>CM072824.1:6811167-7365060 GCA_036937905.1 Salvia rosmarinus | reverse complement strand
CTGTTGCAGATTTTCGTAAATTCCCTAAACCCTGAGACCGAAGCTTCAAAATGGTTGCAGGAAATGTTCAACCCTCCTGCATCCAACTCCCATCCCATTTCCACCACATCTTTCCTTTCCCTGCTTATGAGACCTTCAGCCACCGCTTCTGCTCTACATTCTTCTCCACAAGAAAAAAGGTGAATGTGTGTGTGTGTGAAAATGCATTTAATTTGTGTTTGCAGTTGATAAAGCTGTTATTTTTGTTCAAAAAAGTTAATTTCTTGTTCATTTGATGATCAGGGTTATGTGGATTCAGACACTGCCGAATGTAGTTCAGGCCCGAATTTTATCGTTTCTTGCATATGAACATCAGAGATTTTGCAGAAAGGAATTGTGTAGACTTGCTAGGATTTTGCTGAGTGAGGGCAAAGGGGTGGATTTTGGGTGAAAAAAGCTGCCAAACAGCTGCTTGACTTGGTATCTGTGTCTAATTATCAATGGCTTTCTCATTTGAATTTGGACTCCGAAGAGGAAACGGCGGAGGATGAGTTTTATTTGATGCCGGATTGGCTTAGGGATGCTGCTAGAGATAATGAATCAGTGTTTCCTTGGCTCCCAATGTCGGCTGATGAACTAAGCGATAAAATGACCTTGACTGGTAGTGGAGGTGATGGTGAAGATTTGCTGATTGATGTTGAGGAGAGTAAACAGGAACATATTGATGAAGTGATGCTAGAGATCGGTGAGGATGACTCGAAGTTTGATGGTGCTATAGACATTGAAGTTGAAAAAGTGGCGAAATCTTTGAAAACAGAGCTTCTGCATATAGAGAGTAGTTTGAAAGCTGTGGAATTGGCTAAGGAAATTCGCAAGCTTTGGTGTAAGGGTAGAAGAAACCTGTCAGTGATTTTGAATTTGATTGAGCCATGGTGTGCAGATGATGAAACTGCAGCTGTTTTAATGTCTCATTTGTCTGATGGAAATGAAGCTGATGAGAGCAATTGGCCAGCTCATATCTTGTGCTCCATAGTACTCCCTAAGTTTCTAGTCCTGAAAGAACCATCTTCTCGTGTGCTGGTGAATGCAACAATAGACTACTGCCGGGCTCATCAAAGGGCTGCTGAGTATGCCCTCTTGTTTCCATTAATTCTACGGAAGGCTGGTGTAAACAATCCCATCTGCGATGTGATCACTAGAGTAGTTAGAGAATGCCTGCATCCTGCTCATGTTTCTGCATTTTGTCAAAACTCCTCATCAAAGATGAAGACTTGTGGAGATTCATCTGCCTTCCTGCCACCGGTGTTTGATTGGTGAGGAGTTGGTGTGGACAGAGTCATTATTTAGCTTATGGCGAAACATTTTGGATCATAATGTTCATTTGATGCAGGACGCAGTTGATCAACTTGTTAACCAGGTTTGCAAGTATAGTAATAGGTATTCAAAATCTTTAAAGTTTGCCAATTTTGTGCTATGCCTAGTAAACAAATGTACTCCGTTGTTGAGGCCACATAAGCTTATTTTAACTGAGGCTGTTGAGAACTCTGACACCCTGGTTACCAAATCAATACTGTCAAAACTGTCTGCTTTGTAGTTTCTCTTATGAAACTTCACAAATGTAAATTTGTGGTAAAAAATCTGAACGAAATTTGACTCCAAGTTCTAAATGTACTGTGCTTTTCCAACCTGCTCACCTGAGGGAAATATTGTGATTATTTTTCTTTTTTGCCCAATTTGAATTCAGTGCAAACATGAATTGCGGAAACCCGTTATATCTTCTGTTATGAAAAATAGCCTTACTACGCCTTAGTTTGAGAGACCGTTTTTCTTCTTCTGGCCGCATCTGTAGAATGATTCCTGCACATTAGTTTAAAAAATTCTATTAGTGGACTGGTGGATGGTTTAGGATGTTCACAGGATAGCAGAAGGATAAACCTGGCTATTCATTTTCAATGAACTCGTACATATTTGTTTATGTGGAATGAAGATGTGAGTGCCAATGAGAAGATGAGAAAGGATCCATTAGTCAATAGACTCAATACATTTTAAACTTCTTGTCTTGCAAATAATCTTACATTCAGTTTAGGGAGCTGAGAGTGAAGGAACAGTAGTTGATAGCAGCTTCTAGAACTTTGAGAGAGAGAAAAAGAATCTGATGAGAGGAAAGTACAAGCTCAGGGTGTAAGTTACTCGAGTGTGTATTGTGAGTAGCTATCAGTTTGGTGACAGTTCCAAGTTCCCACTAGCCAAGCTGCTGAAACCAGATTAGCTCTTAGCATAAAGGCTCGAATTACTGGAAGCAACTATCATCCAGAACTAGAAGTAAGAGTTTGGGAGCAGGTGATAGTATGGCATCTCCTGCAGGATTGTAAAAGGGTGCAACAGAAAGCCTGTTTCCGTTCTTCATAGCCATAACACGGTCCAAGAGGTACTCTTGTATACTCCATTACTTATAATTTGCACCTGGTTATCAGTGTTGGCAAATATTTTGTTATTCTTGCAAGGTGAAAATTTCACCGATTTTCCATGTTTGAAAAACTCAAGACCTGCTACTTGATCATCTTGAAGCGGGAAAATGATATTGAAACCTCCAGATTCCAAGATATATTGCCACTTCCATTCCCAATGAAGAAATGCTTCCATTTTTGTATTCTTCTATATTCCCAGGTTCTCACACATGAACTCCGAGAACTTTTCTGCAAGCTTATTATTTTGTCTATGTATACATCCATTGCTTTGCTGCATGTACGTTTACTTGTTAGCCAAATAAACTCAAGACAGTTGCGGATGAGCTTTTTTTTTCTAATCCTTATCATAGATGCTGGATGATATTTCATTTTGGCATGCATGTTTGATCAATTTTGGTTTATTTGCAGAGAAATATTCTTCTGATAAATTATCGGAGGTCTTCATAGAGGCTGGTGATTGCTTTGATGGTAAAACTTGGTCGGTGCCTAATGCACAACGAGCTCACCCAATGTTGCTCGTTCACATATCCGTTGTTCTCTGAAACCTTAGCCATCTTCGCATAGAAGGCTCAAGGCTCCTTTCAGATTATTTTTATAGTGATGGTTCACCAAAAGCTTCTCCTTCTCCCTGAGCTCTTTGTCAATTCCATTTCCATGGTTTTCACTCTGCAGGTAATATGGAAAATGAAAATCCTGTTAGTTTGCAAGAAGTTATGCAGTAGTTTAATTGGAATAACTTGTGAACCCCAATTCCTACATGTTATAGAGAGGATTTAAGAATTTGCTCGTTATGAAGATATTTTGAAATTCCTCCACATTCTCTTCTCTTGTCATTATTCAACTAAATTCATAATTTTATATGTATATAGAAGACCCCCCTCTCCTTTGAGTGAATTTCGTTCTGGGATACTATTTGGGAACCACGTGATTAGAATTCATTGAATCCTTCAAACTCTTAACTTAAATCCAATCATTCAGTCCAAATCAAAATTACTTGTTTGATGAGTTCATTTCACGTACAAATTTACTTGTTTACACCAGCTACAGAAATTTGCTTGTAATGAATCAAGACAGTGAAATAAAATGGCTGTTAATAAGCACGATTTTTATTTTTTGAAACGACCACTTTTAGATATTTAATTGAATTTCATATGCATTAATTATTTGATTTAATAAATGTAAAGTCTCCTCAATTTCACGTTCATAATAAATAAACTATAAAAGCTGAACTTATTTATCTTTAATAAATTTAATTTCCATAAACCAAATGGTGAAAAGAGCTGAAAGCAAAGGTTTCCCTTTCTAGATCATATATTTTAATTTTATATATTTTCTTCGTCTACAAAAAAGTTTGCATTTAATTTCTTTTTGGTTCGTCCACTAAAAATTTGCATTTTTTCCTTTTGGACATGCCCCCAATAATTTATATTCTCAATCTATCTATTTATTTACAAAAAATATCACTTTACACTTACAATATGTGACATTTTCTTTTCTCACTTTACATTTACTATAATTTATTAGAACGCGTACCTTTAAAAGTAATGCAAATTTTTATGGATAAAGGGATTATTATATAAATTATAGTGCAAATTTTGATCTCATGGTGACCTTTCAATTTAAATTTTCAAATATTACAAATATGTCATGTACTTATCTATATTGTTTACTTGATAGTTCGAGTCAAAATTTTCGGCCAGTTGAAGCGTCGGAAGCTGATTTGGCATCATAAAAATAATATATGTAATAATTTATGTCAAATCAACTTCCGATGATACTCATCATTTTCAGTTGGTCGAAAATTTTTACTCGAGCTATTAAGTAAACAGAGATAAGTACATGTTATATTTGTAATATTTACAAATTCGGACTAAAAAATCACCATCAGATTGAAATTCGGATTATAATTTAAGAATAATCCAAATTTTACTTTACTTTGGAATAGATTGGTATTGTTTTTACAACTAAAAGTCTCTCTGTTATTATGGCTCGAGACTATAGATTACTATAAGTATGGTATAGATGGAGTGTTATGATACTCAAGAGGCCCGAACATTGAAATATTTTCAAAAATAACTTGAAATTTCATTTATTTTTGAAAAACTTTTCTGAAAATTTTAGTTTTGGCCACGATTGAGAATCTCACTTCAAAAAATTGAATCAACTTATCGCATTCTCTCATATAATATATAATAAATGAAGCGGTTGTTTTTACCACCTCATATCGATTCCACATTCATGTCATTCCACATTCATGTCATTCCACATCATCTATATATATTCTATGCAAGAATCATATATACTGATTCAGTTTTTCGATAAAAAATAGATGGTTGCGAGACAAAATTAAAAATTTCAAAAGCCCTAATAACATGTACAAACAAAAGGCCATTTTCAACAAACACCTGCTATCTTTTCTTTTTTTTTAACAATCAACATATAAATTGTAACTATTATGATATTAGCTCTTAAGTTTCTATAATGACAATACAGAAATTCAAGTCAGGATAAATTCAACATAACAAAAGGAGTATGCTTCAACTAAGTTTGCCAAAAAAAAATACATCACATCAAGTTCCTTATAAATTGAAAAAAAAAAGAATTTATTATTCCTCCAATCCCGTTAATATTGATTCATTATTTTTGAGCATGTAAATTAAAGAAATTTATATTTTATATATAAAGTAATGTATATGATAAAATTCCAAATATTTTTTAATATAATTTTTTTTCTTTTATAGAATAGATCAATAATAATGGACAACAACATTAACGTTCACGGAGGGTTATTATTTATACATAATAAAAACACTCGTTCCAATTTGGAACACTTTACGAGGCAAACAAGCCACCTGGAACAACCAGCGCACAAGACGGCGCGTCGATCACACGCTCCGTGGCCCGCGTGGCACCAACATACTCTCTTTTGCAGATCTCAAGCGCCGAGTATCTGGGATGAGTAAAGTTGAGAAACTCCTTTTATGTGATTCACTCCACCGCCACCATCTCCACCTCCGCCGTCTCTGCTAACTTGCGCGGGGGCACATATCTCCCGCACTAAACTAATTTCCCCCTTTTCTTGCCGAAACAGTTTGAAAGGAGTAAAAAGAAAAGATGCGACCATTTTTCGCTCTCATGATTCTCTTCTATTTCATTTTGTCGCCGCTCATCGCCGGTGACTCGATTCTTGAAACCGGCGGAGCTAACGGTACGGCCTCAAACGATACGGCCCTGCGAAAGGAGAATACTCTTGCCGATATGATTGATCACGCATTGGAGAAAGAGTTCAACGAGACTGATGAACTCGCCGACGGTTAGTGTAGATCTCTGATGATTGTACTCCGTGCTTTGCCTTACATTGCCAATTAATGCTTATTTTTTATGCCGTTTTGCTTTTCCTTGAATTCATGTGTTATCTGATGTACATATGTTAGGTTCTCCTGAGTTGCATGAACTAATAATGTAGGTTTTTACCTTTTCTGGCTTGTTGCCCTTATTTTTATACATTTAAGTTCTTACGATAATATTCAAAGGTTCTATTTTTGTACATTCTTTTGCACTAGAATTCATGTTAAAAGAAATGCCGGTTAAAAGTTCTTTGAGGCCTTAAGGTTCATGGTAATTTGACAACATTTGAATATCAATTGGCAAATATGTATAGCGTTTCCTAAAGTTTCAAATGAATATAGTTAGAATTGTTTTGGGTGCACATTAATAAGCTTTAGGACGTGGCAATGAAATTAATGCAAGATGGAGACATGACAAGAGACTTCTCTCTGACAAACTGGTAAAATCTTGGTTGATTTGGTGATTCGGGAAAGTGTATCCCTATATGAAGTTGGGTTTCTTGAATTGAGACCCAACAAGAAGTTGATTGATGTGTTTTAAACCATTGGAGTTGATTGCACATAATAATGTAGGAACTCACATATCTTTTTGGAAAGAACATATAACTTGAGTTTGTGATCACCCTATCTCTCTTTACATTTGCAGTCAAAGATCATGCAAGCTTCAACAACAGTGTTAATGAACAGCAGGTTTATTTCTTGCCTTATAAAATCTTCTATGTCAAAACAGGCTTATATTTGTATCTGTAGACATATTTAGCTATTTTGAAAGGGTGACCAACTTTTGAGATTTCGAAGTGCTCTCTTAAACTAATTTCGGGCGGGCACTTTATTTCTGGCAACTCAAGAATTAGATTTCAGGTACTTGGAGATATATTGAAAACCTGTGGCCAAAGCCTAAAGTTATTTTAAATCTCAACAGATCAAATCATGTAGTGGTTTGAAACCCTTTTTATGCCACTTTATGCACTTTGAATGCATTCCCTTAGATACCCATAATTTATTCGACTATAAAAACAAAAGAAGATATATTCCAGCCCAAGCATTTAATTGCATTTCACCTATCAGAAGAGAAGGTAAGAATTATCATTTGTAAGTACTTCCACTGCAACTGAAAGTTCAATTAATATCAGCAAGTGTTGTGGTGATGTTTGGTCAGCATGAGTGTGCTTGCTCATTCTAGATTATGCTTTATATCACATACAGACGTAGATAATGTAATATAAATGAATTGTTAGGAAACCTCAGGGCATGAGATATGAATGCAGAGGTAATCATTCTATGCTTTTGCTTGAGGGGATTTTGGTTGATAATGCGACTTTATACAAATTAGATTTGCTTTTATAGAGCATTGAATTGCTCCTGTTCTTCTGAAGTTAAAGATAATTATGAGTTCAATGGTGTTATGGTCATATAAATTATCAAGCTATGCATTAAAACAACTTCAATCAAGTGCATTACTTCAAATAGTAAGAGCATTATCCAAAACATATTTTCTTTGCAACTACCCCCCACCACCACAGACACGTCAATTAGTTGGCTGTGAGCATGTAATGTCTTGATATGCTTTTCAATTTCAATTTGGTGGTGTGTAATGTGCCTATTGAAACACTTCAACTTCTCAGGCAGTTCTGGAAACTGTTGCCAGGGTTAAGCCCAAGAAGAATGAGACAAAAGATGAAAAGTATACTTCCTGAACCTGTATCCTTCAAAATTGACAGTCTGCTGTGTTCTGTTACTTTGACTTTTATTGATTTCTGTGACTGTGACTGTAATAAATTCAAAGTTGGAGGTTAGGTTGATACTTTTTTCTGACTTTATATTAGGTCATTTCAGTTCCATGATGTTTTTAATCTTGATAATGAGAACCAACCTGAAGAAACTCCAACCTTGATAGACAGCAAGGTACATATTACTTCAGCCAGTATTAGTTTCATTAGAAACTCCAATATTTGTTTTAGTTATGTTACTCCAGGGATGTGATAAAAGTAATTTCTATAATTGCAAGTTCCGCTTTCTAGAAATGTTTGAAGTAGTTGATTCCAGCTATTGAAAATTATGCTCAGGACAATGTCTTCATTATGTCGAATCGCAAGTCGAAATTTCCCATCTTACAGTTGGACCTAAGGTTAGACTTCTGACTTTCTCCCCAAGGTATCAGTTTTCATCATTCAAATCTTATATAAACAATCCAAAATTATGGTTTGTTGTTTCACAGGTTCATATCTGATCTAGTTGTTGTAATTGTTTCTGCAACCTGTGGTGGAATTGCCTTTGCTTGTGCTGGACAACCAGTAAGCTTCCCAAGAAGCTTTATGCTATTTTTGCTGATTTTGGCAACTTTCTATTAATCGGTTATACTTGTTTTGGTTATTCCTGGAGAATTGCTGATGCTTTATGAAAGTTGATACCGCTGATCTTTGAATTTTCTGTGATGATCTGCAACTTTAACCTTGCAGGTTATAACTGGATATTTACTAGCAGGATCCCTTATAGGACCTGGAGGTTTTAGTATTGTCAGTGAAATGGTTCAAGTATGTGCTTTTTTTTGCTTCACCTTTATGTTTGAGCTTAATATTAATATATTATTGCTTCTTTGCTGTTCTCTTACTCCTGTGAGAATGCGCCCTTTCTTGTTAAACGTTTGTCATGTCTCAAAGATAATATTTGTGCCTAACTGCTCATAGTAAGTGCCTGCAGGTTGAAACAGTGGCACAGTTCGGAGTTATTTTTCTTCTTTTTGCACTGGGACTAGAATTCTCTGTTGTGAAGGTTGGTCATGTTTTTATCTAAATTTACATGCTCTTTTATCCTGTTATGTTATGTAAAAAAAGAATAAAGAAAGAAATTGAAACTGAAAGATTAATAGTAATTTAAATGACTATGCAGATTCGTGTTAAAGAGCAGTTGCTTTGCCGGTGGATTACTTCAAATACTTCTGTTTATGTGTTTGTGTGGGATAACAGCCTTGGTATCCTCTCTATTCTCAGTTTCTTAGATTTGTGCACCTTTGTAATCACAATTCTGTTATACAAAGTGTTGATTGAAGCTAGGTTCCTTAGATATTATCGACTTTTCGTAATTACCATTTTGCTATAAAAAGTATTGATGTAATCTGGAATTTTGAATTGATTAATTCATCCTCTGTAGTCTGTTAGTAATTGAATTTGATCGCTTTTATTTTGGATGTCAATTATGTGTGGAGGGTCGTTTTGAGATGCTCAAGATTTTAGCTCAAATTAATACACGGGAATGTGAGAACAGCAACATGGTTAGGAGTTGTATGGGAAATAGAGAATCATGGTTCACCTTGTCCTGCCATATCTTTAGTGCTAACATTTAACTTTTAAAGGATGGCATTCACCTGACCTCTAGGATTTCCTTTATGGTCCGGTGTTATTAATGAAATAAGCTTTTCTTGTCCATTCCTTTCATTTTGTGCTAGTTATTAATATGTATAAGTAATATCTTTGCAGTTATGTGGTGGTGAAGCATCTGAAGGTGTCTTTGTTGGTGTGTTCCTCTCAATGTCTTCAACAGCAGTGGTACAACCTCCATCTGATTTTTGAATCTTGAGCCTCTTTTTCTGATTTTGTGAGATTAAAGATGATTCCTGCTATGGAGTGCCAATTTGGTGTCATTTTTCCTCTCTATGATTTTATACATAAATTTGGAGGAGTAATGTCATTTGTGCTATAGGAATCTCATAATAATTATTTCTTTACTCGCTTAGAGCACCAATCTTGAAGCTATATTCTAGGTAAAAGAACTTGATTTTTTATATGCAACCACAACCACATCCACAAAACACTATCTGAGATCTTAACCCTCAGACTCATTTGTCCGTACTTGGTGCATATAGTCGCTAATCAAGGAGATTGCTACAGAGCCTTTGCCATGCTTTGCATGTATTCCTTATTAGTCAGGGTGGCAATTCTTATCAAAACACAAGCATGACACCTACTGTTTAGGCTTATCGTATTCGTGTGGTTATTTCGTCAATGCTATAATAGTTTATTGATTTTCCTCACTCATGTAGAAATAATTGACTTTTTTGGACAGTATAGACTTATAATAGTTTGGAAAGACTGGGTTTAGATTTTCTCCTGAGAAAATAATCAGAATGTGGATATGAAGAGATTAACTTCATTTTTTGGAGGAAGCTATCACTATGTTTGATATCAAAATTGGAGCTGACTTTTATGATGTGGTAGTGTAGTACAAGGTATCTTCATCTCCTTATTGACAATAGGTGCAGGGAATTACAAATATTCAAATAGCTTCTTAGACACTGTAAGGAACCTTTGAAAGGGGTCTGTGTTATTGTTCATGGGTAATCCTCCTCAGTAGTTAGCTTCTTCGACACAATGAGGTAGAGGTGTTCAACCAACCCGGAACCGGAACTGGTCAACGGTTCCGGGCCGAACCGTGGTCAACGGTTCCAACCGACCGCTCCTACACGGTTCCGGTTCGGGTTGGTAAATCTCAACCGTTGAATCGCGGTTCGAACCGCCGGTTCATGTATTTTTTTTTTGATTTTTTTGTAATGTAATATGTTTAATATCATCAAAATACAATTATTATTACATAAAACACATGAAATAACATCTAAAACACAAAAAAATAAAAAAATGGAACCGCGGTTCACACGGTTCGGGCGAACCGGCGGTTCCGGTTCCGGTTCCGAGAACTACGTGGGCTTTGATTCCTTAATCGGGATACGTAGGCAACTTAATTATAATATTTTCCAATATTATAATTAAGCTCAAGCTCTTTCTTTTTTTTCTTTTTTTGTCTTCAATTAAATTAAAGTATGATTTATTTGCATAAGTTGTAATTTTTTTATAAGTTTTAGTTTATTATAAGTTGTAATTTTTGCTACAAGTTGTAAATTGTAATGTGACAAAAGAAAGTGTAATAAAATATTTTTCTTATTTCATTTACTAATTGTTATAAGTGTGTATAGCATATGAGATAGGGAATGATAGTCCATTTTATTCAAAGAAAAGAGCTCATATATATACATGTGAATAACCCTAATTCTAATAGGATTGTAACCCTAATCCTAATAGGATTCTAATATGCATCTACCATATATATAATATTTACATATATAACACTCCCTCAAGCTAGAGCATAGATGTTAATCATGCCCACTTGTTACAAAGATAATCAATCCTAACCCAAAATAAACCGAAGCGAAAACCTTAAATTTCAATGTAAATCTCAAACATAATTCAAATATGATTCAAACCGAATCCAACACCAATTAGACGCAGACCCAAACAGTATCCAGATAACTCACAAATGTCCGACCAAATGAATCCCACACCAATCGGATGTTGACCCAAACATGTATCCAGACAACACACAAACGTCGACCCAAACCGAATCCCACACCAATAAGATTTTGACCCAAACAGTATCCAGACAACACACAAACGTCGACCCAAATGAATCCCACACCAATCGATGTTGACCCAAACAGTATCCGGACAACTCACAAACGTTGAGATGAGCAAACCACAACAAACCAAATTGAATTCCATTAACAAACGTGCTCACGAGCACCAAACATCAAATCTAACAACGGATGATCTCGATCGCACCGTAGTTGACCCAAACAAGTACTCAAACAGCACATGACGCCGAGGTGAGTCGAACAGATCAGCCGAGCTAATTCCGACCACGGACGCGACTGCGCGCGAAAAACTGCACCGCACGAAACACTGTTCACACATGCACTGTTCACCAGAACACTGTTCACGCGTGGGCCCCACATGCGCCGGCTCTGGCGATCGGACTTCCGGCGAAGGTTCGTCGGACGGTGGCGCACTCCCCCGTCTTGGAGGTGTCAACCGTGAAGCTCGAACTCAAATGGGTGGCTTTTCCTTTTCACCCAAAACCCTTATTTTCAAATTTGAAACCCTAATTTCAAAAATTCAAATTCCAAACCCTAGATCCGGAAAGTAGCTCGATACCATGTTATAAGTTTGTATAGCATATGAGATGGGGAATGAAAGTCCATTTTATTCAAAGAAAAGAGCTCATATATATACATGTGAATAACCCTAATTCTAATAGGATTGTAACCCTAATCCTAATAGGATTCTAATATGCATCTACCATATATATAATATTTACATATATAACACTAATTATTGTGTCCCAATATTATTTTTTTCGTCATCTCTATGTATATATATACAAATATAATTAAATAATACAAAAAAAAAGAAGAAGCCGGTTCACGGTTCAGAACCGGAACCGTTCATACCCCTTAACGGGCCGGTTCTGGTTCCGGATTTCCGAACCGTCGAACCGGAACCGGAACCGGAACCAGCCCGGCCCGTGAACACCTCTACAATAAGGTACCTTTAGAAGGGGACTATACACAATAAGGTACCTTTAGAAGGGGACTATGTTATTATTGTACAAAGGTAATAATCCCCTTAACTGGTGTTACTCACAACATATCAAGATGCTGCTGCTGCAATCAGATTACACCTTCCTATGATAAAAATATCCAAATTATGCCTCTAGATCCTTATGAATATGGATTTTTTCTTATTGAGTTCGAAGATATTGTGGCTGTTTATGATGAAAAAGGGATCTGTTGCATATCTGAAATTTGCCCTACCAAACCACTTCATCTGCACCAAGAGGGACAAGAACAATATGATGATAGAGTGCTCTTAGTACTTGCATTTTCCAAAGGATGCTTCACTTTTTACATGTGTAATGAGTGTGTGTGGTTGGTGTCTATTTTCACCTTAAAGAATCTGAACCTATTATAACTCTTGCCATGCATATAACAAAGTTCATGTCTTTTTTCTGCTGAATGCTGATCGCTTAATACAAGCTGATCCAATATCTTGCATGCAGGTTTTGAAATTCTTGATGGAAAAGAATAGTATCAATACATTATATGGGCAGGTCACCGTTGGAACCCTCGTTCTACAGGTTTGTGTCTGCTTAAGATTGTTTCTTTGATACCTATGCATTTGAAAGTTGAAGCCTAAGTGCTCTAAGACCTGATCATTTCACACAAACATAATACTGACAGTTCTTCATGACAGTGCTTGTACATTTAAGTTTTCTATTTTGATTTTTGCATGAATAATGCTTCACGGAACTCTGACAGACACCTCTGTTTGCCAGGACTGTACTGTGGGTTTGCTATTTGCCCTTCTCCCTATACTTGGTGGTACTTCTGGTGCTCTTCAAGGAATGATTTCTATGACAAAACTGTAAGTAGCAGACATACAGAATGATTTCCATGATCTTTATACTTGGAGACGGGGTTGAAACTTATTTCCTCTGTTATGTGGAAATAGCCACTGAAGTTGTTGTATGCAATGTATCTAGTTTGTTCTCTAACTTATGCATTTAGTTGATGCTACTATTTGTTTCCATTTTAACTGACTTATAGTTACGATTCTGGAACTGATGTGCTGCAAAGATTGGTTGGTAATGAGCAGGAAACAGTGAAGCTACCTGTGGATGTCCTGTCGTTCCAATAATTAGATACTATTTATTTCTGAATTACCACTAAAATACTATCAGTTGTGAGCGATGAATTCTAATATTTTCTCTTACACCTTTAGTGGCAAGGATATGTTTTGAGTTTTGACTAATTTTTGTAATTCTTAGAAACAGTTGAAGTTTTTACTTCTTCTTTCTCTATGATATTGGACTTTCTTTTCAATGATCTATTTTGTCATTTATGGGATCGTACTTTACTTTTACAGGTTGGTGGTGTTAGTTACATTCGTGACTATTTTGGCAATATTGTCCCGCACTCTTATACCTCGATTACTGAAGTTGATGATTAGTCTATCCTCACAGGTGCCTTTGCATTTGAGGAAATGTGTTCCATGCACTTTGTTCTGATATTTGACTTTAGTCTTCTTTGCAGACTAATGAACTCTACCAATTAGCATCTGTTGCGTTGTGCTTGCTCGTTGCTTGGGTTAGTTGCACTTCCCCATTTTTCATGTTTGACCCACTTATTTGATCAAGTTATCTACTTCTGTAATTTGTCAGGAAATTTCTATATTGCAATTTTACTCCTTTCCAAAACTTATTCAATATATGCATGTAATGTGAACTATGTTCTTCCAGTGTAGTGATAAGTTGGGTCTGAGTCTTGAGTTAGGCTCCTTTGCTGCTGGACTGATGATATCAACAACTGATCTTGCTCATCATACTCTGGAACAGGTATACCTTTTCTGTTATTGTATGGTATTCTATTCTACCTTACATACTTTCCGGCATGTTTGTGTATGTATGTGTTTGTGTGTGTCAGAGAGAGAGAGAGAGAGCGCTAAATTGGTATTGATCGATTACTGAACAGTAATTTCCTATGGTTGGTTTTGTTACAAATGTTTTCTAATTTTTATCGAGTCCCTTACCTTTTTTTGCTTTTTATACCTTTTCTATTACCTGGGAGGAAGACGTGAATTTCAAATTTTAGTAAAAGTAAAACTATACATAGAGATAGTAACTTAGTAAGGTGTATGGCTGGTGAAATTTCGAAAATTTTCTTGCGCTGCAGGTGATGAGTTCATCGTTTTATTTGTATTATGAAATTAGAGATATAAAGTTCTACATCTTTTCAATAAAATGATTGTTGTAGTTGGTTTTCTGCAAACAAGTGTAGCTACTGGCAGTTCAAGTAGGTGGTAGAGATGCACACATGCCTTTTGCCAAGGCATGGTCAGATGACCTTCAGGGTAGCCATAATCTGGAGTTCTGTTTTCTGTGCCTTTCGCTCTTTGAACTTTACTAATTGTAATTGCTTTGATCTGTTGGGTGCGTTCTCTTTGATGGAAAAGGGTGGAAAATATATATTTCAGAAAAGGTGGGGACATCTCAAATGTGATAAAATTTTCCCATCTTTTCTTATCCCTCCTTTTCTTATGATAAATTTGCAACCAAAGAGAATGCACCTTTTAAAGATATTATTTTCTTTTACTCCTGAAAGAAGAGCTCGAACAAGCCTTTTGTCCCTTGGGTTCACAACTTATCCCTAACTGGAAATGGGACTAAGTTAGTGCTGAATGGCTGTACAACTATTACTAAAATTAGACTATCTATTTATTTACATGCTTGAGTGAGAAAATATCACATTATTTTCCTTTTGTTAGCACTGACTGAGACCATTTAGGTTGTCTTGCACCTAATATTTTAATAAAGCTAAATATTGATCTGTTGCTGCACTTTTGTAATGGAGATCCTCCAATTGATCTTGAGTGTCTCCTCCAACTTCTTTAAGTTACTTTAGATTTGCCTGCAAATTTAGATTGTTATCCTGGAAAAAATAACTTTGCTATTCCAGTATTAAGTGTGTATGAACCCCTACCTTGGGGGTCATGTTAATTGGGTTCAAAATGATGTCACGTTGAGCTAATTTTTTCATGCATCCTCAGCTATAACCTTTTCATTTAGGCCTCTAGGTACCAAATTATGTTCTTAGTTGTCACAGTGCAGATGGTTCTCTAATCTGACTCTTTCTTTTGTAGGTGGAGCCGATTCGGAACTTTTTTGCTGCCCTTTTTCTAGCCAGTATTGGAATGCTTATTCATCTCCAGTTTCTCTGGAATCACATTGATATTTTGCTGGCAGCTGTTATCTTGGTGATTATTATAAAAACAGTTGTGTTCAGTTTGGTCGTGAGAGGATTTGGCTACAACAACAAGACTTCCCTTCTTGTATGAAACTTTCCAATGCTATTTTCTGAAATGTTGGTAATCTTTGTTTAACCTGCATAATTTGGTTTTACGCACTTGCAGGTTGGGATGTCTCTTGCACAAATTGGAGAATTTGCTTTTGTTCTTCTTAGTCGAGCGTCAAACCTCAAGTTGATTGAGGTGTTGCTTTATTTTTTTTGTTATGAAATGCCAATATATCCATTATATGGTAACCTTGAACAATTGTGTTTCCTTAATAAGAAATTGGTGGCCTATTGCTCATTACTCTTTTAAGTAATCGACTTTCGGTCGTGATCCTGATTTTGTTATATTGTCCTTCCTGAGCCACCACTAACATAGGGTAATGAATTGCAGGGTAAATTGTATATGCTGCTTCTTGGGACAACAGCACTCAGTCTGGTATGCTAGACTTTTTAGTTATGTGCCTTGGCAATATACCATGAATCATATTTCTTCTCATTCAAATGATCTTTGTCAGGGTCTCTACTACTGTCTACTCTTTATTAAGCTACATGGTTGCATCGACTTAGATTGAGGAACATGGTTTGTGTAAGATCTGTTCACTGGGGGAAGAATGGGATGAATAGAAAATAATTTACCATATGAATTATATGGGATAAATCTTTCCAGTAGTCCAAGAGCTTACCAGTACTAATTTCATGGATATGTTTGAAATAGGAAACAACCAAATTTGTTGATACTCTGGAGAGAATTGTATTTTTCATTTATAATCTTTTAGATCCATTGGTATTCTTTTATTAGGTTTTCCAAGTATGCCTCCATGCCTTTACTTCATCTTATCGTGGATGGTTGAGCTAATAAATACTATACACAGGTAACTACACCATTACTCTTCAAGCTAATACCTGCTGTGGTACATCTTGGAGTGCTATTACGGTGGTTTTCTCCTGATTCCACCTACGAGGTATTATATTACAGCAGCTGTGCTAGTGATCCATCACGTCATACGCAGTTTGTTCCATGTCTGTCCGCATAGAGGTTTACGGTTTCTTGAATATGATCTTTGTTCCAGATTATTAGAGGGGAGAGTTTGCGTGCGGACAGTGCTAAGCATATATCTTTGATGGTCCACAGCTCTCATGATTCTTAATAAATATATATATGAACCAGAAGTGCAAATATCAGACTTGACCTGATGGATGGTCTTCTAACTGGGGGACAGGTGATTAAGAGTGCAAAGGAGATCGACTGACTCCACCGCCCCCTCCCTCATATGCCATGCCGTTATCTACTGACATTTCTCATATTTGGCTGCAAGTTTTTCCAGTTTGTTGTTGATGCGGCAGGGGTTTATACAATCTACAAGTATATGTCCATATAGCAATTCGTTTATTATTTCTCTAGCCATATATTACAACTGGAAATTATTAATCAGCTTGTAAAGTGGATAGCTGTACATCCTGTACTATAATGGTTAAATGTATAGATTGCCAATTTTGTTTTTCTAGCTTTGGTATAGCTTGGATTTATGACCGTGGAAATTTTGTTGGAGCTGAGGTCAGTCTCAGTTCAATTGCAGAATTCCACTAGATTTTCTTGGCTTTAGACTGATTCTCTCTCTCTCTCTCTCACACACACACACACACATAATCGAACTGCATTTTCAACACGATTGATGTGATGCTGCTTGGATTTTGCGTTGGAACTTGGACCTACTTGATCAGGTGCCATCAATTCGATGTCGTAAATTGAAGTTGGACTTGTACGTAAAATCTTGATGTCTTCTAGGATAGTAAAAACTAAACCTAAATCATCATCAATAAGATCTCCAAAAGAAAAGAAAAAGATGATCGGTTAGAGGGAAGTGGATAAATACAAAGTGTTAAGAACATCTCCAATAGCATCTCAACTCTAGGTTTTTACTCATGGTAAATACATTACCATATTCATGTATAATAATTCTTCAAACTTAGATTTTTATTGACATTATTATATGCATCACTTTCCACTCATTTTCAACTCATTCAATATTTATTCACATTTTATTTAAATTTCATATTTATTATTTTAAATTTAATGAAAATTAATTTGATAATTATTTCCAATTAACATAAGATAAATTAATTATTATGCAAATATTATATAATATAAAATTGACAAATAATATAGAAAATTGAAAGAAAGAAGAAGAAAAAAGAAAGAATACGAACACACGCATATATATAGGAACAGAATAATAATAATAATAATAATAATAATAATAATAATAATAATAATAATAATAATAATAATAATAATAATAATAATAAATTTATCACTTTTCGGCTACCTCTCAGGAGATAATACATCCCTCTCTCCTTACCTCCCTTCCCTCCCCTCCCACGATGGTATATGCATGAGATGTATCCTTGGAACATCCCCAATGGAGAATGCTCTAAGTAAATAGAAAGGTCTGTATCAGTCATTTTGTGAGTTTGAGAAACACACAGATATTTTGTCTTGTAAAATACAGTTCTATACTTAATTTCAACTCCAAATATCAAATGCATTCGTGAGTGTCGCTATGGCTGAGAGATTATTAATTATGAGAAGTATTCGTGACAAATACTCTGAAAAGGCCAGTCAGTGAAGAGTCTGCAGATGTCGACACCGTAGATAGTTCTCGGCTCAGTGGTTCTCTAAAACCAAATATCTTCTAATATAAATATACACAGTATTCATTTATGATGTCATCAGATACACAATTTTGATCAATAATACAAGAATCACAACTAAACATAGAATATTTCGTGCGTTATTATACTTTAGATACTTGAGATGTGCGTTGTTGACGATTCCACCAAATTACTCTACATTTTGTTATGCTTGTAACTGCGCATTCTCAAGGGAACTTAACCAATTGCAAACGATACAATTAAATAATTTCAACTAGCTGAAGAAACATGTACAGACCAGAGATATTTACAAGATTGAAAAAAACCTAAGAAACAGATCAACCATGTGTAACAAACAGGCCAACAACTGCACATAATTTGGCCTTGATAACACCTGCAATAGTCGAATCCAATCACCATGTCGTTGACAGTCATTGATGCAGCTCAGAAGAGCTTCGAGATTACATGACATGAAGTCCAGAATGCGGTGGAGGCAACCCTAAATAGGGCTGGATTTTGATAAATTCTGTTCCACACAGCACAAAATCTCAGTAAGTGAGAACTTATAATCCTAGGAGTTGTACAAAAAAGATCCGGAATCATAAACCCAAACCAATGTTCTACAGCAAAGCTAAAAGACAATAAATCATCACATACTCGGCCTATTGCAGCATGATATGGAAATGTTTCCCGTCAAGATGGATGTAGCAGGTAACGCATGATCAGGAATTATATTTGTGCAATGCAAATAAGAACAGCTGGAATTGATTAAGATAGCTCACCCAATGGCAGTAGCTCCCCAAGATGCTACATTATAGATGACTTTGCTTCCATCCCACGCCTTCCGAAGCTTACCCTTCTTCTTCTTTAAAGAGAAGGTCTTGCTCAGAGCTGAAACAATGTTTAATTATTAGAGCCCTTGTGTTCTATCCCGGACAAGTCAGTTATCTACAAATAGGCTAATTTTTCGGAGGAATTAAAGTGATTTATGTTTTACTTGATCATTTTAATATAACAGAAATCATAAAACGTGACAAATGCGTAGTAATAGTTGGACTAACCTGCTTGAAGTTGGTTCGGTGACAAATCCTGCAAAACAGATCAACAAATATCTCAATGAATTGATATATACAAATAGTTTAGTCCACACCTTAGTTGAAAATATGTGCATGGGAAAAAAGCAGCAAACCACTGTCTTAACTAGCAGGTCAAATAGTAATAATTTCTGCAGGTCTGAACTAAAGGCAACTGACAAAGATAAAAGACCTGACCTTAGTTTGCTTAAGGGACAGGAGGTATGCAGCCATAAATGATGCTATACCATCCATTATATCTTCTTGCCCGACTAAAACATATTCTTCTGAATCCAACTCAACATTTCCACCATCCCAAAGGTCATTTTCATTGACCATGTCCCAGGAACTGTGTTCCTCTGCATCCTTTCATATGTTAAAAACAATGGTGATAGTACCAACTATATTTGTTGAGAGAATAGACAAATTTTTCTGAATAGTGAAATACTAATGTTTCTTTCCAAGCAATTTGTCATAGCAAATATCCAATTAAGTATACTAGAGGCAAAGATGTATATAGTTTTGAAATACCCACAATAAATGTACATTGAACATGTGAGAGACCTCTTCAGTCTATTTAGTATTGCAATTTTCTTCCAATATATGCTTAATTTCTTTACCTCATAACTATTTCAATATTTAGAAAAAAACTACTTTTGTACAAAAGTAGTAATATGAGCTCTCTGACCATATATTAGAAGCGCATGCATATGTCAATAGCAAACATTTATACATGCTTATGATAGGATCTTTCTAACAAATAGATTTTTATATTGTTTCTAAAGAAGCGTCACATGCACCAAACTTCAAGTTTCAAGCTATCAGTACTTATAAAATCATACCAGCTATGGTTCCTGGAAGAGATGCCTTGGCATTTTCTAGTTTCTTGATGAAATCAGAACATTCAACTCCAGATTTCAAGAGGCCATAGAACTGCAACAAACAAATCATATGAGATTTAGCAAGTGGTGAAGATTTATCTGAGCTTCTTTTACCCACTAAGGCATGAAAAAGTAAAATTGTGTAGTCAATTATCTCAAAGATCCTATCCATAAATTTAGAACAGGAGTTAGCTAGATAGAGCATCCAATTTATGCCTACTGTTGTTAGCCTATTTTGAAAGCAAACAGTGTTCCTTTAAGCAAAAGAATGGAAAAGAAAGTCTATCTCATGTCTGAACAGCATTTGCATAGATTTCTTAATAATAATAAATACCGGAAAAGAAACCATAAACCTATATAATGAAGTGAGCAAAATCTCCACCTCAGTTGTGTCGGTATCATAATTGGTGGGAGTAGACGTTTCCGCAGAGTCTTGGGGAACCTCTTGTTCACCATCAACATTATCATCATTGTCGCCATCATCATCACACCCAGAGGCAAGCTGCTGGAGAGCCCAATGGCATTGTTGCAGTACTGCTTCCAAGGTTTTCCTCTTCACCCGAACCTTATCTTTCTGGGCACCCATAACCTCTGTTGACTCCATTATTTCTAGTGATCCCTTCAAAATATGTGCAAAAGCAAAAACCAACAGGTGTCTCTTCTACAATAGAATTCGCTGACTTAGGGTTAGAGAAGTCTGCAACATAGCATTACGAGCATATATGTGAAAATGGGTTTGAATTTCCAAGAAATTGCATACTTAGTTTGAAGTAATTAAAGATCATAAATACTTTGTTTGATCAGGGATGGTAAACTTTTCTAGAACTATTTAGCAGCTTCAATAAGGTTGCAACATTTGGACCAAGTAACACACACACATATATATAAATCTGAACATGACTATAACCTTAAGCTTGTCAGTGCATTTTGTTATCGAAACCCAAGCTCTTGTTCTAAGTTCTAACTAGCTCTAATCAACAAAACTGGCACATTCTTAATTGAAATGGGATTCAACATCTGCTCAACATTTGAATATTTAGTACTGACCCCAGACAAAATCAAATACATTGTCATGTCCGCCAATGCAGCATTAACACCCATTTTTGTAATGATCACAATAGCTAAAACTATATCTTTACCACCATCCACAACTTTCCACACCAATATGACATAACAAACAATTCCTACGATTAAATCAAGCTGCAGAACACGGAGGGCCCTATCCGAAAAAGCACAGCAACCTTAACAGTTTATCTCGATGAGAAAACAATATCAAACAGATTAGAGGGGCTGGCTAAGTTCATGGGACATAGTTCCGTCCGGGATAACATATCAGTCCGATTCCAATTTTCTCAGCTGAAGTTCAACGTTTTAATCTTCGGATAAAGCCTAGACTTCACCATAATCTTGAGCAGCAATTAAAACTAAATTAAAAAAGAAGAAAAGTATCATAAAAAACTTACCAAAACCTGACCATGATTCTCATACCAAAATAGATTTTCAAGCTCTCAAGTGGAAGAAACAAGTTCCAATCATAAATTCACAGAAGAATAAAAAAAAAATCTAAGCTTTATAATAAAGTAAATCCAACATACCGACAGCTGAAAAAAGTTATCGGTGGAGACTTTCAAACAATTACCTGTCGGTGGCCGGCGGGGTCAGCGGGGCTGCCGGCGCCGATGCCGACTTCTCCGTTTATCGATCGTCCAAGTGGGGTTTTAAGGCGATCGGGCCTTGGGTCAAACAGAAAGACGTGAATTTACTGGCTTTCTGCCGTCACGAATATCGGGCTGGGCCGGGTTCGAGCCATCGGGCTTAAAGAAAAGGCTCTTTGGGGATTTCCTTTCAATGACGAGATGCGAGAGGTTATGTAGATATGTACTGTGGCAGTCTGCGTGCGTATATAATATAATAACACTATATTGCATATAGTTTGGAATTGTGGCGCAATTATTCAGTTTCTAATTCCATGCTATTATTTCATAGCACGGCCTGAATTCCATTTTCAAAATTATTTAGTTGCACTATTCGTATTGGGATTGGTTTGTCAAAGAATATTCTTTCAAGATACATATTATGGTTGGAAATCTTCTTGTTAGATTATGTCTTACCTCTAATCAATTTTTGGTGCTTCAATTTCTAAAAACCTGATGGACCAAAAAAGTTATTTCGAAAACCTGTATCTAACTAAATGTGGCCGTCTGGCTAATGGTCGTGGATCAGAATTTGAGACCATGGTCGGACTACTCCACAAGTTCTTCCTATAGGAAAATATGATTTTCTTACTCTCAAGCATTTATCTTGCATATTTAATTCATCATACATCAGAATACAAATTTACCTACAATTTTTGGTAAAGTTGATTGATGGCTAACCCCAGCTTTGATCTTCTGAGTTGTATCCCAATTGTTTGATCTTCAATACTGAATGAGAGAAATCTATAGAGAACACCAAATTTTCTCTTCTCCTACTCCTATCCTGTATTTATAGTATTTTCTTTAGAATCCCAATTTGATTAGTATTTTAATACATCTAATAAATATAATAATTATATTCTATCGTGAAGATAATTCTTTTCTAAAATAATTATCTTTTGATATCTTTAAATATCAAATAATCATATATAAATTTGGAGATGTGTTAAATTAATAATATAATTAACAAAGTCCAGTCTCAGTAGGACTATAGGGGAGGATGAAAATTAATGTGCAAATATCTTATTGGGTCAGTCCAGGGATCAACTACAATGAATAAAAATGAACTTAAAATGAATAAATTATTTTATCTTCAACTCGTAACATAAATTAATTCATAAATATTTATTCATTCCACTAAAGAATAAATATTGACTTACTCTTTTATTATCGAAGTTAAGTTGGACTTATACTTTGACTTACGAATCCTCATATTTAAGATATCATACATTCATTAATTATTTATATTATTCTGACTACTTAAAATAATCATTTTCTTAAATAGTACCACTCAACCTTATTATCGTACCTGAGTTAACTCAACTTGCAGGGTTTAGTACGATAAATTTTTTGAGCTTCTTAAGGGGATGTCATCATCCTAAATGAATATGATTATTCGATATAGATAACCAGCATGAAATACAAGCACGGTCACAAGTCAAGTGATAGTCAACAACTTATACTCTTTTAAAATCTTATCGAGGTTTAGATCAACATAAAATCACCGAAATCTACATTCTTCATGACGTTTAGATAAAAGAACTCGTCTCATTGTAATTCATCAATACGTCAAAATGTATCAGCATAACAAGCAACTAAGTCAAATTACTTCTTATCAACGTCATATTTTTATTTTTGGGATCCAATCACAAATTAAAAATACATTGAAAATTTCATGACGAGCATTTTTAAAGTGTCCCATATAACTAGTTATCGTCACAAAATACAACTAGAACTTTTCCAACAATCTTCGCTCGCACATATTCGAAAACAACACATAAAATTCAAACAATAAATTTTGGCCATCAATTTTAAGAAAATGTATAAGAAGCTTTTATTAGTTGAAAATGAATAAGGATATAATTACATATCATTTCAACATGGAGCAATGGAAGAAAATAACTACTTATAGTCATGAAATCAAAATACTAGCCACAAATTTATTAACATATAAAAGCTAGCCACTGATGGAACGCCAACAAAATTATAAATATATATCCGAATATGGATTTGGATGAATTCCATCTCACAAATTTTTACCCATAAAACTGTCTACACAAAGAAAACAAAAACATGGTTTCCTTTGATGATGAAATAAAATATTTTCTTTAATTCATCAAATCACAAATAATAGGAATATATCCCTCATGAGTGGCGGCAACGTCACTCCTAATAAAAACTATTTACATAATAAAGCCTACAATAAGACCCCAAGAAGAAGCACCAATGGAAACAATCATTCTAATTCTTTTTTTTAAAGGCTATTTACCAAATTCCAATTAAATAAAGGAAAATGGCCTTTGAACATATATCATAGTCTACTGACTATAACACTAGAGCTTTTCTCTCGATCAATATCTTCTGCACATGTCAGATTGATCCTTTCTTCAAAACCTCTCTAATTCACCAACTCCAAAATCCTAATTCCAACACATTTCATCTCATCGAAATGTCACCTTCCAACATGCGCAGCAGCTGCAGCAAACAAACAAAGCACTATGAATAAGAGCAACTTTATTCGTATGCAAAAATATTCAACTTTAATTATATATCATCACAGATTGATCTAAGCAGAAACACAATAGCAACATATGAATTAAGCATGCAGTTGAATTATGTTAAAATCTGTAAACTGAATCTAGTCTTCTTCACATTTAGATTACTTAGAATAACTCAGCAGAGTTTTGTATAAACAAAACCTAGCTTCCACTACTTAAATCATCTTGAAATATAAGAAAAAAGAAGTATGTATATTTAGAGAAATCTGCATCAATGTTTCACCTGAGACATAGGAGGCCTCAAGTGAGGGTCCCGTTGCAAGCAAAGCCATGCGCAATGCAACATCCGCTCCACCTCCCTCTCCGAGTAGCAGCCGTTCAAGCATGGATCGACGTGTTTGGAGAGGACATTCTCTTCCAGCAACGGCCGTGCCTGCTCAATAAACCATAAAATACCTACTAATTTCCAAAAATAAGAATAGGTTTTGTTATATGTACCCATTCCGTGAGGCACTGCTCGCCCTTAGGTCGATATATATCAACAGCTTTCCTCCCCGTGAGCAGCTCCACCAAGACAACACCAAAGGCATAAACATCGGCTTTCTCACTGACTTGGCCGGTCTGAGCATATTCTGGAGCTATGTAGCCAAATGTTCCGATGATTCTGCTCTCTGCTCCTGACTCCCCCTCAGCCGCCTGCAGTCGTGCTAGTCCGAAGTCTCCAACCTTTTCTCCACAAATTTCATACAACAGAGTGAGTGTAAACTGATTGATTTGGCGAGGAACTGTGTGAAACAAACAACGAGATTATTATAAAACATACTAATGCCTCGAAATCATGTGTGAGGAGAATGTTGTTTGGCCTCATATCGCGATGGACTATGCATCCAACTCTACACTCCTCGTGGAGGTATCTCAGCCCTCGAGCAGCTCCAACTGCAATTTTAAGACGCGCATCCCAATCCAGTGGTTTTTGATTTCTTCCTGCAGTTTCAAATGAAACTAAGAGAAGTCTTCACCATAAATGCTTCAAAGAAAGTTACTATACACCACTCAATATGTTCCATTATTCATTTTTTTTGAGATACCGCTATTCATATGTTCAAACTTCAAACATGGAAACATAATTTTCAATAATACAAGGTTTGAAGATAGAAGAGAAGAGCATTCAGTTGCAGCATAGAAAGTTAACTACAAACAGCTAAAATACACAAAGCTTTAACTTAATCATGAAATTTTGCCTCATAATTCTTAATCATATATCAAATAAAATCTTTATATATTATCTATAATTTTACCATATAGATGGGAGTCAAGAGAGCCATTGCAGATGTACTCGTAAACAAGCAGCCGTCTCCTCTCCTCCACGCAGTATCCAATCAGCATCACAACATTCCGATGCTGTGCACAGCTCAAGGCCTGCACCTCAGAGCAGAACTCGTGGTCGCTTGACTGCTAGCCAATTTATACTGTTTGACAGCTATAACCTGGCCATCAGGCAAGACACCACGGTGCACTGAGCCATATCCGCCCTCAGCCAGAAAGTTCGCCATCAGAAATCCCCCCGTGGCTCGTTCCAGCTCTGTGTATGTTAACAGCCTAGGCGGTCTCCCCACGGATGGTGACTTGTGGCAACACACAGAGCAGAGTGGAGGAGGATCTGGAGGTGCATTTCTGTCAAGTGATATTATCTCCCTCACATTCCTGCAGACGTCAAGACTCACATCCCTTGAGCCACTACTCGTTGCTTTGCTGCTAGATCTTCGCAGACATTCTTTTAAAAGCTTCCCACTTTCATCAGCTGAGCTAAGGTTGTCTTCCATCCATTGCTGGGAGCCTATGGAGACAGAGCTGAGGTTGTCACTGTCCGACTCAGAATCAGATCCGTTGTAGTAGTAGTGCTCTCCCAGTACTAATGGCTTCACCTTTGGCTCCCAATCAATGTCGGACATGAATGATGGAGACGGGAACATGTCTAGACTTGACATCAAGGAGAGCCTCTCGGGCTGCTCGTTGGAGTCACATTTGGGACCTTAAAACTCTTCTTAGTTGATTTTGAATGCGGAAGCATCTCAGATTGCGCCTTCTTGGCTCAGTCAAGTTCAATCTGAGGACCTTCGTCTCCGCCTTTTAACAAGTACAACATTGCAGTCGAGCTGCTCAGTGCAAGAGTTAGCTTCTTTCTCCATTCTCCTGTCAAATGAATCATATAAATGTTATGAAACAAAACACATGACATCAATAAATATATTCAATTTTAACAAGAATAAGCAAAATTTAAAAGGGATTATGACATTTGTCCAATACAACCCACTGTGCTTGAGTTCTCTTGGCCTCAGCAGCCACTACTCCATCTTTGGATTCATAAACGACTTTCATCTTCACCGTTACCTACAACAGCAACGGGCATCTCAAATGTGAGATGGCCTCATGCAGCAATAAGACAATAGCAAGACTAAAGAGGCAAAGCATAGAAGAAGCACCTTTTCAGGATCATAATTAAGGTGTAGCTGCTGCATCATCTGTTTGCATATACCTGTGATATACTCCTTCTGTTCCAAAATCGTTCCTGATGCGAATCTCCAATATCCGGTGGCGCAATCACTATGAAAATTTGAAAATCCCCATAGTCCCTTACCTATCAAAAGAGCTCACTAATTTAGATAACAACACCATGAACAATGCCATTAAACTCGAAAAAAGGCCAGCACCAAACTTCTTTGAATTTCATGAACTGCTAACAACACACTAATTAAGAGGAACTTGCAGTGCAATGATCTCAATGGATGGATGATTCAATTTAACCAAAATAAATAAAAAATCATTGTTAGAAAAAAGAAACATGTTTAGATGTTATCTACTTTCTTATATTGACTACACACATGAACTATAAATGCACATTGATTACAAACTCAATCATGAATACAATCCCAAAAATCGAGCATTTAGTAATAGCTTCGAAAAAATCATGGTAAAATAGAAGAGCAAAAAAGGAAATGTTACTTGAGGTATGAGTTGGGATGACCACGAGCAGCCTAACACAGTCCCCTGGCTGCACTACATTTGTCAAAGCCCAAGTTAAAGCAGTTCTTGAAACTTCCTTAGCAGCCCTAACAACAACAACAACCACAGCAGCACTGCTTCTACCAATCCCACTCCTTTGCCTCACACTCATCTCAATCACACCAACAAATTACCCCTTTCATCAAGTTTTGATTTTTCTTGCTCTTTGCAGCATCTAGAATCTTGATTAAGAGGAGATAAGTAGGCAGATATAGGGCCAACCAACAGCAAAAAATTCAACCTTGAGAGAGAGAGAGGGTAGTAATAGTATCAGAATCATGAAAAGTCAATAACTGAAAGTGATTTTTATGAAAGTGTTCATGTAGGAAGTGTGACAGGGGGTTTGGACTATAGTTGAAAAGAGCGAGATTGGCACAGATGCCTGCAGTTTGGTTGTTCTTACGTGGCATAGCCAATTATTTGAATTGGGTAGGAAGGTACCGTACAAGACAATGGAGAAAATACCGCGGCACAGAGAGCGAGAGAGCTGAATTTGATGTGGAGAAAGACATAATTATCTAATCTAATTAATTAAGCCCACAACAACGCATAACAAATAGATTGGGTAATCAAGAAAGTTTTTTCTTACCTACTCAAGAAATTTATGATCTGATTCTACATGGGGTGAGAGAGAGAGAGTATTGAAGTTTGCTAAGTCCACATGAGATTAGGGGTGAGCACTCGGATTTCGGTTCGGATTTTTATCTAATCTTAATCAATTCGAAAATCCGAATTTTGAGAGGAAAACAATCCGATCCGAATCAAATATCCGAAAACTAAAAATCCAAAAATTTTATAAAAATATCCGAACCGAACGAAAAATCTGAATTATGAAAATCCAAAATCCAAACCAATTTTTGTTAATTTTATATATATTTTATTAAATTTAAAAATATTTATATAAAATATTATTATTATATATAAATTATATATAATTTGATTTTCGGATTTTTCAGATTAAAAATCTAATCCGATCCGATCCGAAAACTCAAAATTTTCCGATTCGAACCGAATTTTAAATTTCGGTTTGGTTCGAATCGGATATTTTGATTTCGAGTATTTTGCTCACCCCTACATCGGATCAGATGACATTGTGCTAATCCTATTCAAATGTGTCGTTCCAAGAATGCGCTTATAATTTCTACCCATGACCCATCATATTGAAACATAATAGTGTTGATAATGAATTATTGATGGGAATCTTGGTTGAGTTTCTATGTGATACGTGTTAAATTTTTGGATTCAAAGTTATATTTCAATAAAATATTTAAATTTAAATCTTGAGATAATATATGTTTTTGTACACTTCAATAGCTTATCTTAGAGTAATGATATTTTAATATTTTCGTATTATTCCTTCAATTAGTCGTCAGATATTTTGTGGTGTGGCTAGGTTGATAGATGAGATTAATGAGGTTATACTCATTAATGATATTTCGTTTAAAAATAACATATAATTAATTGATTGATAATTTTTGTAGCTGTTACGTGAATTCATCCACAATCTTCCTAAACATATTTTTTTTGGCGAATACATTGCGTGAAATCATCCATAAATTCAACTGTGCATGTGTGTACTTAGTAAGTTAATGATAAAATGGTTAATCACCACGCCAAAGTGCCTTTGGCTCGAAATAATCATGACAATGAAAATCAAGGTAAATAATTTGAAAATCCCTGAAATTTTAAAAATATTTGAGAATGTAGAAAAAATTGACATTCCAACAGTTTTTACCAATAATGTTGAACTTTTCCTCCTCCTTTTTTTTTGGTATCATGGAACCCGCAACTGATTATCTTGGTGCAAGACTGGGTAAATCACACGTTCTCTGCAATAGCCTACAAACCACATGAGACAGTAAACCACACTTGAAAATCAGTGTGCAGCTCAAACCCATAGAGGCGTTTGGTGGGGTTCGAACTCATGACTCTCGACCATGTGAACCCACCTTAACCATCGTTGTCCTAGATGGCTCCTTTTTCTTTTTGTAATTCGGTTTGTGTGTGTCTTAATTTCAATGGGTATTAACAGTGCCCGTATATAGATGAATTATAGAATAAATTTTTTAAAACGTTTGAAATTATAACAATATACTTAGATTAAGATATTTTGCTAAAAAATAATGAAATATTAAGATATAAATTAATATTTACTGTATTCTAAAATCAATGTATGCATTACAGATTGAATATAACTCTTTTAAGTTATAAATATATCAAATAATGTATTTTGTTTTCCCCAAAAAAATCTTGTTACTTTTAGGTCTTAAAATAAATTAAGTCCGTTAATATTTAACCATTCTTCAAATGTTAGACATTTCTCAAAGGAATATAATGTTCTTACTTCTTCGTTTAAACTTCATCGTCATCTAAAATTTCTATTACTTTTAGATCAAATAAAAAAAATAAAAAACAATATTATATTCCTTGAATTATTCAAATTGACTTCTCATGAAATTAATACAGTGACATATTATATTGTCATTTTGGGAAAATCCAGTGATAAAAGTGATTCATGTGGTCAAAATATTACAAGTTCACCCACACCAACGCATTGTGTGGTTTGCTACTATAAAGGATCGTAATTTACCCAATGTACCAAGATAAGAATATATGCTCCCATGAATTAAAAAAAAGTTACTCTAACTTAAAAAGGTTTTTTAGCTCAAAGTGCAATCTTCTTAATATTTTTTTTTCATTTGTAGAGTTTTCCATTTAAAGTTTGAAATGTAAACATATACTCAAAAATAATAATATGCAATCCGAACAAATTTTTAATATTTTTTATTTCATTTTCTTAATTTCAAAATTAAATCTAAGACGACTTTTATCGGTGCCCATTAAGATGAAATGGACGACCAATGCCAAATAGAAAAGAAAAATTAATTAAAGCAGACAAAAACAAATCGCCTATGATGGCTTCCCCACCGATCCCAACCTTCTATCTCTCTATCCACTAATGTGACATTTGTCACATAGGTCCTTCATATTATTTTTTTGGGATATTAAGTTAAAATTATTATATTTTTGTATATAATATGTTTTTTTTTTAAATTGTCAAAATTTTTGTTTTTCATTCTCAATAGATAAACATCAATATTTTCATATGTATATTACGAATTTATTTTTATTATAATTAATTATATTTAAACTAAAAATAATTATAAATAATATGGTGATTGAATGGTTGGGTAGATATTGATAAATCATAAAAAATAAATGTAATTGGACTGAGTGGAATAATGAAGAAGTAAAAAAGAGAAAGTAGTGTGTGTGTGTTGGCCAGTGGTAGAGTGGTTAACGCCTGAGCCAAAGGCCCTGTTCGAGTCCACCGTGACACATCCTTTAAAATTTTGTATTAAATTACCAAAAAAAAAGAGAAAGTAATTAAATATTAAAAATGTTTGATGATTGAATGATTAAGATGGTTACTTATAAACATAGCATATTTAGTGAAGGACAAATTTCCTCTGTTGCATTTCCGTGGGAGGATCAGCTACAAGCTCGTAGCATGTACTTTATAGATTATTCACTCCTAATAACCAATTATTAATTAAAAATAAAAATAATTATAAACCCTTGAATGGGTACAACCTAATTAATAATTTTAATATTAAACTTAAAAACACAAAGGCTGAAATTTTATTGTTCATTGTTGTTGAAATAGTACAGAAAATGTTATGGCAGAGCCAAAGGGGCTGAAATCCGTCAAATTGAATTTACAAAATCACAGACAGTTCCAAGAATTTAATTGTTATGCTTGAATGGTATGTGGCAATCTTGATGGTATGGCTGTATGATGCTGATATTGGAACTCTTTGTAGCCAATAATTTATACATTATGCTACGCTGTATTTTTGAGATATTTTGATTTTCTTGATGGCATAGTTGTTTTATATCTCTATCTATACATATGTCTCTTCCACAAGATTGGTTACTCTAGTTACAATCAATTGTTTCAACTTTTCATTTGATTTAGTTGTTTCTGTTTCAAGGCTCTCATTCATCAAAAAAAATTAAAAATTAGAGTTGAGATGGTCCAATTTATTCAATAAATTATTAAAAATAACATATACCACTTGATTGATTGAAATTCATATTTTTCGCGCACATGTATTATTTGTTTATCAAAAGTTATGTTGATTCTCATGTGCAATTATCATTTCCTTTTCATCTTTCTTGCCCTATCTTATTTCTTACTTCTTTGTTTAAAATGAGGTGATTTTGTTCATGAAAATATATGTAATATACAACTTGAATTAAACATCATGTCATGTAATATACTATCCATTAATATATTTATTTTTATTTCTATGATATATTATTTAAACTCACTATCTATTAATCTATTTATTTATTATCTTTGTTTATTTTATATTTATTATAATTTATTGAAATATATACCAATAAAATCAAAGATCGAATATAGTGTAGAGAGTAATTTTTATTAGGGCGAAAATTTTAAGTAACCCATATATTAAGTTTGATATTCTTCTTATCATATATGTTAAGTTTGCTACCTTTTTTAACTAATTGTCTATTTTATCCTTTAAAATATAAAAAAAACATACGGATTCACACGCACAGCGGCCAACCCTCCCAACGGCCAACCCTTCCAGCGGCCAAATCCTCCCCTCCCCCTTCTTCCCGGCGGCCAACCTCTCAGCCTCTCCTTTTTTCTGATGGCCAATTCTCCATTCATTTCTCTTTCCCGACGGCCAACCATCCCTATCTTTCCTCTGCCGACGGTCAACCTCCCTCCATCTTCTTTTTTCCGACAGCCAACCATCGATCCCTTCCTCTCCTTTGCCGGCGGCCAACCCTCACTCTCCCCTTTTCCCTGCGGCCAACCTCCCTCCCTTCCCATCTGTTTTCCGGGGGCTAACCATTCATCCCTCCCCTTTGTCGGCAGCCAACCCTCTCTCCCTCCATTTTCCTAGCGGCCAACCCTCCCTCCCCTTTTCCATATGTTTTTCGGCAACCAACCTCCCTTCCTTCCCTTCGGCCAACCCGTGGCCAACCTCCCTCCTTTCCCATCTATTTTTTTTACTGTAATAAATGATATTTTTGTAATTTTAATTAGAAATGGATAAAAAGAGTAATATGTTAGTATATTGGTTAAATTAAATAGGTAAGTTAATATTTGTCAATTCTCTTCATTAATACTTTTTAGTAAGTAATATAGAGTTTTGTACCTTTAGCCAATTTTATCTTTATTCGGCCCACGCATAAAATGAAGAAGGTACAAGTAAAGGAATAAACTTGGCATGCAAAGCCAAAAGTACCCCTAAACGTTTACTGACATTCATCTCACGTCACTTTATTGACTTATCACTCTCTCTCGAGTCTCGACACTCAATTCTCTCTCTAGAAACGCAGAGGTCATGCCATAAACAATCCATAGCAAACTTCAGTACAAATCGCGATAATTGGGGTAAAGTTCTGAACAAATCGGAATGGTTTCAGCTAACGGTAAGGAGAAGGTAACTGATGCCGATGGAAAGGGGAAGAGGAAGCAGAGCGGCCGCGGCGGAGGCGACGATGACAATACGGGGCGGAAACGGAAGAGCCCCGGTGTGCTTCAGTTTGTCGATCATTCGGCGTACCAGGACGACCGTGAGGAATATTCCAGCAGCGATGATTCCGGCTACGAAACTGGTAATTGATTGTCGAGAAGAACCCCTTGAAGATGAAATGAGAGAGAAATTTATGTTTCTTGGTTGTCTTTTCAGTGCTGCATTTGCTTGTTTTCCTGTGGTTTTGCATTCTCTAGGCGAACTGACGAAAATGTGGGTTTCTTAGTAATACTTTTAGGGTTTTGTGTTTCGTTTTATGTTTGGGTTGTGGGTACATGTTCGATGAAATAAAGATAACTAGTATTATACCCGTGCGATGCACGGTACTAAAATTTGTAAAATTTTAGATTTTAGATACATAGAAAATGTAACTATAATTTCAAAGAGCAATATCTTAATAGACAAAGTAAAATACATAAAATAAAGTACAAATAATCTTATATTATAAGTTTTGAAAAACTTCCTAATACACAACATTGTCTAGACGTAAATCCTCATCATTATCCCTACAAATCAAAATTTTCAAACCTCGACGATTAGTAACCCTTGATACAGCAACATAAAACTGGTCGTGAGTAAAAACATGATTTTTTTAAGTACAAACCTACTTGCGTTGCGAAAGAGATTGACATTAAATTTTATTTATGGTCATCGCATATGACACAACCAAAGGGAATTGTCGGTGCTAAAATTTGAAAGGCAATCTTGGATCCTAAGGTGTCATGGTATCAGAACAATATGCCCAGCATCGTGTCCACTCAACAATCTTCCATCTAAAACATGACGATCTAACTTCGTAATAATCAACCTCGTTCCATTACATAAACCCATGGAATTATCTATATTTCTCAATAGCATAATTGGAGTGCCAACTTTTATAAATAATTCATGATTAGGCGTACCAGAACACCTCAATCAATTTAAAAAATCGGGCATGTGAATTTCATCTAACAAACGACTACTCGAATCAAATTTATAAATACTATACGAACTAAAATACATCTGATCATTAGATGCATTCAAATTAATCATATATTGATTAATTGAATCGATTGCATCTAAAGTGGAAGCAAGTATAGCCCGATCTTGCAAGTATGAAGTAAGATCACCATTGTCATTATAAGATGGATAAATGTGCAAGTAAGATCACCATTGTCATTATAAGATGGATAAATGTGCGACACTATAGTCGCAAATGATCACCGAACTCTTCAAGACAATATCATTCGAAGTTTAATGATAATCCATCTTTTACCACACCAACAGTTCCATCGCCAATACTGCAATTTCAATTTTAAAATTCTTCCAATTCCTTAGCTTAGTCAATTGAAGAAGCTTGTTGAAGTCTCATATTTTGGGTCAACCTCAACATAATATAATTTTTTCATATATAAGAAGAATTAATTGTAGCATTTACCACTTTTGTCTAGTATCCATATGGATAATCGAAATATCGATTAAAATCACCACCAAACACTACGCTTTTACTCCAAAAGACAAATCCAATCTACATTCACCAACTACTCGTATTATATCTCGAATAGTCTTATCTAAATCTTCAAGCAATATTTGTGCATCATAGGAGCCTCATCCCAAATAATAAGCTTTGTCTTTACAATAATTTTTCAAGTGAGCTTTTGTCAAATAGTACAAATTGAATCTTCATTAGATTAATTGAAATTCTGAACCGTGAATGTGCAGTTCTTCCACCAAGTAACAATAACGAAGCAATACCACCGAAGCTACATTCAAAACAATCTCTCATTTACAACGAATCCTTGCGACAATTACTTCCATACAAAAGTCTTTCATGTACCTCCATATCCATAGATAAAGAAATATTTACCAATATTGGATTCAATTGAAATCATTATACTATTGTACACATGTAATCGCCGTGATTGAATTTTGACAATAACTCGCATGTTCTTTTGCTAATTTTCTCGATCATATAATAACTCCTCATCAATCAATTTGTTAAAACATGATTCAAATAATCAAGATCCGAAAAGACATTGTCTCAAACTCGTGTAAACTCGTGTCTAAATTAACCAACAACTTTTCAATCTGAAACATAGAAGATAAAATAATAATAAAAATATTTAAAAAACAAAATCAAACACATATAATAATTCATACTAAAATATACAAATAACTCGTAGTAAAACATATCTAGGTGTTTCATCAATGTTATTTGACGATAAAATACATCATCAGATAATACTTTCCAATAATTGTTCTAAACAACATATGGACGACGTATACGACAACAACAATGTAACAAATAAACTTCTCAAAGCTGGAGCCATAGCCCAATGACTTGCTTCATTTAACCCATCAATATACTCTTTATCATCTTTCAATAATCCCAAAGCATAGTAAGCATCATGGAAGTTAGGATACAACACGCCATTTACAGTTTGAATGTCCTCAAAGCAAGTAGCAACTCAAACAATGTTGATAAGATATCCCAAATAATAAGATTCACCAAATCCTGGTGACACATAATAAATTCACCTAATAGAATATCCTCTATTCCTTGAAACCATTTTCTCTTTAACCATTTCCATACAAATTTTGTAGGAAATTTTGGATATGTCAGATCTCTTACTTCAGGGTACTTCTTATTTGCATCAAACCAACCCAAGAACATACTTTCGTTAACTATTTTTTTGTTCAACACAACACTCAAAGGATCTGATTCAGAGAAGAAAATTGTGTGCTAGCCAGGAAGATGAAAAATTAATCTCTCAACAGCAGGTTTTCTATACTGAATATCAAATCCAAATATTCTCCAAGCGGCTTCACACAGAGAAATTGTAATAGCCCGAAAAATTTAAAACTTTGATTTACTAATTTATTTAGCTAAATCGAGATTTGAATTTAGAGCGATTATTAAATTTTATAACCGTTGACGTTTCAATTTTATTTTCGAAATTTTAAACGAATGTCGAGAACGAATACAGTTATAAATCGAACCAGATATTTATACTGAATAAATTATCTAGTCAAACCATATCATTTCATATCCCCCAAAATCCTCCACTTTGTCCCTACATACTCATTTTGGTCAAACTTCACCTGCACCCCTAAGTATCCTAGGAAAACATTACAGCAACACATTTTGTCTTTTTCTGTCTTGTTAATTAATAAAACCACACCACTCTTCACCACTACCCATCTGCACAACTCAAGCAACGAGACAACGAACAAGGTAAAACCTCCTCTCAATCCTCATATTCTTTCTTTCAGTTACAGAATCAATCACAAACTACAGCATACATTTATATATGTTAGATTGCATAAACTCAAGTTACATATCTCAAACCATAACATACAGACAATCTATTCAAACAAATAAAATACTAGATGCATAAGAAATGCTTTTGAACCTAGATCTCTAGTGTTTGCATGAGCCACTATGGCTCGGCTACCGATCAACGCTGAGGCAGGCGGCGGACGCGCTACCTGGACGAGAGAGACGGTTGCGACGTTGGTCGTGGACGGCGACGCTATCACCGTTGACCGAGAGCGGATGCGGCAGCCCTGCAAAACTGTGAGAGAAAGAAAAAAATGTTAGATAATTATTTTTACAAACAAAATTAAGAAAGAAAGGGGCAGACCCACCCATTGTCTGTGCGCGTGTGTGCTCCAGAAGGAAGAGAGGAGGAGAGCCATGGAGGACGGTGTCAGCACATCGTCGGCGCGATCGGTCGGAGACGATGATGACGATGCCAGATCTGGCACAGGTGACCAACGAAGGCGGTGCGACGACGTGCTGGCCGAATACGGAGGGGACCTCGACGGCGGCGATCTCGCCAAGAAAAGAAGAGAGATGTGTGGATGTGCGAGAAAGAGAGAAAATGGGGTTGGACGAAGGGTCAGAGAGGCGGCCATGGTGTCGCCGGCCGCGATGGCTCACCGGAAAGGAGAAAGCGACGGCAGAAAGAGGAGGGGAAGAGAATTGCGTTTGTGCGTGTGTGTGTTCACTGGAGAACCGAGAGGAGAGGAGGTCTTGGCGACGACGACGACCACGCAGCTCGCCGACCGGCGACGTGGCCGGCCGGACATGGGGCGGCGACATTCGCGTGTGTGTGAACCGAGAAGGGGGGGGGAGGCGGCTGATGCTAGGGTTCCATTAGTTGTGGGTTTATGTTTTAATTTATGTGGTATTGGGTTGGGTTTCTATTTAATGGGAATGGGCCGAGAAATGGGCCATGTGCATTAACTGTGTTTGGGGGCCTTAAGTCATTGGGCCGAGAAGTTAGTTTGGGCTATGGAAATTAAATTGATATGGGCAGATTTTAATTCATTTGGGCCAAACGAAAATGGGCCGAATATTAATTAAGGCTGGGCTTGAGAGTTGGGCGAAAAAAAATATTGTTGGTCTCAGTGTAAGAGTTACTTTCTTGGGCTTAATTTTAGATAAATTATATGGGCTCTTAACTGAATTAATATATGGGCCGAAAATGATTGGTTTAATTAAATGTTTTTGGGCCTTATTCAGTGGGCTGAAAATTATTAGGATGGGCTTGGTTTTAAGTTGAATTTTAATGAAAATTTTATATCTTGGGGCTTGAGATAATGGGCGAGTTTGGGCTCAAAATAATATTAATATGGGCTCGAAATTAAATAAAGATGGACTCTTTAATTAAATTAAGGATTGAATTAATTCCATATTATTTAATTATGAGGTTTAATTCTAATAATTAAATTTTGAGATTACTTTAATTAATTAAATAATAATCTAAATATAAATTATTTAAAGTGAGTTAATTAAATTCATAAATTGGATAAAGTCTAATTTTTAGAAATTGAATAACATAATTAATTAATTATGTTAAAGGATAATTTGAGAATTATTCTTTTTAAGTGATTTACTTATGTAATGAGATGGACCTTATGTAATTTGTTACAAATGTGTGATTGGAAATAAATCCTAATTAATGGATATCTAAGATGAATTAAATTAATTTGATTGATTAATCAAATATTATTGGACTTTTTAATTGATCCATTTAATTAAGCTTTAATTATGGATCTATTTAATTAAATTCGATATTTAATTAAATATAATGAGTTGTTTATGTCAAGTAAATGCTTGAGAAAATATTATTTAAGCAACTTTAATTTATAGAACGATTGTTAGAAGATGATTAATTTATAAGAAACCTTTATCGATTGTGTACTATAGATATGGGTTTCTCTGATAGAATATATGGGACGTGTGAGGCGAGAAACACGGCGAGAAGATGATAGTAGTGAATGAGGTATTGGAGCTCGAAATCGTTGTTACGCGTTAACAAATGATGAATATTAGTTATGAATTTAAGATTCATAAATTGTACGAAACGACGTGGAGAAACATCGATAGAAGGGAAGAATGCAACGACGAAGTGTCATCTATCTTCATGGCGAGACAAACTCAATGGACGATATATAGATTGTTAACTAAGTCGTATCGATAACGAAAATCCTAAAACCCAAAGACTTAAAGGATATCGAGTACGTTGAATATTAGCGATGCTTGACATACTAAATTATATTTCTTACGTTAATAAGGTCCAGCGTGGACGTAGACGAAAACGACAAAGGATCGCTAGCAGGTACTTCAAGATGGACAATTCTTGAGGTGGGCTTTTCTTGAAACAAAATGATTATGCATAACTCAAAGCATGATTTACAAAAGCTTTATGAAATATTATCGCATGAACTGTTATTGACTGCCAAATATTTATGTTTTGTTGTGTCCATATCTGAGGTTGGTTTGTCCAAATGTGGGACGAGAATTGATTGGTATATCCAATGTGGTATGTGAATGAGTTGGTCCACCAACGTTAAAAAAGGGTAACGATCGGATCCGACTTAGTTGAGGACTAACTCGGATTGTGTACACGTGTGACTGTGTGTTAAGGTTAGCTACCTCGACCGGTCACGGCGACTATGTGTAGGTGGCCACCTCCATAGTGCGCGAATGAATGAACGTATGATTGATGAATGAATTACCAGATATGGAACAACGTGGATGAAATAGTCCGGCCGGACACTTTTGGAAAATGATAAAATATTTGATAGGCATGAGCCTTTTCAACTAAAATCCTCATGTGCTACTCGTGGGCGCTCAATAACTTTTATGAAGAAAATGTTTTCGACAACGAGTCCACCGAGTACTTTTGTACTTAGCCCCGCATATTCGTTTTGATGTGCGGGTTGAGTAAGGATTGATGATGGGTGCGGTGGTGCAAAGTGGTAGCGGTTTTGTTGCTTTAATTGAAGGATTTCTAGAACCTTGAGCATGCATCATCATATGTATGTTCACACGTTTATTGCCGCCAAACTCGATGTTTTGTTGGTATCATTGATTATGACCGCTATCATATCGTATTGAACCGGAGGTCGTACTCGTTCCTCGAAGTCGCCCGATTGGGTTAGACTTGAACATAGAACCTTTTGGCAAGTCTTTCTGTGACTTGAGTTTGTACCGATACAGCGTATCCCTTTTAGTCTACGCATTTATTCACAATTGATTGGTTAATCGTATTTGTTTAAACTATATATATCTGCTGCATTTATCATACCAGTGACGATCCATGTGATCTGTACTTTCTTTAAAAGTCGGGTCGTCACAGAAATATACCTGCAATCATAGTACATATCCACCTCATCTACTTTTTTATTCAAATCATCTTCTTTAGAAGAATTGTAGAATGAAGTTCCCACCTGATCATGACCTTTATTAATATACTTAAATAAGTAGTTAATTGATCTCGACTGATTGCGCCACTCGACATTTAAATGTGCTCCATATTTCAATAGAAGATAGCGATTATGCGGCACAACAAATTTGTTATCCATAGAAATGTCATTCTTCATAACGACTCATCCATTATCTCTTCTTCTATATACATGATACCCTTCCAAATCTAGCATAGTCTTGTCAACATACTTCTTAGGAAAGAATTTGCTACATCAACCATTAGACATGCAAGGAGAAGAACTTCTAAGAATTTGCTACATCAACCATTAGACTTGCATTATAGGATTTCCCTAACCTTTCTTCATACCAAAAATAGGCACCGCAAAAAGGAACATGTGTAATTTTGATCACCAATATCCCATTATTCTATAAACCACAAAAAATATATAATATGTATAAACTTTGCAAGAATAACAAAAATATACAACAAAAATTGAAATGAACTCAAATGCCATGACTAAATATTTACAAAGAAAACTCGTATATTAAACATAACAAAATTAAATAATCCAACAAAAAAATTAGTTAAAAAAAACTTTCAAAAGAATCTTATCTAGACATATATATATAACATAAAATAAATTAAAAATGACCTTTAAGTCCATTTGGGTAGACTCATCCAAGATAACAACCGAACAATAACGTGACGACAAAGATCCAACAATAAGAGCATGATCAATATTCGATTAAATATAAATCATGCCCTCACATGCAGATTTTCCATGATTCAAAATAATATCATCACTATTCACTTCTCTATCAACCATTGAAGAAGACAAAATACACTTGCCACCTGTAAGTATAAAAATCAAAAATTAATTTTGGTGCAATATAAAGGAAAACTAACATTTACCAATATCAATTAAATCTAATATATCAAAAACACGTACACACACAATTTTACCTAATGCTTTTGAAAGTGTTGAATTCAACTACAGCAAAGATACCGGATCCTCCACTATTAAATATTGACTGTCGACTAACGCTCGCAAACTTTGTAGACGTCAATTCTGATATAAGATATTTCGACATTACAAATGCAATTGTTAAAAACATTATAACTATTTATTAGAAAATACTTTTAGAAAAAAATTACAAATCAAAACCACACTTTCTAATAACCAGCATTCATAGTATAATCATTAAGTAACACTTTCAAATTTTTTATATATAAGTTAAAAATAACAAATATGTATACTAATTTTTTCTACATATAGAATTATTACTCATAATTTACGGTTTCCTCCATAAAAATCATAATATATTTTTACTCATAACTTACCTTTTTCCTCCATAATTATCCTAATATATTCTAATTTATTATATAATGAAATAAGTAATATGGTTTTAAATACATATTACTATTAATATGACTATTAATTTATTACAAATAAATTATAAAATAAACATTATGTAAAATCAGTTGGATTGCAATTGAAGCCAACTACAACTGGCAAAACCCTTAACATTTTGGGCGCCAATAGCTCACTCTTTGGCTTTTATATATACGAGTGTTGTACCTGTGCGATGCACAGTATAAATAATTATAGATTTTTTTTTATATTTATAGAGCTAATTCATAAACTAATTATTAATATAAAGAATAATATCGAAAGACAAATGAAACAAATTGTACCAGTATTATATTAAAATATATTATATCATAAATTGATTAATCAACTATGATTTAATCGATCCAAACATTGTAGATTACTGGTATTGCTCCCTTTGTAAGGGTGAGTGGTCATATTATGAATCCAAATCCTCTCATCCCCCAACTATAAAAAAATTTAGGATTTAATCAAGTACACATATAAATAATTTTGTAATATAATTCAATCATGCTATTGAATAATCGACCAAGATGAATACTATATTTCGTCAACCATAATCATTATAAATAAAAAGGGATAATGTGACAGCATAATGCTAATATATAAAGTTAATTATAAATCATGGTCTTCCAATAATTTTATTATTTATTTTAGTAGTAAAAGAAACTTATAAAATTCTTGTGTCCGTAATAGATCTATACATTAAAAAAAAAATAAGGCATGTACTTTGTTGTTTATACAAATTGTTTTGTACACGTTTTGTAGTATACAAAACAATTTCTATAAACAACAAAGTATTATATTAAACTCACTAATTGGAATTCTATTGTGTGGATAAATATATCTAGATAAATATAGAAAAAAAATCTAATTATATTTTGAGAAAAAACATTTTATTCTTGAATAAGAAATAAAAAACATTTAGTTCGGTGGATATAGAAACAAAACTAAAATAAATATATAATATATTTTAAATATAAAATATATATCGACTAAATCTATATGCAATTTTGTAATATAACCACCAATTCAATATTATTAAACTCATAACATTGACTACACTAGACATAATAAATATAATTTCTTAAGATATCAAAAAAAGGAAAAAATAAAAATTAAATAAAATTACAATTATATTAAGTAACCACTAAACTTGTACAATCTCATTGCTAAAATTTCATCTTTGTACCCATTGGCGACACAATATAAATAATTTTATAGAATTTCTTGTATACAAAGTACAATGAAATATCCATATGATAAGTATAAATTCAAAAAGTGATATTAGGAAATAAATATTACAAAATTTATTAAAATTATACAAAATATAGTGATTCGTCCATGAATTGATTATAGAAACCAAAATATTTTAAAATATAAAATATTGTAAATATAAATTATGACAATGTCATAAGTATTTTATGCTTTTATTTCTTTCAACTAACAATTTCCAAAATTGTATAGTTCAAAAGCTATACAATTTTTCCCATAAAATTTCATTAATCTATACAAACAACTAAATACAAAGTAAAATAATTCAAAAATTGAACAGTTAAAAAATATATATAACATCTCTTTTATTTTCTATAACCTCAAAATAAGTCAAAATATAGCTATTTTGATATCAGACCAATGTCATTTTATTTACCAATCGAATCCATAACCAAATGATTCTCCAAATATACAATACATGTATATTTTCATTTTGTATGCATATAACCAAACCAATAAATACTATATTGCCCTATTAGACCAATGTCATTTTATTTAACAATCGAACCCATAACCAAATGATTCCCCAAATATACAATACATGTATATTTTCATTTTGTATGCATATAACCAAACCAATAAATAATATGTTGCCCTATCGGACCAAGGTCATTTTATTTAACAATCGAATCCATAACCAATGATTCCCAAATATACAATACATGTATATTTTTATTTTGTATGCATATAACCAAACCAATGTCATATTTTAAATGAATTATTAAAAAATAATTTCGATAAATTTAAAGTAATTACTAACATAAAACATAATATTTTATGTTAATATAAATATTTAAATACACAATCTGAAATATAATCACAATTTTATATAATCAAGTGAAGCATAACTACACCTCACACTAAAAATCACAAATTATGTAGAATAATATAAAGGAGAATAATAACTAAAAAGGAAAAAAAGTAATTCCATAATATGTTAAAAAAATTGTATGAACTAAATGTACACAAATAATTAGCATTCTAATAACAAATAACAAAAAAACAACAATAACTATAATATCTATATTAAATCATATGAACTAAATGTACACACGAAATTTCAAGATAAGATAAGTTTAGTTGCTCCCGAATTTCAAAAAATATGAAATATGGCAGCTATTCTTGAAAATTATCAACATAATTCATTAAATAATAAAAGAAACAAACATAATTTCAACACACAAATATAGATATATATATATATAGATATATATATATTAATACACAAAATAAAATTTGTATATAACTTAGAAAAAGGATAAATATAGTTGCTCTCCAATTTAAAATTAAGTATTAGTGCTAAAAGGTGCATATAACGACGCTATATAAATATGTAAATTATTTATATAAAAGTACAATAATTTTAGCATGTCTTATTTTTAAAGATTTATTTAATAAGTCTCATTTTCATAGTTTTTTTTCTTAAAAAGACTCATTTTCATAGTTTGTTTCATTCAAATTCAAAATTTGAATAAATATATATTTTTATAATAATTTTTGATGATTGTGTCCAGTCAAAAATTACAATGGAATTTTTGTAGTGCACACTTATCATTTTGGGAGATAAAATTCATAGTTTCATTTTCGAACGTCTAGCTATAATAGATAAAAGAATAAATTTAAAAAAATTAAATGAATAACCCACAAAATATAATATTTTTGGGCCTAGTTTAAATGAAATTAAATACTTGGAGTCCAAATGTTAAGCTCCAATGTTTTATATAATGTGTTAATACTGCAAATATACAACAGTAAACTCCAAGACATTTAGTAATTTAAAAAATAGATTAAAATAAATTGAAAATAGATTTATAATAGTTATCTTCCTAAAGAAGATTCAGTTTAGGCGCCAATCCTCCACTCTTTGGCTTTTATATATATATAGATTCCTGGGTATATAATTTTAAATTCGAAGTTGTTCTACTTTTTAGTTGAAGAAAAATGGTTTTTTAGCTACCCCTCCCTTAATTTTTTTTTTTTTTTTTTGGGGGATGTGGGTGGGTGTGTTGTATGATGTTGATATTGATGCATGTGAGTTTTGAATAACTTCCACTGCAGTGTGAATATGGTTCTACTTTGTAGATGCTTTTCATCAGTTTGAGTGGTAGATGTGTATTTGTGACCTGATATTGTAGCCTTGTATGTAGTACCTTCTTTCAAGTCTCTGTGCACGCTCATTCGCATACATAATAATTGACTTTATGGCATTTTTTTCTTATGGATTTAGAGATGAATATTTCTCTTTTCACTTAAATGCTTTTTTCATAAATCATGAAACAGAAATGTTTGAAGATGAATAATTTGGCTTTGGGTTGGAAGTGAACAGTGATCCTGGGAAAGCATCTAACCTTCCTCATGTTAAAGAAGAGATGAGTGACGAAGAGTACATTAGACTGTTGGAAGAGATATACAAATCTAGAGGTAGTTTTGTTCCGTATGCTGAAGATGGCTATGAACAGAGAAATTCCATTGACAGCAGCGTATATGTGCCATCTGCCAAGGATCCAACAATATGGAAAGTCAAATGCATGGTAGATGTTGTCGTCTTTGGTGTTGGATTATATATTTTCATGATCTTATTACTGTCTTGTTTTTTGCTTCCGTTTCTGCCTAGATTGGACGAGAGAGATACTCAGCATTGTGTCTTATGCAAAAATATGCGGACATGGCAAAGTTGCAGAATAAGCTGCAGATAATATCTGCATGTGCGCTTGATCATCTAAAGGGCTTTATCATTATTGAAGCTGAGAAGCAAAATTATATCTATGAGGTTTTCTTCTTTCTCTTTTTCTACAATTCTTTCCATTCTATTTGTTAGCATTTGTTAGCCATGCATTTATGCATGCATGCACTTATATGGCTATTATGTCTATACATGCATGTATTTGCTTATATAATTGGCACCCTTCTTGAAACTACAGGCATGTAAAGGTCTTTCTAGCATATATTCAAGTAAAGTCACAGCTATTCCGAGTAGCGAAATCTCTCATTTATTATCAGTCAGAAGCAAGTCTAGTGCAATATTAGAGGGCATATGGGCCTGCGTGAAGAATGGGAAATACAAAGGTGACCTGGCACAGGTACGATGTTTCCCAAATTCTAGTTACTCTTTCTTGGTTTATTGTCTAGTTTTTATTAAATATACTACTCATTCCGTCCTATTATTGTTGGTTCGTTTTTCTTTTTGGGTTGTCCGGCTATTGTTAGTCAGTTTCAAAAAAGCATGGTTTAAAAAGGTGTTGGTGAGGCTCGCCTCGGTGCGAGGCGGCCGAAAATCGCCTTCGAGGCGGTGCCTCACCCGTTGTCCAAGAGACTGACGCCTCAACCAGCCCGAGGCGCACCGAGGCAGATCGAGGCGGTCTGAGGCGGATGCCTCGCTTTATCATCCAAATTTTTTTAAAAAAAAATAATCTTTTTTTTGTACTTTATTATGTTTTTGCATGGGTTTTATTATTTTTTGTTAATTTCTAATGGTCTGATAAAATAGCCGTAATTGATTGAATTAAGACCTAATTTCTCATGCACTCTTATCGCTTTCTTCTCGCCTGCACCGCTCTCTCTTCTCTTATCTCGCTCTCTCGGCGGTCTCCTTCTCTCTCTCGATTTCAATCTATTTTTCTTTTCTGCAGATTCGGCAAAGACTCATGCCTTTATTCATTTTATTATTTTAGTAACTGTAGTAATTTGTAATTAATTATGTAATTGGCTGTACCAATCTTAGGTTGTTGTCTCCATAGTCTCGCCTCTTATACTTTTGATTATGGTGAATAATTATTAGATTTGAGTTTAAGATTTTAAAAGACTCATAAGTATTTAATTATAAACTTATGTTTTTCTATGTGTTGTAATATATGTGTTATGTTTTATGTGTTTTTTTATATTAGTAATTGTAATTTTTATGTGCTTTTATGATTTACGCTTCGGTCTTACGTCTCGAACCGCCTCGAGGCTTACGCCTCGTGGTGCTATTGGAAAACGTCTCGGTGCTTAAAACGTATATTTAAATCTTGCAAAAAAAGAAACAATTTTACACTAAAAAGTATCTCGAATTTTGTGCCACACATTATTTTACACACAAAACATAACTCTTCTTAATCTACGTGCAAAAAGAAAGGAGCCAACAATACCGGGACGGAGGAAGTATAAAACAGTAAGTATGAAGCCATATATGAGAAATAAAATAAGTTGTATATTAATAACAAAAGAGTCTCTCATATGTATAGGAAGTAGAAAACTAGGGTTACAACATAATGAGCCTAACTAGTATTGGGCTAATGTTATAAACCCTAACACTCCCTCTTAAACTGGAGCATATATATCAATCATGTCCAACTTGATATAAAGTTTTGAGAATCTTTTTCTACCCAATGGTTTAGTGAAAATATAGCATTCTGGTTTGACGAAGAAGTGAATGGAGTATCAATAGGCTAGCTCAATCAATGTTGTAAAAAGCGTGAAGCGGGAGTGAGACATTATATTTTAAGTCTTAAAGACATCAAAATAAAGACAAAAAGTGGACATAAACAAGTAATTCATCACAAATTTAAATGTTTAAGTTATCACATTCATCATCATCTTCATGGCCCTAATACTCTCTTGTCATCTCCTCAACATCCTCATCCTCATCCTCTTCTTCCTCGTCAATCAAACTCATTTCAGTCCTTCCTTTTTGCATAGACTATAATTTGTAAACATCTACAAATTATTGCATAATTTGCATTAACTAGAAACAATATAATATATTGTATTTAGTGATTTACATTATATAACTGAAAAGAAAGAAAACTGAAAAAACAGTATACTGGAAAAAAAAACTGAAAATAAAACAGTCACACACATCAATCATCATACACGTTTACAATTGCCTCCCAACTCACAAGTTCAATCCACTTTAACTTTACATGCATCATAAAAGAAAAACAGTCCACTTGACTTTACACACATATATTACACACATCATAAAAGTAAAAGTATATTACACATATCACATTTGAAAACAAAGAAAACAAAGAAAACGGATCTAACGGCTGACGTTCGACGGCAACTGGCTGTGGAGGCGGCGCGGCCTGGCGGACGGCGGTTGTGAGGGAGGAGAGGGATTGTTGAAGAGAGGCAGAGAAGCGAATTGTTCACGTAAATCTTCTTCAAGTTCTTTTTTTTTTAACTTAAAACTCAAATTAGGGTTTAATTAAACATAACTTGCGTTAATTTCGTCTTGGCTCTCTTAATTTGGGCTCAAAACCTAAAATTGGAGCCCATATCGTCGACAAACGCTTTAGCGCTACCTCTGTGCTTTTGCGCCTCGAGGTAGGCGGCCGGTGAGGCTTGCACTTGGGGATTACATTGAGATGCGGTCGCCCGGGGTGATTTCCGCCGCCTTGAGGTGCGCCTCGAGGCGGCACAATGCATTGGTAAAAAGTTCATTGAATGTGAACCTTAATTACTCAAGCATATTATTTACCCCAATCATTTCTGTAGCAATGTGAGCCATAGCTCTATACTGTGCTTCAACAAAAGATCTAGTAACAATGTGTTGTTTCTTACTTTACTAAGTTACTAAGTTTCCTCTTAAATAAGGGCAGTATCTAGAATTAGATTTCCTATCAATTTTAGATCCAACGTAATTGGCATTAGAATATCCTTCAATTTTTAGATGACCATTCTTCTTAAATGACTAGCCTCTCCTCGAAGATTTCTTGATATATTGAAGAATTCGAATAACAACATCCTAGTGAACTTGTTTAGGCATCTCAGGCTTGTTATTGTAAAGTAGATAAGTTTCCCACCAAGTCATCTATACTTAGCTTTGTCCTCTAAGAAGTCTCATTTATCATCTCAAATGCTCGGATTAATATCCATAGAAGTATCAACTATCTTCGTTCCTAGCAATCTAGTTTCCTTGAGTAAATCTGTAACATACTTCTGTTGTGATAAAAAAAAATTCCTGATTTGCAATCAAAAATCCTAAGAAATACTTGGGGCGTCCCAAATATTTAATAACAAAATATTTTTGCAAGTATTTCTTGGTCTCATTAATTCCCTGAACATCACTGCCAATAACAAAACAAAGTGATATGCCAATAACTTCGAGAACAAAATTTATCAAACCAAGCTTTTGGATCTTGTTTGAGAACAACAATTCCAGACGTTTGATGTCGCCCAAAAAAGAGTGATCTGCTGTTGAATTTATCAAACCAAGCTTTCGGATTTTGTTTAAGATCATAAACAACCTTTTTAAAACAATAGACCTTATAGCATCCCCCCTTACTACTGCTCTAACTAGAGTTCCGTTATTTGCCTTCATTAGGAACCCTCATTAAATTGGATGGTTCCAACTATATGCTATGGTTTCGTGCTTTTCTCCTATTTTTGGAATCCCAGAAGAAACGAACTCATGTTTTGGATGCCCCTCTTGCAGCTACAGATGTCAAATATGAATCTTGGTATGTTGATGATTGCTATGATACCATGTAAAATAGTAAGTTTAAAGCCATATAGTAAAAAAAAAAGTTATATATTCATAACAAAAGAGTCTCCCTTGTATCTAGGGAGTAGAAAGATAGGTTTACAACATAATGAGCCTAACTAGTATTGGGCTAATATAATAAACCCTAACATGTACAATATTAACACAACAGTATAAGAGAATTCATAAATAATGATAATAGAAACACATATATGGTTGAAATGACGAATCCCATCACACAATCTTTCCGGTTACATCGATTAAAAACTCTAACATCATGAACTTTTGTGCTTTTGATAAGTAAATCCAACGTTGTGACTATATTGAATTTTATTTGTAAGGAATACACACACACACATATATATATATATATATATGCTATATATATATATATAGCCAATAATCAAAGTAGCTACTCTGATATTGTAAAGATAAAAAATAACTATTAAGATAAAAAGAAAAAAGTCATTTTTGACTTAAAGTGTTGGTTTGGCATATTTTATGTTTAATGAAGCCCAAAATGGTGGATTCACGAGTTGGAGAGTGCAAACTCATGAATTGCAATTAATTCATGAGTTTGCAGCCCCAACTTGTGAATTCACACCTAAAACCTTGTTCACATTTGGATTAAGAGAGTCTGTGAACTTTAAAATGTGGACGAAAGTATGGAAATTATATACATTTTTTAAATTACTGACATGGTAATAAGCTATACATTTCTATCACTATAGTTCAGTTAAAAATTAGTAATACAAGAAAGTTTGAAACAGCCATTGTATGACCTGAACAGATAAGCTTTACATTAAAAAAATGAATGAATCATTCAACTTAATTTGTTATGTTCTGTCTTGACATTAACCAGGAACTTGTTTAGCTGCACCGTACCAATTCGAAAGCAAGAAACTAATGATTTAAAATACACTAAATTGTCTATTCAAATCAAAGTTTATCTCCATATACACAAAACGCATGTGTAGAACAATGTTTTAAACTATAAACAAAATGTTTAATTCAAAATATCATATTGAGAGAGTTTCTCTAATTTTATAATGGCATTTAAAAGATAATTTAATTGATATGTAATATTTAGTTACCAAATTTGGACATATATATGTGGTTTTCCTCCTTAAAATTTATGTACATTTTGCAAGACCAAACTACAAAGCAAACAATAGGGTTTTTATAATAAATATTTATTTTTTACACTTCATATATATTTATATATATAATTTTGAGAGCCCAAAAATTTATTCAAAAGATTCATTAAAAATAACAAATATCACTTTAAAAATAATGATATATTAATTGAACCCATCAAAGTTTATTCATTACAGTCAATCTTTTTTTGTGCAAATGCACGTAATGTTATCATATGTGTGTGTGTATATATACAGTGTTGCAAAAAATGTTCGAGAAGGCGCGTGCCTCGAGGAGCGCCATGAGGCGAGGCACTACCAAATAGCCTCGAAATCTACTTATTTACTGTTCGTGAGGCTTAAGCCTCGGTGGGCTGAGGCGCCCGCCTCATTGCTGCACGCCGCAGAGGGCGCAAGTTTAACTTTAGGGTTTTTCTATTTTTCTTAATGGGTTTAGGGTGTTTGGGGTTGTTTTTTTAAGGCCCATATACAATTAAATAAAAAATCCATGTATTTTAAGGTTGAAAATTAAAAGCTCATTACTAATTTAAATTGTCAACCCTAATTTTATAAGAAGAGCCAACCTTTCCCTCTTCAGCCCTCACTCCTCTCAACTCCTCCCGATTGCCGACCAGCCTACGTTGTCACCACCCGTAGCCGTTAACGGCAATAGCTCAAGCAAGATATTTAGTTTTTTTGTGTTCCCTTGTCAGTTTTCTTGGGCATTTTCGTTTTTTCTATGTTCCTTTTCTAGTTTTCTTTCTAGGAATTGATGTTTATAAACAGTTTAGGCCTTTAATTTGATGTTTTTAATATTTATAAATTATTAATTTGATGGCTATTTATTGTTTTCTATGATTTTCTTTTTTAAGTCCGATGCTTGCGCCTTGAACCGCCTCGAGGCTTACGCCTCGTCTTGCCAAGACAAAACGTCTCACCATAATTTTTTTAAAACATTGTATATATACAAGATTAAAATATACATTTTAAGCACCAAAGCGTTTTCCAATAGCCCTTCTGGACGTAAACCTCGAGTCAGTACAAGATGTAAAACTGAGGCGTAAATCATAGAAACACATAATAATTATAAATAATATAATAAAAACACAACAAATATACTAAAACACATAAAAAAACATAAGTTCATAATTAAATACTTATAAGTTTAATCCCCTTCAAATATTCAAAAAGAAATCTTCTACAATTAAAATTAAAATTGTTTCAAAAGCATCACTTTACAAGCTACAAAGAATAAATTGCAATAGACAATAGTAAAAGAAAAAGTATTCATATAATTATAAAGTAGGAAATAGAAGAACTTATTGACCAAACTTGATACAATAGAGGGATTGCTGCAGTCGGACTGCTGCTATCGAGTTGTCGGAGAGGGAGAGCGGGAGTGTGAGGAGCGAGAGATTAGGTTAGGTTATGTTAAATCAGAGATAGAAAAAATACTCTATATTGATCAATTGATCAAAGCACCTATGTAGACACGAGTACTAAACCAACACAAGAGTCCTAACTGAATTAGGAAACCACTAACTTGCTCTACAAACCATATCCTAAAACAAATCTAATTCTAATACTCCTCAAATTGGACCATAGTTATTAATCATACATAGTTTGTGACAAAGATTATCAACTCTAACCCCAAAAAACAGAATGAAAAGAACAATTTGAAACGCGCCCACACCCTTAAAAAATCAAATCAGACGAAGAACATATCATAGTAAAAAAACTATCAAAGAAAACCAAAGTGTACAGGCCCCAGACTCATATCCTTTACCAATAATAGTGATCAGATTATTGCTTAGCCTTGTCCTGAAGTTGAAGCCGAGAAAACTTTGCATATTCTTCGATAGAAATAGTGATAGATTGACCATAATTATTACCACTATCAACAACATAAGTTACAGATTGGGGCTCCTTTTCCGCAACAATTTTGGACAATCTCGCTTGATATGCCCCAAACCATGACAATAATTACATTCCACATCTTTTGTCCATTGGCTAGGAATGCCCTTATTCCCACCACCACCATTCTTGTATTGCCGGCTTTGCAACTCATATGTACCAACACGACCAACAAAAACACTATTAAGTTGAGGGAGTTGAGGGACTTGGCTCGATGTCGAATGTTCAATACAAAAATTCGACTAAAAGCCTCTTGGAGATAGGAGATATGTGAATCATGAGAATTTGGGAGTTGGCATTGTCAAATTTCGGATGGAAGTCCCACCAACCAAGTAACTCATTGCAGCCCTCTTCTCTCTCTCAGCCTGCTGCACAGTGCTAACATGTTGAGTTCTTCATAAGTCCTCTTAAAATCCATGAAATAGTCCATAAGAGATCTATTCCCATTGTCTGCTTTGTAGAAAGCTTGACACACATCATATATTCGAGAAATATTTCCCTTTCCCGAATATAAAATTTCAAGATACGTCGTAAGTGCTTTAACTGACCTACATTTAGTAATCATCCCGACCACCTCACTATTGATATAGTTACGTATCTGTAAAAACAAATTACGTATCTGCAAAAACAAATTACCAAAAACAAACAAGCATCCTCTCGTAGCCAATGGAGTTGTTTTGCATCATCAAAAGGTGGATCATCAGTCAAATGATTATCCATTGACACAATTGTCTGACGTCAATCTAAGTAATTCATAGGAACGAGTTTGTGCTCCGTGATTCTCTTGTCATCACTGACACAATCAGGAGCTTCTGACTTCTTTTCAAGTAATTCAGACATAATTCACCAATTTAAAACAACCCAACACAAAATTGAACAAATTAATTTCGAAAAACAAATCCTAAAACAAACCAGATCTAGCACCAATGCGATGATGATCTAACCAGGTACCCAAACTGAAAGAGGATGTCCAGGCTAGTCAAACGGGACCAGCCAGAGAAGATTCCGGCTAGAGACGCTCCTCCATGTGCCGGAGGTCGATCTGGAGGTGACTGCCGGTGGTGTTGACCGGCGATGCTCCAAACTGAAATATGGCTGCACCCTTTTTCACCCAAAAAACCTTAGCTTTCACATTCTTAAATCCTAATTTTAATTTCAAAATTTCAAACCCTAGATTCCGAAATTTCAAATCCAAACCCTAGATTCAAACATGGCTCTGATTCCATGTTAAATCAAAGATAGAAACATGATGTTGGGGGGAAAAGTACTCTATATCCATCAATTGATCAAAGTACCTATATATACACAAAAGTCCTAAACCAACATGAGAGTCCTAACTAAACTAGGAAACCACTAACTTTTTTAACAGCTCATTCCCAACTTAAGCAAAAAATAGTGAAAGCCCATGATGGAAGCCCAAAAAATTGAATTTCTTTTTTGAAATTTACACCAAATGGTGAGGCGTGTGCCTCGGTCCGGTTGAGGCGTACGTCTCGGTAGCTGCAAGTGAGCTTGTCATGTTTAAATACTGTTAATTTCATATTAAAATAAACTTTAAAATCTCTTTGCATACGAAATATAACTTGAAGGGTTTAACTTTTGCTCAGTAAACTGATTCTAGTAGTGTACTGTTCATCAATAGCTCAGATCCATGCACTGGTTATAGAGGCTCGGTATATTTGTGAAAATCTGGATTCTGGATTCATTTTATCGGATGATTTTTGGGTATCAAGGTACAGTAGTGGCTGATTTGGTGTTTTTACATGCATTTTTGCTTGTTATATTTGTGTGCTCATGTGGATGGAGTCGACTTTTAGAACTAGATGCTTCTTAGACTCACTCCATGAGATCTGAGATTTCTACTCATTTTCTGTTTTTCTTAGATGGGAAGCTTAAGAGTTGATGGTGAGGTGGGAAACAGTTCTAAGGAGAACTATGACGACCTCAATGACACACAAATGACCGACTATAAACAGCTTATTTATAAGCTTTTTCAGTATCAAACATACAGGTTAAGGGGCACCAATGGTGACTTTGGATGCCCCTTTTGTGATGATTACAAAGAAGAGCATGGATGTCGCTACACTCATCTGCTTTTACATGCTACTCGAGTGGCTGAGGGTGAGGAAACGGGGAAGCAGAGAGCAAACCATTTCGCCATGGCTAGATACTTGGCAATTGATCTTGTCGAGGAAGTCAAAGCAGAAGCTGATCAACTTTCATGGATTAGTGATGATGGTGAGAGGCTCAAGAGGCCAAGGCTAGATGGAGATAACATAAAGGTTGTTCTTGTCTCTGATGTCTTGGTTAAGCAAAAGTTGCATCTGCTGATTTAAAGTTAATTTTGCACCCTTATTTTGATCTATCATTTGCTACATATATGAAGTGTGCATTTGCGCTATTGCTATTATTAATTTATGTGACATTTATGTTATGCAGGGAGAGCTGGATCTTGCTCATAAGGTTCGTCAGCTTGAAGGAGAGCTCAATGAGAAGACAGACGAGCTCAATGATTTAATCACAAGAGAGTGCCAAATCAATGATGAGTTGCAAGAGGTTCGCAGAGAACTGATAAAGGTATGATATCACATAACTAATCATTTTCTGGTTTAGTTATACTGTTAGAAAACATTCATGACTTTGATTAATCGAGGTAATATGAGTGTATCAACATGCCTAATGAGCTAATGAACAATTTCAACTAATAACCATGTTATACTGAGCATCTCCAGAGGCAGCCCTGACACCTGTTTACCTGTGCAAAAGTTGTCTTTTTGTTTTTAATTATGCTGCTAAATTGGTATATCTGTTTTCAGGGCCTGAATGATATTCTCAAAGGCAGTCATGTTCAAATTGGGATAAAGAATATGGGAGAAATTGATTCCAAAGTCTTCATCAACGAAATGGAAAAGAGATTACCCCTAATAGATGCTCAGATGAAAGGGGTTGAGTTGTGTTCCTTGTGGCAGGAAAATTTTAAAAACCCCCTTTGGCATCCATATCAAATCATTGTCGATGATAATGGGAAACTTAAGGTGGTTCTGATTGCCTTTCAATAATCTGCTTCTTATTTATTGCTAGCCTCGTGTTTCTGAGGAGCATTGCTAGATACTGTAGTTTGTATGCATTTAGGACTTACTTGTGGTACTTCGTGTAGAGAATGCTGAAGGATGATGACCCATCACTGCAAGACCTCAAGAAAAATTGGGGCCAAGAACTTCACGATGCAGTTGTTGGAGCCCTGAATGACCTCCACGACTACAATCCTAGTGGATGTTATGTGGTTCCTGAGCTGTGGAACTTCAAAGAAAATAGGAAGGCGAAGCTTGATGAAGTCATTAGCTACATCCTCGAAGCAGTTAAAGGTACACTCAATCGAAGTAGAGCAAGGGAAGGGGTGATCTTGATTGTGTTTAATTTAGTAGAATATTTCAATCTTTTGAGAACACGGGCTATCCTGTTGATATAATTATATATTAATTTGTATGTGCACTACCACTACTTACTATTGTAAGGACTAGAGGTGAAATACGATATGAGAATAATCAGATTGTGTCCAAGTAGTAGACATGGTTTGATAATTTAATAGCAGCATCTGCTTCTTTCCTTTTTCACAAGACTTAAATTCAACACAAATGAGCTTCTGTGTAAGTTTTTTCTATTTTATTATCTTGATTTAATCCATTGCATTTCACCTTCTTGGCAGATGTTTCAGAAATCAATAATGCAAGAATCAGGGAGCATGAAAGAGGAAGAAGCTGTTGTGGTAAAAAACGTAATATCAATGTTTCAAGAATCAATAATTCAGGTGAAGAATCTGACATTAGTGATTCAGAAATCTATGAATGCAAAGAAAGAATTTATGAGCTATTGAAATCGTGCATTTACCAAGTGAGGGGACCTCGTGGTGAACTTAGATGCCCTTTCTGTTCTGTTGAGGAAGATCGTGAGTATAACTATCTTCTTCGACATGCTTTCGTGGTAGCTGAGGGCTCCTCAGAGAGTGCAGAGCAGCGAGCAATGCATTTTGCATTGGCTAAGTACTTGGTTATTGACCTACAAGATAATGCACAACCACCACATCAATGCAGAATACCTTCACCTGCTACCGCAATTGGTGAAGATGCTTCCTCAAGCGGTGAAGATGTTTCCTCAAGCGGTGAAGATGAGGAAATGTCGGAAGGTTTGCAGTCTCCTATTCTCTCATCCAGACTCATTCCGCGTTATACTGAGGAGAACCAACTTCTTATGATGCTGGTGTTTGAGGCTCTAATCCTGCTTTGAACTATTTTGATCCTGCAATTTGATTTAGTCCGCGTTTATGCATTGGTTGCATCCCATTTTTCACAGCATTTTTTTTCCAATTTTTTTCGTCCAGTCTAACTTCCTATATCATTTGTTGCAGAAGTACTCTCACGTCTGTTCGGGTTGTAGGGTAAGAAGGAAGGAGAAGGTAAGTTGCAGGAATCTTTGGAGATTTTGGAACAAGAGAAGAGATGGAAGATATTCCAGACTTGCAGTTGGAGTACAAAACGAAAAGTTTAAGACAAGTTGGAGGACAAAACGAAGAGGCATATGGCTACGTCTATCAGTCGTTGAAAACCCTCTTCCAGTCGGCTACCAGTCGCACCATGCGGCTGTCGGCACTTTGTTATAACTTAGAAATTTAAATTTCGAATATATTGTTTGTTGCTATTCTTATTTTAGTTTATATATTTCGAAATTATTTTATGTTTGCAAGATATATTAATATTAAGACATAATGTAAAGAAATTCAGCTACGCACAATTAGCTGTATTTATATGAAATTTATTAGAATGTTATTGAGAGTTGATTGTAATTTATTTGTAAAGTTGTTAGCTTGAACTATAAATTGTATATTATTTAATTTTCCCTCTTGTATAAGAAAGTACCTCATTTAATTTTGTTTATGAATGCATTTTTTGAAGGACTAGCAAAATATGGTAACTTTGTTCGTAAAAAAACAGATGGGTCTGATAAAAGAAACTTGTGGTGGCAATCTACCATACTTAAAACCTATAATGAGTTGTGTTGAATAATCGAATAGTCTCCAACACGTTGTTGAACTAACGAAGTTTTCTATAGCAAAGTGAGGCCTAAAAATCGTATTAACATTTTCAGTTTGGTATCATTAGATAACAAGTTTCCTATTTTGATTCGATTCAGTTGAAGAGATCCTAAAATATATTTCATTTGTTCGTCAAAAAATTGTATTTAATTTTTTTAATATGTCCATCAAAAGTTTATATTTTTGGAATATAGACCCCACAAAAATATCATAATTTTTACCTTCGATCTATTCATTTATTTATAAAAAAACGTCATTTTATACTTATAATATAAGACTCATTCTCCATTCACTTTATACATACTACAATTTATTGAAGTTCTCCATGACAACATCCACCAGATCTCTCAGAATTATTTTGATGGTTGAGATCTCTGACTGGATCTGTTCAGCGAAGGCTTTCCTAAGATCAGCTTTCTACTTGTTGTGAATCCGGACGCCTTGTCGTCGTCAATGCGTTCCCGGACAGCACCTCCGTAGATCCCAGCAGCGGCTCAATGACTCGTTCCTGACAACTTTCTCGACACCTGCACACAACAAGGAAAGAAGCAACAAAGAAACAAGAAAAAGAAAAAATAGAGATAGGATTGAATAAACTCGGCTCAGGTGCGGTTTCTCCGTCGTTGCAACACGCCTTCACGGTGTCCAAATAGGAGATCACAATCTCGTTGACACAACAACAACCTACAACCCAAACACCCTAACCTCCAAGAGCTCTCCACAAAGAAGATACTTCTCTCTCACCAAGAATTCCACAAAGGAATTGATACCAAGAGGCTAAGAATGGAGTCTGACTAACAATACAGAAAAAAGCGGCGCCTCACTTCTAATTGATATCTCTGTATTGCTGTAACCCTTTCAAACCTATTAACTTACCTATTTATACAAATAAGGGGATGGAATGAGGCGGCAGAAGGTGTATAGGTTTAGGGGAATAATGATCTTTGGGAATTAATGTGTGGGCCAACCAAGAATCATTACAATCTCCACCTTTGGCCCAACCGTGTTGCTGTGTGCATCGGAGAACAAACCGCACAATCATCATCGCCGAGTGCCCCCTGCAAAATCACACAAACAGGGCAAGAAACAAGACGTATAGACACACAGTCCATACATGATCACAAAGATCAACCAAAGGGTAAATTAACCGTGTTCATACATGCAAAAAAGACACACAGAAAAAATACCACAAAGCACAAAGATATCTAACACACAGTTAGAAGCTCACAAAGTAATCACAAAGCATGAAGGCAACTAATACATAATTAGAAGCTCACAAAGAAACATGCAACTAATACACAAACCTAGTTGACCACAAAGCAATCACAAAGATTCATCACAAAGATAACTAGCACAAAGCTACAGAAGATCGCAAAGATCATCACAACCATCACACAGACGGTATATCACAAAGATTGCTATCATTAAGCTAGCAAAGATCACACAGATCGTGAATCACAAAAAAGATAACCATCACTCAGATAGTAAACCACAAAGCATATCACAAAGTCACCAAGCCATCACGAAGTCACGAAGTTGGCACAAAGCCACCAAACCACAAAGCCACATAGAATTAACCACAAAGGTATGTTCACAAAGAACAAAAAAAAAACAAGCATAAAGTAAAGAACGAAGCTCCACCTCAAAGAGAGCAACAATAGAGACACACAAGGAAACAAACTCCTAAGCTCATGCACCCTAAACTTAAAGTTCAACAACATAGCTCCACCTTAGAGCAAATCACTAAGCATGCTCGAAAAACAAAGATGGATCATTTAGATCCCTACACACAAAATCACAAAGCAACAACAAACAAGCAAGTTCATAGGCATGAGATACACATGAAACACATTCATACATAATATCTCAATTTATCACATAGCTACCTAGAACTAGCAACTCATAGACTCAATCCTAGCTGCTCCAATTGGTAATTCTATATGTCAAAAAACCAAAGTCTGTCTTACCATGAAAAGGTGTCAAACCATAATTCCTCAAAGAAGACATAATGCCACACAATAAATCAAGAAAAAAATATATCAGCCTTAATGCAGCGGAATACAAATCAGAGAGCAAAAATATTCTCAAGGTAAATAAGATTTTTGATTTAATCACACAGTTAACAAACGAGAGACACGTTGGTAAACAGAAACAAAACCCAATCCTACACTGCGCCAATCGGCAGTTTTCTAGAATTTTAAAACTGAGAGGTTTTAGCCGCTTTACCAGAGCGCGATCCTAAGATCAGGATCCCGACTTACCAACTACGACGAGGATGAACCTTGGCTCTGATACCACTGTTGTGAATCCGGACGCCTCGTCGTCGTCAAGCACTCCTGGACAGCACCTCCGTAGATCCCGGCAGCGGCTCAATGACTCGTTCCTGGCAACTTTCTCGACACCTGCACACAACAAGGAAAGAAGCAACAAAGAAACAAGAAAAGAAAAAATAGAGATAGGATTGAATAAACTCGGCTCAGGTGCGGTTTCTTCGTCGTTGCAACACGCTTTCACGGTGTCCAAATAGGAGATCACAATCTCGTTGACACAGCAACAACCTACAACCCAAACCCCTTAACCTCCAAGAGCTCTCCACAAAGAAGATACTTATCTCTCACCAAGAATTCCACAAAGGAATTGATACCAAAAGGCTAAGAATGGAGTCTGACTAACAATACAGAAAAAAAGCGGCGCCTCACTTCTAATTGATATCTCTGTATTGCTGTAACCCTTTCAAACCTATTAACTTACCTATTTATACAAATAAGGGGATGGAATGAGGCGACAGAAGGTGTATAGGTTTAGGGGAATAATGGGCTTTGGGAATTAATGTGTGGGCTAACCAAGAATCATTACACTACTACTACATCTCCTTGTAAGTATTGACCAGCATGACGTATGCTTTGTTTGTAGCTTCGACATGGGAGTTGAATGTTCGCTCACATTTCCACATCAGCTTCGTGTACTCAGCAGCCTTGGCCAACTCATCTTTCAGCTTGGCTATCACTCCGTGCAGCATGGCTTCTAATGGAGATAGATATTGCTCATGAGCTGTGGAATGGGGACCTGTGAAGGTAACAGTGACGCCATGAGATATGACAATTAATAGGGCATCAGTTGCTTCCTCCGACTGGTAGGCTATGCCTGATTGACACGTCTGGTCCGTATCATCACTTAGGGGGTGTTTGGCTAAGCTTATTTTAGAGAGCTTATAAGCTCCAAGAGCTTATAAGATGTTTCAAGAGCTTATAAGAGGTAATGTCTCAAGTGTTTATAAGTTTTTAAAGTGTTTGGATAATTGATCTTATAAACTAGAGAAAGAATCGTGAGTTAGAGAAAGAAAATCATAGTTAGAGAGAAAAAATTAACGAGAGGTGAAGTTAATAGTGTATGTGTAGGAAATAACGAATTATAATAAGGTTATTTTGGTAAATTCATGATTGCTTATAAGTTTATGAAAAATAAGTTATGGTTGACCAACTTATTTTTAAGGAGCTATAAGTTGTTGGAGCTTATTTTCACGACTTATAAAACTGTTTAAGAGCTTATTTGCCAAACACTCTACAAATAAGCTCCCGAACAAGATAAGTTGTTTTAAAGAGCTTATAAGCTCAGCCAAACACCCTCTTACTGGCACTGGCTCTTCAGTAGGCCTAGTTGTTGCTTCCATTTCATCAGCAGCTGCATCTCTCCTCTATGTAGCCACACTCATCTCTACGACAACACTCTCAACAACTGCATCATCAATCATGTCTTGGACTATAGACTCGAACGTCCTAATTGTGGTCTAAATGATCGAGATATCGTAGAGGTTCTCCAGCTCTGCCTCCTCTTCCATGTACTTCTCCCACGACTCAGACTGATAGGATCGACGAGCTAATTAAAATACATCGTCTTAACTTGGAGAAAGACGTGGAGCCTAGCTACCTGAGCCAGAGTTTCGGGCAGGTTTTGGGGAATTGAGAAGGTTTTATAAGGTAGGCGTGGACTTTTTGGGTAAATGAGTTTTAAGGATGGTTATTCGGGAGGTGAGTCGGGTTCTAGGGCTGATCTCTATGAATTATTCGGAGGATTCAATAGAGTAGGTAGAAGGGGTTGACTGAGGGGGTGAGTTTGAGGGAATATCAATGGGGACGATTCAGGCTGGGATTGAGGAATGTCATCCTGGGCAGGTATAATGTTGGTTGGGGCGTAAGAATATGAGGGAAGATGCAGTAGGTACGGATGGGAAGGAAGCTGACGAGACTGGAGAGATTGGGGAGTGGATACTGGAGTGAACTGGTGAGGCTGGAAGTTTTGACTAAGGCTATGGCTCATAGAATAGAAGCGTCCTCGCCAGCTCAACAACAGTCTTTCCCATCCTCTTTAGCGGAGACCGGTCTGGGGAGTCCTCATCTAACTCTGCTGATGGAAAAACTGAATTTACTCGTGTTCTCGATGATCTACATTAGATGTTTAATTCATCATACATTGATCATATTCCTAGCATGCTTTTATATAATTAATTACAACACATAGAGATTTTCTCATGTTTACCTGCGAATTTCTTACAAATATGATCTATGGCTGACTCAAGCTTTGATCTTCTGGACTGCATTTTGGATGCATGATCTCCAGTATTGAGTAAGAGTAATCTATGGAGAACACCTAAATTTTTCCCTCTTTATGTGTATGTGTGATTTTCGAAAATCACAACTGATTTCTCGATCATGTATTTATAGTGCTCTCCTTAGAATTCTAATGTCATAGGACTCTGGCACATCTAATAAATACAACAATTATCTTCTTCCCTGAAGATAATTCATTTTAAAATAATTATCTCTTGATATCTTATAATATCTATCTAGACTAGGAGACGCATTAAATAAATAATATAATAATTAAAATAGAATCCTAGTGGGACTCCGAGGGTTGCCAAAAATCTACTAGGCATAGAAATCGATTGCGAAGAAAGATAGATGTAGGGATAGAAATCGATTCGGTTTTGGTTAACCGAAATCGAACTACATGCCAATTATCGAACCGATCGATTAACCGATCGAAATAAAAAAGGACCTCAATTTTGCTCCAGGCAAGCATCGAACACTCACAACCTCGGTAATGAGATGGAGTTTATATAGACACCTAACCAACTAAGCTGCGATAATTTCTTGTAATATCTTCGTTTTAACTATATTTATAATTACTAGGTCATCAGGAAAAAAAATATGTTAATTTTCGCTCTATGGTGGATTTTTGAACATGGATAAAACGTTGAGACCTGCGCCTAAATAAACTAAACTACAATATTATTTCATAAAATAATATTATAATATATATATATATATATAGTATTTTCGGTTGTTTTTGGTATACCCATTCGGTTATCAAGTATACCGATAATCTAAAATTTTGAAAATATTCTACCGAATACCGAACCGAATCCAATGAAATCGGTTATTCGATTAACCGATATCCATTGGTTCGATTCGGTTATGCAAATATCCAAATATCAAATACCAAATTTCCACCTTAGATAGATGGGGTATGAGATGGTGTGAAATTGGGGTCGGAGAGAGATAGAGTGTAAGGTGGATTTAAGATTTTTAAAAATATATTTACTGTATAAGTAAAACAACGTCTGTTTGATAAAGTGGCATCACATCGATTACCATATCAGCTTTAATTTTGACTCTAATTCGATTTGTGGAAAAAATTATAATAATGTTAAATTTGTATACTTATTGATAATTTTTAAAATTCATGAGAAAAATCAAATAAAAATGAACCAATAATTATTTTTAATATAGATTGTATAAGTAAAATGTATCATTATGATGAAGTGGTGTCACGTTGACTATCATATCAACTTTAATTTTGATCGTTATCCAATTTATGAAAAAATTATAATATTATTAAGTACGTGTATTTATTGATAATTTTTAAAATTCATGAAAAAAACAAACTAGATCCAAAATTCATGTAATTATACCCCAATAACACATTTTAATATCAATATAAGACTTTGTTTGAACGTATTATAGACTTAATGAACAATAAAAAATTATTCACTCTATCTCATTTAATTTGGTTCGTAATTTTTTTAATTATTCCACCTAACTTGTCCTATTTTATATTTAAGAAATAATTATATCTTTAAAAGATATAAGATTTATTTACTTTTTATTCTTTTAATTATTTTATATCATTATTTTCTTAAATAATGGTATATGGAAAAATGAACCAGGCGAGTGAGAGAATAGTAAATAGAGTAGGGGTAGCCTCAGCAGGTGATACATTTACGCTAATCGGCCTACAAAAGCACTAGTATGTACCCTGAGAGGGGCACCTATTTACAGGTGAGACCGTGAGGGAAATTAAAGTTCAATCTCTTTTCTTCCCCATCAAATTTCCTCTCCGTCCTCAGCCGGGGAAGCTTCGTTTCCGATCGAGGTGAGTCGCGTACATCTATTTTCATAATGTGTTGTTTTTTCCATGCAAAAGAAACTGAAGCGTTTTTCAGCCGATCGATGCGAGAGAATGTTGATGCCATATAAAGTCTGCATGCTGCTCTGAGCCGACTCGGTCCCTCTTGATCGACTCAGTATGATTCTAAACTTGTGTGATGCATGTGTGATTATCCGAGTTGAACTGTACTAGTATAACCTGTTAAAAACTTGGGGTTTCTCTCTCTTTTCTCTAAATTTTGATTCTTTTTTTATAAAATGAAAGTATCTTCTCTGTTAGACGAGCTTGTCATGTTTAACTATAGATAATTTCATAGTAAAATAAACTTTAAAATCTCTTTGTATAAGAAATATAACTTGAAGGGAAATCTCTTTTGCTCAGAAAACTGATTCTAGTAGTGTTCATCAATAGCTCAGATCTGTGCACTGATTATAGAGACTCGGTAGATTTGTGAAAACCTGGATTCTGGATTCATTTTGTGGAATTTTTTGGGTATCAAGGTACTGGCTCATTTGGGGTTTTTACATGCATTTTTGCGTGTTATATGCGTGTGTGTGTGGACGGAGTCGACTTTTAGAACTAGATGCTCTTTATACTCACTCCATGAAATCTGATTATATGTGATGAGATTTCTACTGGTTTTCTGTTTTTCTTAGATGGGAAGCTCAAGAGTTGATGTTGAGGTGGGAAACAGTTCTACGGAGAACTATGACGACCTCAATGACGCACAAATGACCGATTATAAACAACTTATTTATAAGCTTTTTCAGTATCGAACATACAGGTTAAGGGGCACCAACGGTGACTTTGGATGCCCCTTTTGTGATAATTACAAAGAAGAGCACGTATGTCGCTACACTAGTCTTCTTTTACACGCTATTCGAGTGGCTGAGGGTGAGGAAACTGGGAAGCAGAGAGCAAGCCATTTCGCAATGGCTAGATACTTGGCAATTGATCTTGCCGAGGAAGTTAAAGAAGAAGCTGATCGACTTTTATTGAGTACTGATGATGGTAAGAGGCTCAAGAGGCCAAGGCTAGATGAAGATAACATAAAGGTTGTTCTTCTCTCTGATGTCTTGGTTTAGCAAAAGTTGCATCTGTTGACATGAAGTTTATTTTGCACCCTTATTTGATGTATCATTTGGTACATATATGAAGTGTGCATTTGCACTACTGCTGTCATTAACTCACTGTGACATCTATGTTATGCAGGGAGAGGTGGATCTCGCTCATAAGGTTCTCAGCTAGAAGGAGAGCTCAATGAGAAGACAGATGAGCTGAATGATTTAATCTCAAGAGAGTGCCAAATCAATGATGAGTTGCAAGGTGTTCACAAAGAACTGATAAATGTATGATATCACATAGCTAATCATTTTCTGGTGTAGTTATACTGGTAGAAAACATTCATGATTTTGATTAATCAAGGTAACATGAGCGTATCAACATGCCTAATGAGCTAATGAACAATTTCAACTAATAACCATGTTATACTAAGCATCTCCAGCGGCATCCCCGACTCCTGTTTACCTGTGCAAAAATTGTCCTTCTGAATTTTATTTATGCTGCTTAATTGGAATATCTGTTTTCAGGGCCTGAATGATATTCTCAAAGGCAACCATGTTCAAATTGGGATAAAGGATATGGGAGAAATTGATTCCAAAGTCTTCATCAGTGAAATGGTAAAGAGATTCCTCCCCATGGATGCTCAGATGAAAGGAGTTGAGCTGTGTTCCTTGTGGCAGGAAAATCTTAAAAATCCCCTTTGGCATCCATATCAAATCATTGTAGATGATAATGGGAAACCTAAGGTGGTTCTGATTGCCTTTCAATAATCTGCTTCTTAGTTATTGCTACCCTTATATTTCTAAGGAGCATTGCTAGATGCAATAGTTTGTATGCTTTTAGGACTTACTTGTGGTACTTCTTGTAGAGAATGCTGAAGGATGATGACCCATCACTGCAAGACCTCAAGAAAAAATGGGGCCAAGAAATTCACGATGCAGTTGTTGGAGCCCTGAATGACCTCCACGACTACAATCCGAGTGGATGTTATGTGGTTCCTGAGCTGTGGAACTTCAAAGAAAATAGGAAGGCGAAGCTGGATGAAGTCATTAGCTACATCCTTGAAGCAGTTAAAGGTACCGTCAATCGAAATAGAACTTGAAGTTGTGATCTTGATTGTGATTAATTGAGTGGAATATTTCAGTCTTTTAAGAATATGAGCTAATCCTTTTGAAGTTTGTGTCCGACTAGTAGACATAGTTTGATAATTTAATAGCAGTATATGTTTCTTTCCCATTACACAACTTAAATTCAACATACATGAGCTTCTCTGTCTAAGTTTTTTCTATTTTATTAACTTTATTTAACCCATTGTATTTTCACCTTCTTGGCAGATGTTTCTAAGATTGGAAGCACCTTAGATATCAATAATGCAAGAACCAGAGAGCACGGCAAAGGAAAAAGCTGTTTGGGTAAACAACGTGATATCAATGTTTCAAGAATCAATAATTCAGAAATCTGTGAAACCAAAGAAAGAATTTATGAGCTATTGAAATCGTGCATTTACAAAGTGAGGGGAAGGAAAGGTGAACTTAGATGCCCTTTCTGTTCTGTTGAGGAAGATCGTGAGTACAACTATCTTCTTCGACATGCTCTTATGGTAGCTGAGGGCTCCTCAGAGAGTGCAGAGCAGCGAGCAATGCATATTGCATTGGCTAAATACTTGGTTATTGACCTACAAGATAATGCACAACCACCATATCAGTGCAGAAGACCTTCACCTGCTTCCTCAAGCGGTGAAGATGCTTCCTCAAGTGGTGAATATGCTTCCTCTAGCGGTGATGAAGATGCTTCCTCAAGCGGTGGTGAAGATGATGAAATTGCGGAAGGAGGTTCGCTGTCTCTTTTTCTCTCATCCAGTCTCATATTCCGCATTATTCTGAGGAGAAACAACTTGTTAAGATGCTGGTGTTTGAGGCTCAATTCTGCTTTGAACTATTATGATCCTTCAATTTGATTTTGTCTGCGTTTAGGCATTGGTTGCATCCCCATTTTTCACAGCATTTCTTGTTTTCAATTTTTTTTCATACAGTCTTAACTTCCTATATAATTTGTTGCAGAGGTTTTCTTAAGCAATTCTCAGAGTGTATTTTTGGATGAATTGAAGGTCGAGGTCAATGATGCTACAATGAATGATGAGAAGTTGCCAGTAGAAGAGAAGAAAGTTGTCAAGAGAAGGTTCAAGAGCAACAAAATTTGAACAAATTGTCAAGGCAAATGATTTCCCAGTATTTCCACATGCCGATTGCTCAAAGCAGCAAGGGAGCTCAATATAGGATTAACCAGCTTGCAGAGAAGGTTTAGGGAGTTGGGAATCCAGAGGTGGCCACGCAGAAGCCTTCAAACCCGAAACAAGAAAGTTCAGGCAGCTCTCTCTCTACAAACTCTCTCTAAATGCAGGGTCTAATTTTCTCTCACATTCGTTGGGGTTGTCTTGTAGGGTAAGGTGGAAAGAGAAGGTAAAGTTGGAGGAATCTTTAGAGATTTTTGAATAAGATAATTTTTTTTTGTAGGAGATTTCAGACTTGCAGTTGTAGGACAAAGCGAAGAGGTTAAGACAAGCATTTTCGTTGAAACGTTGCTGAAGAGGCATTATTGCTAACTATGTACAACTCATGTTGTCATCACACCTACTGAGGTGGTTTTGTTGCTGCTTGCATTATTCTATTTTGATCTTGGCAGCTTTCTTACCTGTAGGGCTTTGTTTGATTCATACTATGAGAGCAAGTTTGATGTGTTTGATTCATATGTATTGTAAACATTTATATTATTAATATTATTAAGATAATTTGGTTTATTAATTTATGATATGGGTGTGAAATTATGGTAGTTTAGTTTATTAATAAGTCAATGTATGATATAATTATATCAAAGCATATACATTGTTGCAAGTGAGCCTCTAATGTTAATATGCCTCTCTAGGACAAGAATGCTCACTAGAACATTTGGGGTTTATTCATTAGTTTTACATACCCTTGTATCTCGTAAAAATTCCAAATCATTTTAAAGCAAGATAAAAACAAAAATAATTATACTGGGACATATTTACTTAGATTGCACACAGCTCATTACTATAGTGAAAATCAAAGCTTTAACTTTACGTCACTCCACCACCAGAAGTCTTAATTAGACTATCTATCCATGACTTTTATTTAATTCAATTTTAAATAAAATTTTTATTTTTTTCTCATCCACACACAATCTAGAGCCTAGTTTAATTTCTACTTTCATTAAAATTACAATCTCTATCTAAAATATATCTTTTGCTTCTAATTATGCATTACTTGTAACAAATTATATTATATTTAAAAGATCTAAAAAAAATTTATAAAAATTATTTTATATCAAATTCATGTTTATGATAAATCTTTTTTACCATACACTTAAAATGATGCCTCATTCAATAACAAGTGAAAATTACAAGAATTGGAATACAAAATTGAAAATAAATAAATACAAATAGGTGCGAAAAATATTAAATACAAAAAGAAAAAGAGTTTAGTTGTTTGTCAGCCAATATATAACAATATTATGCTATACTTATAAAAACCAATACGAATTTTTATAAAACTTTCTAAAAAAATAATAATTATCTATCTATTATTCTGTATTTAAATTTCATCTAATTAAAATGTTAATGCACCAACGATAACATGCCATTTTCTCTTTCTTTAAAATAAAAATAAAATAATAACCTTTGTTTGCGTGTGTTTGAAGTCGAGAGTTAGAAGTAGCTGTCCCTTATACTAAATGGGAACTGATTTCACGAGGATGAGATTAATATTCCTTTTTCTGTTATTATTCTCAGACTTGAAATGAAGAAACCAACATAAATGTTCCAAATATAAAGAAAATAAGCTCAAGAATTGATGATGTTGAGGTGGGAAAGAGTTCAACCGACAACTATGACTGTGACCTCAACCACACACAAGTCAACGAATATAAACATACAAATCAAGGGCGCCGACCGGTGATCACGCGCTACTCAAGTAGCTGAGCGCTCGGAAAAAAAAGTGGGAAGCAGAGATTGCGCCATGTCTAGAGACCGAGCCCACATGAAGATAGCATGTAACGGCAAAATATTTTATGTATATTATAACGGCAAAATATTTTATGTATATCCGAACGTGCGAGTGTGCCTCTACTACAATCATATTCATGTAGACATATATAGTTGGAGGTTTTTTTAGTTGGGGATATTTTCTCAACACACTGAATGTTGGGGACATAAAACATCAAAACAATTCATTTTGATGTTTAGGTGGAAAAAAAAAGTTCACGTAAGAGTCTAATGAGGTGACTTATCAATTCGTCAGTGGATGCTATAAAACAGGACATAAATAAAACTTTTTCAAAAGTTGAAAATTTTGAAAAGAAAACTTTAGTTGGAGATATTTTCTGAAAAACATTAAAAATTGGGACCACAAAACATGACTAACCTATTTAACATTACCAAATGCTTTGTTGCTTCAATACCACTCCCCATTCTCTCTCTCTCTCTCTCTATATATATATATATATATATATATATATATATATATATATATATATAGGATATGGATCAAATGAGAACTCAAATATTATGGAGAAATAAGAACTAATTTCAGACGTTGATTTTGACGTAATCAGTGGTTAGGATTAATCAATCTAATTAAAAGTGTTATACACATTATAACATATATAAGGATATTTATGTAATATGTACTCATGCGTCAGTTTCTATATCCCTTAAAAACGGGATTATAGATATATTTGGTATCATTTTCATTATTACCATAACTCGTTATTTTATGTTTGTAGATCATTATATTGTTAATCATCTTCTTCGCTTTTATGTAATTGAATATCTAATATTTGTTCACGTAATTATTCATTTTATGCACGATGTGCAATTAAAACGTTAGTTTAATATATATGATACATAAATTATTCATATTTAATAATTTTTATGAATATAAAGAAATTATTCATATTTCATAAAATTCATCTTCCGATTTCAGATGCATAATAAACGTATTTCATATGCATAATAGACGTATTTCATATGCATAACCATTTATCGAGGAAATGAATACACATCAGAACGACCGACTTCCAAAGAAAGTACGGATCACATGGATCGTCATTGGTATGATAAATGCAATGGATATATATAATTTAAACCAATACGATTAACCAATCAATTGTGAATAAATACGTAGACTAAAAGGGATACGTTGTATCAGACAAACTCAAGTCACGTAAAGACTTGCCAAAAGGTTCTATGTTCAAGTCTAACCCAATCGTGGCACATTTCGAACGCAGTACGACCTCCGCCTCAATACGATATGATAGCGATCATAATCAATGATACCAACAAAACATCGAGTTCGACAAAGAATAAACGTGTGAACATACATATGATGATGCATGCTCAAGGTTCTAGAAATCCTTCAATTAAAGCAACAAAACCACTACCACTTTGCACCACCGCACCCATCATCAATCCTGCTCAACCGCACATCAAAACGAATATGCGGGCTAAGTACAAAAGTACTCGATGGACTCGTTCGAAAACATTTTCTTCATAAAAGTTATTGAATCGCCCACAATAGCACATGAGGATTTTAGTTGAAAAGGCTCATGTCTATCAAATATTTTATCATTTTCCAAAAGTGTCCGTGGGACCATTTCATCCACGTTGTTCCATATCCGTAATTCATTCATCATTCATTCGTTCATCCATTCAAGCACTATGGGTGGCCACACACATAGTCGCCGTGACCGTCGAGGTAGCTAACCTTAACACACAACACGCGTGTACACAATCCGAGTTAGTCCTCAACTAAGTCGGATCCGATCGCTTCCTTTTTAACATTGGTGGACCAACTATTCACATACCACATTGGATATACCAATCAATTCCGTCCCACATTTGGACAAACCAACCTCGAGATATGGACACACAAAACATAAATATTTGGCGATCAATAATAGTTCATGCGATAATATTTCATAAAGCTTTGTAAATCATGCTTTGAGTTATGCATAATCATTTTGTTTCAAGAAAAGCCCACCTCAAGAATTGTCCTCCTCGAAATACATGCTAGCAATCCTTTGTCGTTTTCGCTCACGCCCACTTGGACCTTATCAACGTAAGAAATATAATTTAGTACGTCATTCTTTTCTTTTGGTAAGTATCATTAAGATTCGACAAACTCGATATCTTTTAAGTATTAGAGTTTCTGGGTTTTAGGATTTTTGTTATTGATACGACCCAGTTAACAATCTATATAACGTCTATTAGGTTTGTCTCGCCGTGACGATAAATGACACTTCGACATTGCATTCTTCCTTTTCATCGATGTTTCTCCGCGTCGTTTCGTACAATTTATGAATCTTAAATTCATAACTAATATTCTTCGTTTGTTAACGCGTATCATCGTTTTCGGGTTCCAATTCCTTATTCGTTACCAACATTTCCTCGACGTTTTCTCGCCTCACATGTCCCACATATTCTATCGAGAATCCATATTTATAGCACACAATCAATAAGTGGTTTTTATAATTCAATCATCTTCTAACAATCGCTCTATAAATTAAAGTTGCTTAAATAATATTTTCTCAAGTATCTACTGACATAATCAACTCATTAATATTTAATTAAATCTCTAATTTAATTAAATAGATCCATAATTAAAGCTTAAATAAATGGATCAATTAAAAGTCTAATAATATTTGATTAATCAATCAAATTAATTTAATTCATCTTAGATATCCATTAATTAGGATTTATTTCAATCACACATTTGTAACAATTTACATAAGGTTCATCTAGTTACATAAATAAATCACTTAAAAGAATAATTCTCAATTATCCCTTAACATAATTAATTAATTATGTTATTCAATTTCTAAAAATTAGACTTTATTCAATCTAATGAATTTAATTAATTCACTCTAAATAATTGATATTTAGATTATTATTTAATTAATTAAGAATTAATCTCAAAATTTAATTACTAGAATTAAATCTCATATTTAATTAATATAGAATTTATTCAATCATTAATTTGATTTTAATGGATCATAGATGAATAATTCAAGTCAATTACCAAATTAAATTCTTAACCCAATATTGAAAATAAGTCTAAGTCCATCTTCAATTTAATTAAAGTTCATATCAATTTAATTCAAGAGTCCATATCATTTTAATTTGAAGCCCATAGCAATTTATTTTGAAGGCCCATATTAATTTAATTTCGTAAGCCCATAGCAATTAATTCTAAAGGCCCATATTAATTTAATTTCGAAGCCCATAGCAATTAATTATAAAGACCCATATTAATTTAATTACAGGCCCAACTATATTTGACCCATACCTATTAAAATCGCCCATGTGAAATTAAGGCCCAACACACAACTAAAATTAAAACTCTAGCACCCATTACCATTAATTTGCCCACTTTGCTTTGGCCCAAACTTTTTTTAAAACGCCCAACAAGAAAAATAATTGAACCTAGCTACCCCACCGCCCCCCATTTCACGCCTCTCGCCTCTCACACTCGACACACACACATGAGATGCACATAAGCTCTATCTGCGCCGCTTCCTCCATCTCCAACCGACACGTCGTCGGCGGTGAAGTCAGGTCGCCGCGACCACCGCGCTTTATCTCTTCCATTTCTCTGTTCTCACCACTATTGTCGTCGTGTATTGTCGTCGCGTTCGCACCACCATGTGCAAAACCTTCGCTAGTTGTGCCGCCACCGCCCTTCTCTTCGGTGCTTCGCAAATCGACGCACACACTCACATACACGAACACGGTGCCGTCGCCCGACCGGTGCACCGACGCCATGCCATCACCGCTCCACCACCTCGCCGCCTCGACTCGGCCAAGACCGCCACCGCCGATAGCAACAACGTCGCCCCCCTTTCTTTCTCTCGACCGGCGACGACAGTAACGGTTATTAAGGTTCAAGAGTAGCCTCTGTAATTAGGATTCTATTTGCCATAGTTTATGTAATTCAAGAAATTCTGGAACTTATTCTTTATCTTGTAAATTCTTGTATTGTCGATTTTTCTTTTTGTAGATGAACTATGTTTTGTTGTGGATGAACTATGTCATTTATAAACATGAATGTTGATGCATCGCTGGTATCGATGATGCAAGCTTGTTAATTCTAAACATGAGAAATTGTAAATGGAGAGATGGATAAGATAGAACCTTGGTGAGGAATTTGCTGTTATTCTGGATTGGTTTGTTCAAGTTTTGGAGCAAGAGCTTAGGTTCCCTGAAGATGCTAGGCTCGTCGTTCGACTTTCCTCCTCAAGTCGTTCGAGCAGTTTGGAAAGTGGAGAGTGGAATTGTGAGGTGAATCAATTGAATATGAGAGAGGAAAATGTCTTGTCAGAAGTTGGCATTGCATGCTTAGAGAAATGATGAAGTTTGACCAAAATGATGAGTATTTAGAAAAAGTAGAGTAAAGTAGGTAAAGTGGAATACTCGAGGCATAAAATGATGTGGTTTGATTAGATAATTTATCCAAGATAAAATATCTAGCTCGGCTTATAATCAGATTCGATTCTCCGATATCCGCTTAAATTTTCTCGCTCGAAAATAAAGTCGAAACGTCAACGATTATAAAATTTAATAGTCGCTCTAATTTCAAATCTCGATTTAGCTAAATAATAATAATTAAAGTTTTAAATTTCTGGTATTACATACCATCCCTTAAAATAAATTTCGTCCGAAATTTGCTAACTGTGGAAAAGATCCGGTATTTCTCATTCATATGATTCTAATTCTCAACTTGTTTCTTCTTGTCTATACCTTCCATAGAAATATCATCAATGGTATTTCCTTGTTATTTTGTTTTGAATATGTCGGTCCAAAATTTTCGTAGACAATTATACATAACTCCTATTGTCATCGAGACAATATATATAGGTGGTATCAAATGACCTGGGTCATGTATGTATTCACGAGTTGTGAAACGTGGAATACATTGTGCACGCTTTCGAGCTTGGCGGCAATGCCAATCAGACGTTATTGGTACTATCATTTCCAATATTTCACAGGTCCTACTAAACGTGGTCCCGCTTCATTCTTTATTTCAAATTTCACGATTCCTTTTAACGGAAAAATCTTTAAGAAAACTTTAGTTCCTACATCAAAATATATCGGGCGACGTTTGTCAACGCATTTCGACTTATGTCGGTCTTAGACTTATTTAATTCGTTAGCGGGTCTTTCTCACAATCATGATTATCTCTCATAGAGTCGGGTCCTACTACTCTTCTTTCTCCCACTTTATCCTAGTAAAGTGGTTATCGACATTTCTTTCCGTAAAAGCGCTTCAGACGGGTCATTCAAATAGTTGCTTGATTAACTTGTTGTTGTATGCGAATTCTACAAGTGGTAACACTTGTTCTAGATTTTCTCATCCGTCCGAACAACGGTCCTCAATATATCTCAAGCGTTTGGATGGTCCTCTCGATTGTCTAACCGTTTTGGGTAAACACGGTAATGAAATACAATTAAGTTCTCAATTCCTTTGCAAGCTCATCCGAATCTGGATGTAAATTTTGAATCTCTATCGACATGATAGTCTTTAGAACTCCTCGCAAACGTATGATTTCTCGAATGTACAATTATACTAATATACCTGATCCGTATATTATTAGGATCGGTAAGAAATACGTGCGCTTGGTCAACGATCGATGATAATCTAATTAGCGGTATTTTCTTTTAGTGATTTGGGTAGCTCGGTATAAAATCCATAGCTATATCTTCTCATTTCTATTCTGGTATGTCCAACGATTGTAGGGTTCCATACGGTCACTGGTGGAGTGTTTTCACTTGTTGATACGTCAAACAACGTTTTACGAATGAAGCTACGTCTCGCTTCATTCCATCTCATCGAAATTTTCTCTTTGAAATCTCGATATATTGTGGTGCTTTTGGGGTGTGTAGTGTAAGACGTCTAATGGGCTTCTCTCCAGATCTCACTCTTAAGCCCTTCGTCTTTTAGAAAATACACACTCTCCCATCATATAGCAAAACATCGATGTTGCTATTCTAAAATTCTTGTGGTCATTATTCTTGATTTTGGCTCGCGTCTTCTCTAGTTTATTGCTCTTCTTCTGAGCTTCCAATATTCGAGCTCTCAAATCTGGGATTGCAATCAACGTTGCAATACAGCCTTCTATCGTCTCAGGCGGCTCTATAACTTCGATATTAATCCTCTTAAATTCATTTATAAGCATTTCCTCGTGACTGAGGAGGCATTCCAAACTAGGGTGAGATTTGCGACTCAAAGCATCTGCTACAACATTTGCCTTGCCTGGGTGATAATTGATACCACAGTCGTAATCTTTCACTAGTTCTAACCATCTACGTTACCTCATGTTAAGATCTTTCTGCTCGAAGAAATACTTCAGGCTTTTATGGTCAGTATATATCTCACCTCTAACTCCATAGAGATGGTGTCTCCAAATCTTTAAGGCATATATGACCGCTGCTAATTCCAGGTCGTGCGTAGGATGGTTCAACTCATGTAGGCGTAATTGCCTTGAAGCGTAAGCAATAACTCTACCTTCTTGCATCAGAAAACATCATAGTCCATTCTTCGAAGCATCCGCGTAGATTGTGTATTCTTTATCTGCTTCGGGTAATGTGAGTATAGGTGTTGTCGTGAGCAGCTCCTTCAATATCTGGAAACTAGCCTCACATTCGGCGATCCAAGTGTGCTTGATTCCTTTTTTTCAACAATTGGGTCATGGGTCGGGCTATCGTTGAAAATCCTTCAATAAATCTTCGATAGTAGCCAGAAAATCCTAAGAAGCTCCGAATTTCATTCGGTTTCTTTGGAAATTCCCATTCTCGAATCAGATCGATTTTTTTTTTTTTGAGGGTCTACTTTGATTCCTCGGCGGACACGATGTGACCTAAGAATGTCACCGCCTAACCAAAATTCACACTTGCTAAACTTGGCGAAGAGTTGCTCTCGCCTCAATGTTTGCAAAGACAGTCCTCAAGTGCTCTTCGTGGTCTTGGTTATTCGAGTATATTAGGATATCGCCTATGAATACTAAGACAAACTTGTCTAAGTATGGGTGAAATACCCTATTCATGATATCCATAAATCTTGTCGGTGCTTGTACGTCCAAAGGGCATAACGATGAATTCAAATGACCTTACCTTGTACGGAAAGCCGCTTTAGGTACATCTTCGGTCAATCCTTAGTTGATGGTATCCCGACTTTAAGTCTATCTTCAAAAGACTCATGCTCCCTTGTCGATCAAACGGATCGTCGATTGAGGCAAGGATACTTATTCTTTAGAGTTATCTTGTTTAACTCTCAATAGTCTATGACATTCTCGGTGTACTATCCTTTTCTTCACAAAAGGACGGTGCTCCCATGGAGATACACTGGTCTAATGAAACTTAACTCAAGGGTTCTTGTAGTTGGATCTTCAATTCCTCAAGTTCCTTGGTGTCCTCCGATATGGGGCTTCGATATGAGGCAAACACGGCTTGAGATCGATTGTGGACTCCATCCGCCGAGTCGGCCGTAATCCGGTAGTTCATCCGAAAATCATTGGAATATTCTCTCACAATCGAAACGCCTTTTATCCTTCTCTTATTCTGGTCTTCCTCCTCGAGATAGACAAGGTAGATGTGGTCATCTGTCCTGTTCAGCAATGTTCTTGCTTATAGCGCGGATATGATTGGGACTCTTCTTCCCATGCTGATCCCGTGAAAGTTTATAGGTTTCTTTCCGAGATGTTGGAAAGAAATCTTACTTTCATTATATTCGGTTAACCAATCCATTTCTAGGATTATGTCCACATCCGTCATAGGTATGACGTGAAGATTATCTGTCATGACCGGAAGTAAACCTAGTCCAAGTTCTAGGTTCAAGCATGTGTGGGTTACCGTTCTTATTCCTCCTACTGGAGAAGAATTTCTCATGATTTGTTCAGCGTGTTTAGGATCAAATCCTAAGTTCTCAACGCATGCTTCAACAATAAAAGGATGCGAGCGAAGCGCCAATATAAACAGTAGGGTAACAAGAAATTTGGAGAAGTATTCCCATACCTGCCAAGTTTCCTTGGTTCCTTGGCGGCTCCTGCGGGAATTTCTTTTCCTGGTTGAGGCGTAGGTCCTAGTTTTTGGGCGCTTGTTGTTGTTAGTGATGGTGTTGTCGTTGTTCCGCTACGATTCTTCTTCTTGTTGTTGTTGTTGGAGTTAGCGATCTTATTTCGTGGTTGTCGCCATTGTTGTTGTCGTTCTTGTCGTGGTTGATATGGTCATTGATTTGGTGGAAGCACCGGACCGGGTTTGTTTTTGGAACAGTTGAGCTTGGATAGCTGGATTTGTTGGACTCGATTCGGTTCATTGGAATGGTCATTCTCTCATGGCGTATCCTGGACGGTCCCCGAGTAGTGACCCTTCGGACACATTGAAACATTCATCATTGTGAACATGTAGACTCTTTGTGACTCCTATGGCATTTAGGGCATCTGTGAGTTTCACGATATTTAGTTTCCGCCAGGCGCGGGTACTATGGTACGCTCATTGTCTTATTCGTTGCTAGATGGTACATTACTCACTTGTCATGGCCTCGTGTCGGCCTGGCCGACATTTGATCTTTGACCTTGGTGGGGTCCTTCCCACTTTCTCTTTCCACGATCTCCTTGATGATTCGGTGGATGTACAGCGACAATCCTATCCTCAGGCAGGGCATCCTCAATGTCCAATGCTCTATTAAGGGCCTCACGATAGATCGATTTCCATGACCGATTAGTGACACTCTAATCTCATGACGAGTGATGCAACCTAAAGTTCGTTGATTCCCGACTTGGTTCGGGTTCCCAGTGAACCAATCACAAGAGCCCGAGCAAAGCAGTTAAATTTTCAGCCTATATAGAGGCTTGTAAACTCACGAAATATTAAGCTTTGATTTCAATTATATTAATGAGTTTTATTCTCTTCAAGAGCTCTTCGTTTTCACATTTGATTCTAGGTTACGCATTTGCGTCAATTTCCAACTGATTGACGAGGATCGTATCACGGAGTCTCTTTCAGAACTTCTCAGTTCTCTTCTCGTCAGTGTCAAACAACTGAGGCGCATACCGCGACATCTTGCAGGATGCACGGTCGTAACCTGTGACCGTGGTCTTTCCTTATCGTAAATTGTAGAACTCGTGTTCTTTCATCTTACGGTAGCTCTTAGGAATGTACTTGTCGTATACTTCCTCCTTGAACTCTTCCCAGGTGTAAGCTTCTAGTTCCTATTCATATAAGGTCTTTCTCTTCGCTTCCCGCCAGAAATCAGCTGCACCAATCATTTGCAAAGCAACGCATGACAAGCGCTCTTAAGAGGTGCAATAAAGGAATTTAAGGATTCGTTCTAGCGCGTGAATCCATAGTTCCGTATCCACGAGATTCCCAGTCCCGTTGAAAATTGGCGGATTCTAACTAAGGATTAGCTCTTCAATCCCTCTTATATATACGCAATCAAACATCTTCTTATACCATCCATCAGGATCTTAAATATCTCGGTATGATATGTATTTATAATCATACGCTGTAAGTCTAGTACATCGTCGACATCATGTAATACGACATCAAAACTAATTGCTCTCGATGAGCTATCATCATATCAAGTCAAATGCCTCAAGGATTTTCACCGCTCTTGAGATTTACCAAAGAGGCCGTGCACGGAGTATGATGCTCCAAAACTAATATCGGCATCCTCCACATACCTAATCACGATGCGTACAAATATTTAAATACTACCGAGGTCATCAAAATAAGGGTTCGTATCGTAACGACTCATCGCTCGTATGCATCACCAAATATGCAACCGTATATAGACAAAACACTTTCTAGTCTTAAATAACTAGATCCATAATCGCCTGGGTATAAATAGAGCTCATCGTGTTGGAGTCGAACCAGAGTATGGGTACTATCAATTTCCTCCATCTCATTGTCGTGAGAGGTCCTCCTCGTGATTTTCCTCCGGGTCCTACTCTTTGACCTCATCATTGAATGTGGGACTCACGGTTCTCAATTCAAATAATTCTAGCTTCTTCCATAGCGATTAGGTCTCGGTGGACCTCACCATGATCTCCTTATAGCATCGCCGGAATTTGAGAAACGGCAAGATGGCACAAGTTTCTCTCACAACGCATACGGTTAGGCCACGTGATTCGTCAATCTCTACAGTATCGTGGGACATGTGTCCGTACGGGGTGGTCATTGAACCGGGGAAACACCGGTAGGTAGATGTGAGTGCTGGCATGGACTGATCGACAACGATGATCTGGGCGAGCAATGACGGGGATGGAATCCTACTGGTGGTAGGACCGGAAAAGTGAGTTGTCAAGGACGAGAAGTTCCAGCCTCGAATATGTTCCTGCCACAACCAGGTAAGAATGCAGGTCCATTAGATGCTAAACGAGGCATCTCCGGGTGGAGCCACTCGGGATTTTCATCATGCCATGTGTATTCTCGCTCAGGGAGATACAGTTCGCAAGTTACAGCTCCGTATACCATGAATACGTAGTTCAGGTGGTTGATGGAACGAAATCGAAGCTCTCTCGACGACGATATATGTATTCAGATGATCTCATGTGTACACCCCTGCTAATCGGGTGGCAGTCTCGTAACCAGTCGGAGTACGCCGTCGTAGTATGATGTACCACGTCCATGTACAGTAACCTAGTGTCACATGAAGTGAGCTAAGAACTCACCCGTCGCTCTCTCGATAAATCTCAGGAATATACAACCTTCTTGGGTATGGTTCTACATGATAAATGACTTTTAGTCGTAAACATCGCTCGAACCACAATCATATATCTTATTTTATTAATTTGGTATTCGAAAAGAGATTGTATGGTCTCTTAGGATAAAACAGACATTCAATGTCTAGCCTTCGGGTAAAGGCTAAGTGGTCACCATTCCTCATTCGAATCCTAACATTCAATCATATGCGTTCCCGCAATACTCAAAATTCATTCTTTTTTTTTTTATACATAATTTCTTAACGTTATGCTTTGATTCTTCGTTATCGCTACGATAGAAATAACATGTGTAGTGTTCGAAATTTCTTCGCGTAGAGAGGTTGGGACTCGTAACAGTGCGAACCTCCAGTTAAACAATCGCTTCGTCATCGTAGAGTTGCTGCATTTTCATCATCAAACCCGTTCGGATTGAGATTCTTATAATTTCGATGTTCTCGTTCTTCCTTAGTATTCCGTTTAATCGGGGACACCTTATGTTCTCATACGAAGTTCAGCGTAAAAGGGATCATGCGTCTTAAGAGTCTATGTTCTCATGGGAAACATACTCATTTATATTATGCCTCTAGCATGCTTTGCATATAGGAGTAAACACAACTCATAAAATATATGCAATCAACAGATATTCTCATATCATTACTTTATCAATCTCCCAGAGTTTTCAACTTTTTCTTCAACTTAACAATCAATTATTTTGAAAATAATTTTTCAATGTCAATCATTCATTTTTCCAAAATCATTGGAAACAACAACTCCATTTGAAATTTTGAGACCTTTCTCTTTTCAACATATTTCAACTTTCAACACAATGCGACTTTTGTAAGTCCATTTCACACTTCATAAACTTTCATCATTTCAAAACAACTTTCGGTTGAAATAGTTACCTTCTTCTTCGTTGAGCAGGACGATGATGGAGTGGAGTCGATGGTAGTCAAACACAATTAATTTTAGTCTCAACTTTAAATTTAGAATTCAATGAAAGGAAGTCAAATACCAACGGCCAAGACTCTACTTTCAACTTATGATTCGAGGAAGGGCTTTCTAGAGTTCGGAGCGAACAATTGCTCGATACCACTTTATAACGACCCGACTTCCAAAGAAAGTACGGATCACATGGATCGTCACGGTATGATAAATGCGGCGGATATATATAATTTAAACCAATACGATTAACCAATCAATTGTGAATAAACACGTAGACTAAAAGGGATCTGTTGTATCGGTACAAACTCAAGTCACGAAAGACTTGCCAAAAGGTTCTATGTTCAAGTCTAACCCAATCGTATGCATTTCAAGGAACGAGGTACGACCTCCGGTTCAATACGATATGATAGCGTCATAATCAACGAGATACCAACAAAACATCGAGTTTGACAAAGAATAAACGTGTGAACATACATATGATGATGCATGCTCAAGGTTCTAGAAATCCTTCAATTAAAGCAACAAAACCACTACCACTTTGCACCACCTCGCACCCATCATCAATCCTGCTCAACCCGCACATCAAAACGAATATGCGGGGCTAAGTACAAAAGTACTCGATGGACTCGTTCGAAAACATTTTCTTCATAAAAGTTATTGAGCGCCCACAATAGCACATGAGGATTTTAGTTGAAAAGGCTCATGTCTATCAAATATTTTATCATTTTCCAAAAGTGTCCGGCCGGACCATTTCATCCACGTTGTTCCATATCTCGTAATTCATTCATCATTCATTCGTTCATCCATTCGCACTATGGGGTGGCCACCTACACATAGTCGCCGTGACCGATCGAGGTAGCTAACCTTAACACACAATCACACGTGTACACAATCCGAGTTAGTCCTCAACTAAGTCGGATCCGATCGTTTTCTTTTTAACGCTGGTGGACCAACTCATTCACATACCACATCGATATACCAATCAATTCCCGTCCCACATTTGGACAAACCAACCTCAGATATGGACACAACAAAACATAAATATTTGGCAGTCAATAATAGTTCATGCGATAATATTTCATAAAGCTTTTGTAAATCATGCTTTGAGTTATGCATAATCATTTTGTTTCAAGAAAAGCCCACCTCAAGAATTGTCCTCCTTGAAATACATGCTAGCAATCCTTTGTCGTTTTCGTCTACGTCCACGCTGTACCTTATCAACGTAAGAAATATAATTTAGTACGTCATTCTTTTCTTTTGGTAAGTATCATTAAGATTCGACAAACTCGATATTTAAGTATTAGAGTTTCTGGGTTTTAGGATTTTGTTATTGATACGACCGTTAACAATCTATATAACGTCTATTAGGTTTGTCTCACGTGACGATAAATGACACTTGACATTGCATTCTTCCTTTTCATCGATGTTTCTCCACGTCGTTTCGTACAATTTATGAATCTTAAATTCATAACTAATATTCTTCGTTTGTTAACGCGTATCATCGTTTTCGGGTTCCAATTCCTTATTCGTTACCAACATTTCCTCGACGTTTTTCTCGTCTCACATGTCCCACATATTCTATCAGAGAATCCATATTTATAGCACACAATCAATAAGGGTTTCTTATAATTCAATCATCTTCTAACAATCGTTCTATAAATTAAAGTTGCTTAAATAATATTTTCTCAAATATCTACTTGACATAATCAACTCATTAATATTTAATTAAATTTAATTTAATTAAATAGATCCATAATTAAAGCTTAAATAAATGGATCAATTAAAAGTCTAATAATATTTGATTAATCAATCAAATTAATTTAATTCATCTTAGATATCCATTAATTAGGATTTATTTCCAATCACACATTTGTAACAATTTACATAAGGTTCATCTCGTTACATAAATAAATCACTTAAAAAGAATAATTCTCAATTATCCTTAACATAATTAATTAATTATGTTATTCAATTTCTAAAATTAGACTTTATTCAATCTAATGAATTTAATTAATTCACTCTAAATAATTGATATTTAGATTATTATTTAATTAATTAAGAATTAATCTCAAAATTTAATTACTAGAATTAAATCTCATATTTAATTAATATAGAATTTATTCAATCATTAATTTGATTTTAATGGATCATAGATGAATAATTCAAGTCAATTACCAAATTAAATTCTTAACCCAATATTGAAAATAAGTCTAAGTCCATCTTCAATTTAATTAAAAGTCCATATCAATTTAATTCAAGAGTCCATATCATTTTAATTTCAGAAGCCCATAGCAATTTATTTTGAAGGCCCATATTAATTTAATTTCAGAAGCCCATAGCAATTAATTCTAAAGGCCCATATTAATTTAATTTCAGAAGCCCATAGCAATTAATTCTAAAGACCCATATTAATTTAATTACAAGGGCCCAACTATATTTGACCCATACCTATTAAAATCAGCCCATGTGAAATTAAGGCCCAACACACAACTAAAATTAAAACTCTAGCAGCCCATTACCATTAATTTCGGCCCACTTTGCTTTGGCCCAAACTTTTTTTTTTAAAAACGGCCCAACAAGAAAAATAATTGAACCCTAGCTACCCCAGCCGCCTCCCCCCCCATTTCACGCCTCTCTCTCGTCTCTCACACTCGACACACACACACATGAGATGCACACAAGCTCTATCTGCCGCGCCGCTCCTCCATCTCCAGCCGACACGTCGTCGGCGGTGAGCCGTGTCGCCGCGACCACCGCGCCTTATCTCTTCCATTTCTCTCTCTCTCACCACTATTGTCGTCGTGTATTGTCGCCGCTCGGCACCACCATGTGCAAACCTTCGCTAGTTGTGCCGCCACCGCCTTCTCTTTCGGTTCTTGCAATCGACGCGCACACACTCACATACACGAACACTGCCGCCGCCCGACCGGGTGCACCGACGCCATGCCATCACCGCCCACCACCTCGCCGCCTCGACGCCAAGACCGCCACCGTCGATAGCAACAACGCCGCCCTTTCTTTCTCTCGACCGACGACGACAGTAACGGTTATTAAGGTTCAAGAGTAGCCTCTGTAATTAGGATTCTATTTGCCATAGTTTATGTAATTCAAGAAATTCTGGAACTTATTCTTTATCTTGTAAATTCTTGTATTGTCGATTTTTCTTTTTTGTAGATGAACTATGTTTTGTTGTGGATGAACTATGTCATTTATAAACATGAATGTTGATGCATCGCTTGGTATCAGTATGCAAGCTTGTTAATTCTAAACATGAGAAATTGTAAATGGAGAGATGGATAAGATAGAACCTTGGTGAGGAATTTGCCTGTTATTCTGGACTGGTTTGTTGAAGTTTTGGAGCAAGAGCTTAGGTTCCCTGAAGATGCTAGGCTCGTCGTTCGACTTTCCTCCTCAAGTCGTTCGAACAGTTTGGAAAGTGGAGAGTGGAATTGTGAGGTGAATCAATTGAATATGAGAGGAGGAAAATGTGTTGCTGTAAAGTTGGCATTGCATGCTTAGAGAAATGATGAAGTTTGACCAAAATGATGAGTATTTAGGGAAAAAGTAGAGTAAAGTAGGGTAAAGTGGAATATTCTGAGGCATAAAAATGATGTGGTTTGATTAGATAATTTATCCAGTATAAAATATCTAGCTCAGTTTATAACTGTATTCGTTCTCCGATATCCGTTTAAATTTTCTCGTTCGAAAATAAAGTCGAAACGTCAACGATTATAAAATTTAATAGTCGCTCTAATTTCAAATCTCGATTTAGCTAAACAATAATATGGATTCTAAATTTTATAAGTTTGATTATTAGTTACTGTTTTGTTTCGCATAACTATTTACAATCTTATGCACAACCATTATAAACATACGCACAACTATTATTTTCGTGAGAGAGAGAAGGTGAATCTCACAAAGGTGAAAATCAGGGTTTGTGCGAAATCAGGTTTGGACGAATATTTAAATTTACCCTAATACCCCTAATACGTTTAAAATCATAAAAATAGTATGAAAATAGTCAAATTCATTTTTAAGCTTAAATTAAATATGATCCATTAGATTAGATGAAATCTAGGGTGAAGATAAGTTCTTATTTCTTATCTTAGAGGAATTCTCCTATAACCAACCCTTATATATATATATATATATATATATATATATATATATATATAATGTATATATATATATATGTGTGGGGGGATCAAGAGTTATGATAACACTAGATGATTATAATTTTTAGAATTAATTATTTAATTTATCGTAAATTTGAGATATTAAATTGTACTTAAGTAAACCTAGCAATCACAATTTCTATTGGTTCTAAAACAGTTGACATGGGGCATGTGAACCATTAGTTGACATTTAGAAGCATTTATCATCCTGCAATTTTGGTTTAAGCAATTTACAATTTAGTTCAAATATGTTTGTTATCGGATAGTACATCCTGATTGGAAGTATGAGTACTTCATAAATAGAATATATAATTAATTTTGTTGTAGGACAGTAAATCATTTAACACTAATTTGCTATTTGGATATATATTATAGTTGCCATATGTTTAAAAGTTCGAGGGAATAGGCATAGATTTATTTATTAAAGTATGCGTATGATCGTGGTTTTTGCTAGTTATATAATAAAGGGTAAATAGTGTTTTGTTTTTTCAGAAATATCCCACCGTAAAGGTATTTACAAAACAATACCCATCGTATTCGAAAAATAATACTATATGACCCCGAAAAATTAACTGGTGCCTGAAAATTGACGTGTACTATCGGAGCTTCACGTGTCATATCCACGTGGAAACATAAAGTGAAGTGGCAAGGGTAAATAGTGTTTTATGTCCCATCGTTTTAGCGTTTTTTCAGAAATGTCCCACCGTAAAGGTATTTACAAAACAATACCCATCGTATTCGAAAATAACACTATATGACCCCGAAAAATTATCTGGTGCCTGAAAATTGACGTGTACTACCGGAGCTCGACGTGCCATATCCATGTGGAAACATAAAGTGAAGTGGCAACCAAAATTAAAAAAATAAAAAATTATCACATTCACCCTCCACCTCGCGTCGCTCTCTCAACTTCACCTAGAATTCTAGTTCCTCATTCTCAACATATTTCTCATCTCCAGACCGGTCTTGTTCATGTCCGCCAACCACTAAAATAAGAAGTTACAACGAAAATATACCGTCTTGAGCTCGTTGCTTTTTGTGCGACCTACGCTTCTCATATCATCGTCTCTAAGATTCATTACCAACCCATTCTTCTGCTTTCTCTCCGACATCGGCAAGGAGAACGAAAAGTAATTCTGCAATTTTGCCACTACCCCGCCTTTCTTGATCAAAACAAGATTGTCATTCACCTTCTACGAATCTGCAACAACAACAACCATTGCCCCCAAATGCCACCTCCAAACCAAACAGCAAATAAAAACTCTTCACCCCACATCAATAAAAACATCAAATAAAATAATCAAATAATCCATATATCAATAGTCACGCTAGCGGCTATTAAAGCTATCTTCACCAGAAACCATTTGCTTGATCGAACGACCACAACGGATAAAGAGTCACCTTCTGTTGTTGTGTTGCACAGGAAAGGAGATTGCTAGGAAGCCAAGCAGGGCAACAAAGATTGATGTTGTACGGCCGAGAGGAGGGAAAAGCAATCATTGTTAGTTGAAGCTGAACGACGACGGTGGTGGCTTCGCTGCTGTTGTTCGTCCAAATTAGAGATGGAGTAAGATTTAAGATGGAGGCCTCCGATCTGGGTGTTAGAGAGGATCTAGATGAGGGTTTTAGATCTGGGTAAGAGAGAGAGAGAGAGAGAGAGAGAGAAGTAGATAAAGAAAGAAGGAATGCAACAATGGCAGTGTAGCATTTGTATATGTTAAGAAACGACGTCGTTGAATTTGTTCTCGGTTATTATTATTTTTTTAATTATGGCATCCAAGTCGGTATGTCACGTCGCAGCTCCGGCGATACACGTCAATCTCTAGGCATCAGAGATTTTTTTGGGGTCACATAGTGATAGTTTTCGAATACGATGGATACTGTTTTATAAATACATTTACAGTGGGACATTTCTGAAAAAACGCTAAAACGATGGGACATAGAACACTATTTACCCTTGCCACTTCACTTTATGTTTCCACGTTGATATGGCACATGGGGCTCCGGTAGTACACGTCAATTTTCAGGCATCGGATAATTTTTCGGGGTCATATAGTGTTATTTTTGAATCGATGGATCTGTTTTGTAAATACCTTTACGGTGGGACATTTCTGAAAAAACGCTAAAACGATGGGACATAAAACACTATTTACCCTATAATAAACCACAAGCATGAGATGTAATACGGGAAAGTAACAAGATATAACTATATAATTTGCAACACGTTGATAAATAAATAACTAGGGAATTATTCAAACAAGAACAACAAACCACATAAACTGATTCACATATCGAGTTTTAATTGAGGTTAATTATAGTTTATGGTGTCAATTTTCAGTGCTTTTCAGTTTATGGTCTCAATTTTTAAGTTTTTATAAAATGTCATGAACTTTAAGAAATGTACTAACTTATGGCCCGAAAATATTCCGACACCGGAATGATGACTAGGACGAGAACTAATTTGAAGTTAATTTTTATTTTTCACATGTACATGAAATGACGATCTTTTGACTTTTGGGTTAATTATAGCTTATGGCCTCAACTTTAGTATTTTTCAGTTTATGTCCTCAACTTTTAAGTTTTTCAGTTTATGACCTCAACTTTCAAGTTTTTCTATAATGTACTTTCAAGTTTTCTATAATATCATAAACTTTGAGAAATGTACTAACTTATGATCCAATTTTTTTTCCGACATCGAAATGCTGATTACGACGACAACATAAATTGAAGTGAATTATTTTTTCCACTTATAAATTCGGATGATGTTATTTTTGGCCTTTGGCTTGGAGGAGCCGTCCTAGTCAGAGTTCCGATACCGGAAGAGTATAAATTAATACGGAGTTAGTTTCCTTACTTTTAAATTTTTATGCGAGAGATATGACTGACAGTTTTCCATCTAAAGAATAAATAAATGAACCCTTCAAAAAAATCAAATGAACCTCTCCCGCTAAAAATCCATTTCAAGCATACCCCTAGTAGCTACCATGCATCAACCCATTTTTCTCACTGATTGATTCTTTTTGTTGCCCTTGAAACAATAAATTGAAAAGCTACTTCAAAGATTGGTGATAGTGGACTCGAACTGAGACCTTTCATCGACCATTAACAACTCTATCACCATGACAACACACGCATACATTCATATATACGTTCAACTTTGATTTTAACTGTGAGTTGGACCAATATATAGTTGAACCCCCCCTCCAAATGAGGCCCCACTTATGATAGTTACAGGCTTACAGCCCTACAACTAATAATTGAATTCCCTATAGATTTCGACGGAGGATTTCGCCACTTCCATTGTTGGTTTAATTTTCAATGGAAAATTGGATAGGATCAACTAATGAAACTACCAATATCATTTTGGTCATCAGTGATACTTGTCTACCAAAGGCTAAATGCATAAGATACATACATATCACTAGGAAAACTAACTCTCTCTCTCTCTCTCTCTATATATATATATATATATATATATAATGCTTTAAACTTAATGGAGATCACATATTCAACGTCAGGATGCATTTGTAGTGACTAGTGATCATCAAGAGAGAACGTATGCAATATAATTACTAGCGTAACCCAAATATATAGAAGTAATCATGTTACGACAGTTCATTAATTTAGGTTGTCAAATTAGACTAGGAAATTCAGCTGCATAAAATAAGGTATTGTTGACCATATACGAACCACATTAATTGCCTTGGAAAATAGAAGGGCTAATTGCCAAAAAAATCACAAATTAGGATTTTGATTTTCCATACATTTGATAAATAATAATTGCAAAATAACACTACTTATCGACTTAATTACAGAAAAATATGATGACATGATATGATTTGGTCCAAAGTGTTGAGTTTATTTCCAGCGTATATTTAATCCATTGTTTATCTAATTATCTCCAGTGTTTTCTTTAGATCTATAGTGCAATTTTTAAATTAGGATGACACAAAACCGACATCGACTTGTACCATATAAGTTAGAAATAAAATAGTTATACATACACCGTGGCTTGCTCGAAGCCACGTCAATATTTCAAGCCGAATAATAACGCGAGAAATTTTTGATTAAAAAATGATAATTCATGATAATAATAAATATTTTAGTAGTTCAAAATATTGAGGAAAGTTTGAGATATCAATTAAAAGCTTTAAGGCTAATTTGGTTACAGACTTAAAATAAGTTTTTTATAAGCTGCTTTGGTCGCTTAATGCTATTTAATTTTACGGCCTTTTGTTTCAGCCATAAACATATATAGCACGATAACTTTTCTCTAAAACCAAAACAATAAAAAAAATGATATTCTGCACATAATTGAAAAGGGCATTGATAAATTTACATAATACTATGTAATTACATAATGGGGCTTTTTCTCTTTTTACAATATTACCAAAATTAAGTAATTAATTTCCTTTATTTTTATTCTATATTTTACTTTTTTATCATTTGCCGTATTTTTTGTCCAATACAATATTACTTCTTTTGGTTTGCACTCTCGATTTATAACTTGGCCTGCTCCAAAAGTTAATTCACCAATACGTTCTCATTTATCTCTCTAGTTTGCTCTTAATATGTTATTGGTTTTTTACCTTCGAATAGTCACGTTTATGTAATGGAGAAATAATTTCAATTATTTAATATATTATAAGATGTAACGGAGAAATAATTTCAATTATTTAATCTATTATAAGACGGTGCCAGTAGATCACGACGTAACTGTAAAGTAGACAAATTAATAACTAAAAGAAAATAGTAAAATAAGACGATGCAAGTAGATCAAGTATCAGTATATTAGTCATTGTTTAATATAATTATTTAATAAAATTAATTTATTTAAAATTTAGGGATATTATGTAATTACATCATATGTAAAAAACTCTTTATCCAATTGAAAATGAGTTTTGAGATAGCTGCTAGCAAAAGATATGGAATAACAGAACCAGTCCAGCCTGTACATTCAACTATCTAACTGCTCGAATTCTTTAAACTAAAAATTCCAATCAAATCAAATTTTTTTTTTTTTGAAGAACCAAATCCAAATCTTGCATTCTATATCCATATATTTGATTGTAATTATAATAATTGTAATATCTATCATACAAAGGTATGCAGTAGCTATCACATAACAGTTGTCCATGAAAACTAAAAGCATATAACCAGCCCAGCTCCATGTGCTTGCAAACCTAGAGGAGTCAATATTAAATCTCTATTCTAACAATGAAAACAAAATTGACAACACAAAAATAGATGACAGATAATTTGAGCAACTAGAGCCACTCACTCTCCATTCTTTATTGCTCGTGTCATGGTTGTCGTAGCGTCTACGGATCTTACAGATCAAGTGATGAGTGCTGATAACTAACTACAAATGAATGAATAGTCCAAACAATCCCAACACTATGTTCAATCAAGAATTCCTACCATCTAAAACAATATCTACCCTCCTCGATCACCCCTAACAACGATGGCTTGACAAAAATCAAAAATCAGAATGAGCGTGTTATACGGACCTTTCAATTTACAAATGGCAACGGATTGAGTACGATTATCTTTGTGATGAGATGCGAGTCCTGATTGGTTTTAGCTTCAATCCCATGCTTTCCGGGGAGAGGAGCTCTGGTGCGATACACGTAGGGCAAAGTGGACTTCTCGGGCTGCCATTAAAATGATTTGGTTTGTGCATACCATAACCCAGGAGAAAATATTCCATTGGCACCAGCATTGCATATGGCTGCTCCTCTGTCACCACTGACCCACAAGCTTGAACCTGTGTGGCAAGTAATAATATTCCTCCATTAGGACAGCATCTGAACCTTTTAGGAGCATTCATATGTAAGACACGTCATTGTACAATAGAGACGATGACAATGACACATGAGATAAATTAATGTGGCAATATAACAGTAAACACATTTGGTTGAAATAAATCACATCTTCCAATATATTTATTGCCAGTGCAATCTCCAGAAATTCAAAAATAAGTGCAAACATTTCATCAATGGTTTTGCAACCAAGGTCATAAATCTCGGATCTTTAAAAGCAGCAGATGATGTATGGCTATATGAGGCAGATGCAATACAACATAAACTCCACAAGCATGAACAAATTGAATCTCAGATCTTTTTATTATCCACTTTAGGGTTCATAGCAGAATTTTTAATATACTTACTAAAAAAGAAGGCAACGTTGCATATGATCCATATTTTCGGTATGAATGTATGATCATTGCCATACCTCTACCAAGGCACTGTATCTTCTGTCTAAGTTAGCAGCCATGTGAAGAGCTTCTGAATGAAAAGGAGAATCATCTCCAACAAATATTAAAGTTCGACACTTCAGCGTCCTCAGCTCATCAGTAATGTCAGATCTCCTGTTCATTGGCCAAAAGAAGAGTAAAATTCTTGAATAAACAAAAGGAAGAAGCCATCGAGAAACTTGGGCTCCAAATACTCATATTTTCAGCCTTTGATACCTATTTATTGCTTGAAGGAACCGCAAAACATTTGTGCTCTTCCTCTCATCGAGCAGCTGGAAAACTCAACCAATTTATAACATTTTAAGCATTAGAAAATTGTACTATAAAGAAAACACATGGCAGTGATTTGGCCTAGATAGTGAAACTACATGTATTAAAAGCACTAACTTTTCTGCATGCTTGAACTATGTCTGATTCTGGAACTTCACCGCTGCCACGAACTTCCTGAAACATGAAAAAACTTTATTTGTAGCATCTTCCTAGCAAGATCTCAATAAATATCAACAAATATGACATCTACAACATGGGGCAGAATCGGGTTCTTGATCAACGAGATATTGAATACCTTGCTAAAGTACCGATAAAGTAAACAATCCTTAAGCAGACTACATATGCCATAGTAATACAGCATGTTGGACATCACCTGCAGATTTCATATCAGCTCAGTTTCTATTACCAGATATTACGTTGCATACAATACTGATTGAGAATCTGAGAACAATACCTTATTGCACAGCCATTCTGTCCAAGATGGAGCTTTACACAAAGGAGAAACAAGTATCAAACCAAGAACCCGCTCCCTAAATTTCATCTGGTACCATATATCTCTCAGTTATATGAAAAAATAGGGGACAAGAAGAGAATGGTTGTGAAACATATCCAAGTACAACATACAGCAAATAAGGTGAGAATGTAAGCACCAGCCATTACACCCATGCACATAACTGCATCAAGCCTGAACAAAATTAGAAGTTGTGCTATCAGGGACATATGGCATTTCTAATTAATAGCAGCTTAAGACCAAGAGCGTAGAAGTCCAATGCATAACTTAAATCAGAGAGTGAAGTCAACATAGGAAAAATACAGTAGACATACTTAAAATAGTTGAGCACTTCAAGAATTTGATCAGCTAAGTCACTGAGAGAAGGCACAGGGTTATCGGCACAAATTGCCGCAGCTCCCAACTGCAAGAACTCTTACCAGAGTCCAATTTAAATATTAAGTGAGCTATACTGTTCAGTATAATTATAAACATGTGATAATAGTTGAACAATGTACGAGGAAAAGGGTAAGTTTACTATGCCATCACACAAAACCAGTCTAATTTACGGACCTCGTGTCCTGGAGGACTAATATGGTAGATGCAGAAATTGTGAAGCAGCAAAGTTGCAGCTTCTGGACAAAAGAACAACCCTTGGAAACAGGACATGTCTGCACGGCAGAGAAGACAAAATGGGCCAGTTAAGCTAGGCAAAGCACACATCTAAATGAACAAAAGTGACTTCCCAGGCCAATTCAGAACTCACGATTTAAAGCTAAATCAGGATAAGTGACTAAAGCTGGCTTGTCGGGATCCCCGTACACTATAACAGAAACAGAGCCACTCCCAGTCCGTACAATATGTTCCTGATCAAAGAATATCAATAATGGATAATAAGAAATTGCCACAATCAACATTCATCAAATATTTTGTAAACTATAAATTATATCTTGGATTTCATTATTACATTCTCCATACAGAAAAAATGCAGCTAAAAGTCGAATAAATAGCTTAAATGATCATCCTTCTGGTAAAGGCACACACCATCATTTGCTATCTTTATGAAACGAGTTGACATGTGAATTCAACCACTTGTTTATCCAGATTGCATATAATCGATGAATAAGGAAGAGACTGAAACAGAAAAAGTTTGGGATTTGGAATTATTTGAGATTTTCAAAAAATATACTGCATATCGAAAGAGAACGAGACTTAGTGATAGTATTATAGTGCTGACAATTATGAAATTTATTATGATGATGAAAACTTCTAACCACTAGATAAAGAAACAGACAGAATAACAACAGCCTGCACTCGGCCATAATATCCAATGTCATTGAAACAGCAAACACCAACAAGAAAGATCGCTACTTAGAACCAATTACATAAAATCTCTAAGAATAACATCCATGATCCAACAAATTAACCTATTGTTCAAGCAGTAGTCGCGGAAGAATATTAATAAGGGTCAAACTTAATTGATGGAAAACAAACCCCTACTTCTTTGAATTGTTTAACAACATCCGCATTCAGCAATGCTACTGAGTTTTGTCTCAAAATTTTCTAAGAATTAAAGGAAACTGTATATTAAAAAAAACGACAAGTCCATCTTGGCAGTTGCCTAAATGCAATAAACAAAAACGATGAGATTTACTTCAAAGAAATCTGCAGCCACTAAATTCTTTTCTAGCAGCACCGAAAGAACCTATTTGATAGAAAGAAAGAAGACTGTCAAGAAAATTCTGCCAAGAATGCTAGCGTCGACAAGCAGATTACATACAGAAACAAGAAGTTGATCCAATAATTACTAGAAACAGAAAGAAAGCATCCCATCCTGACCAAAACACAAGCTGTATCTCTCTCTCTTGACCACAAACACACACACACACACACACACAAATGAATAGCAATAAATGAGTAATTGAAAAACTTAGATAGAATACAACCTTTCCGCCGAGATAAATCGTCTCAACGTCTAGGCAAACAGAACTGTCGCTCAGTTCAGCCATGGCCGCAGTCATCTTCTTCACACGCAACACAAACTATTTGTTCGCTCCTCTGAATTTCTCCTCGATAGACACGAACAAGCGCATTCTAGCAACCATACGCAAAATATTTAGAAAGAGCATGGAGCTTATTGATGGGCCATGGGCGAAGGGATTCGTCGGCCAGCTCCTTTTTCCACTGTATTTCTCTCTCTATCTATCTCTATCTGATCCTTAGTTGTTTAATTCTTGTTTTCGAGTGGAGCAAGAAAATATGAATTGAAGAAAGCGGGGGCATTTGCGTCATTTGACGGCAGCAACGGATCCGTGATTGACTGCGGTGAAAAAATCTAACCACAATTAACGGCCGACAGGTCTGATGGAATATTTCTGCCACCTGCACTCCTATTTTGTCTTCTCCGTTTCGAATGTGGTTTACTACGTGAGGAGAGCTCGTGTGTGACCAAATATTTTTAACGTTAACATTAAAAATATATTACTTTTAATATTAAAACTCAAATGATTAATGTTATTTTGATGGTATGTTTTTGCATTTGAACATTGGATAATGCTAGTGTAGGATGTGGTGCATCGTCATTCATATTAATGTACACTTTGATAATAAGAAATTACTATATTTCACATATATGATTATGGATAATTATTTTTTTTATATGAGATAATGATACTTTTTTAAAATATAAATGATACACTCTAATAAAAAGTAAAAATAAATAATATTTTTCTTCAATATAAATGATATTATTTTTAAGAATACTTGATATTTTGTCACTCCATATTATACAGATAAATATATTGGATTTTTTGTGTTTGTAAAGTAAGGTCACATGTCATGTTTGATATTTGGAGGTTTTGACCGTCGAATCTAATAAAAATAGAAAAATACTTTAAGGAATATAATTTACAATAGGTATGTCGGTTCCACACAAATATTGATAAATCGAACTTTATCCTTTTCATGTACGTAATATATATATATATATATATATATATATGAGGTTGACATGGTAAAGTCCATACTAAAATATGAATAAGAAGACATCTTTCATATTCACAGAAGACAATCGTAATTACTATATCAGCATATGTTAGTTAAGACATATTTCATCCATTCAGAAGACATACGCTAAATATATTAGTTTAAGACATATTTCATCATAACAGAAGACAAGAAAGATTCTAGTCTTTGCACAAGAATCCGTAAGACAAAACACAAAACCAGTAGACACTGAAAATTAAATCTCAACCATTGATATAGGACTGATTCATTCATATTTCCTACCAAATTATCATTTCTATTCGAACTATCTCCTATATATATATATATATATATATATATATATATATATATATATATATATATATATATATATATTAAAGGAAAATCATTCCACGTATTATTTTCCCTCCAAAACATATTCATTTATAATTGAGAGAGAATTTTTTACTCTTTTTTTTCTCCTTAGTTCTTATTCATTTATTTTACTTCTTTCTCATTATTGCAAAATTTTATTCACCATAAAATATGCTATGTGCATCTTAAATTATAACTCATCATAAAATCTTTAATTTGACATAAAAATTATAAAAAATAGATTTGAAATAAATCATTTGAAATTTCATAGACATAATTTTCTCTTCTAACTTACTTTTTCCATAAAAATTAATTTTTTTAGGTTTTCATTTATTTCTATTTTTTTGTTTTCTATTGCTTCCTTTTGTGTTTAATCGTTTTTTTTCATGACTTCTTTTCTAAACTATCAACTAATATTGTAATAATTTAATTATGAAAATAATTGTTATTATTTTGTTAACTTAAAGATTCTATTGAAATTAAATATATTTCTAAAATCAAATTAATCAAATATATATATATATATATATATATATATATATATATATATATATATATATATATAATAGTAATGTATATATTAGTGAAATAGATAACAAATTTACTCATGAACTATCTATTTTCACATATGATGTATTTACGGTGGTTAGCTTTGCGCTAAAATTCATAGTGAAACTTATACTTCTTTTTGCCAATTTTATGTTATTATTTAAGCAACCTTTTTAAAATTATATAAATCTATTAAAAACATCTGACCTCTATCAATATAATATATGTAGGCTATATATATACATATATGCCTAATCACCATCCAAAATTTTTCCTTCTAGACATGAGTGTATCTAAATATTAATGTGCCTTATAATAATACAACATAGATGATTTACTTCCAAAAAATAAAAAATAGATAATTAATATTCTATATTTTTTATTTATCCAAATAAATATATATATGTATCTATCTACCATGTCAAGAGTCTTAAGACTCAAAATTTATATTTTATCCATCTCTCATATATATATATATATATATATATATTATATAATAATAATTAGAATAAATAGGTATATATAAGTCTAATGTTTTATTATCTCAAAATATTTAATTTATTATATTTTATCTATCAAAATTATATATATGTATATATAGTAAAAGCTAAACAAAAAAATTTAGTTATTTTTTCAAAATTATCAATTCTTCTATCTCACATTTTATATATATATATATATATATATATATATATATATATATATATATAAAGAAGATTATAATATTTCATAATTTTACTTATATAATTTTGGATGTAATTTTATTTTATTTTGCTATTATTAATTTAAATAAATAATTATGACCGTGCATTGCACGAAGAGAAATCTAGTTAAACTTAAACGACACAAACAAAAGATAGGGTTGAACTTTGAAATTAAGTAAGCTAAAGTGTTCATAATAATAAATAAAATAGATTTAAACTTGATATAGCTTTAAATAATTTCAAGAATGGTTACAAAATATTGATATTAATGCATATATAATATTTTTGCTCCCTCCTTAAATTTTTTATAGTCGTTTGTACGATCTATCAATCTTAATTTTCTCACATTAAACAACCTTAGATACCGATTTAGGATTTGATTTACTAACAATTACCATATTGGGAGAAACATAGTTTAATTTTTAGCTAACAAAATCTTACAATGACTTATTTAAACTAGATCGTAATAGTATTGGTTAACTTGAACCGTACTATTTGCACCTTGTATTAGATTATCTAAACCATTACAGATGTAAATTTTGCATAATCATAAAAAAACTAATAAAAATAACTGAGTGATTTTTTAAATGAGCGCAAACTTTTTAAATAACTTAATAATTAAAGACGAAACCCTCTTTAAGTAAAAGCATCCTGGAGACTGAAAACTGATCAAGAAAGTAATAATTATTTAAATAAGTTAATACAGTGTCTCAAAGTTTATGTTGTATATAATTATGATTTAGTTTGAAAATTAATCCCAAGAATGGCATTAATTAATTGTTCTAGTTAAAATGACCCAAAAACTACAAAAAGAAAAGAAGAAAGATAAACAATTTCAAGTTGAAAATTAAACCTTAATAAGTATGCAATCGCTATCGGGCTTGGGCTTTTCTCTTATGGCCGATAAAGAAGATCCATCAGATATTGTAAGAGAAGTTTGATAGATATCAAATCTAGGGTGTTGGCCTAGTGATAGAGTGGTTAATGTCCGGCGCCAGTGCCTTGACAGAAATTCACCGTGACGCAGCTTTTAAAATTTATGTATTAAATTACCAAAAAAAAAATCTAGGGGAGAGTTTACTTTCATAATTAGTATTTTGAAGGATTAAATATATAATAAGATAATTTTTAGGATAAATATCACTTTAAACCCCAAACTATACCCATTTTATCAAAAATATCTTGAACTTTAAAAAATATCATTTTAAACCCCAAACTATTAATGTTTTATAAAAAAATCTAAACTTTGAGAAGTATCACTTTAAACATCAAACTGTTAAATTTTTTTTATCAAAAATATCATACATCAATTTTTCAGCTCCCGAAATTGGAAGAAAAATATATTTTGATTGGCTCATCGGATATAAAAGATTAATGAAGGATTATAATAGGGATAAATAGATTTTCCTTTGTTTTGAATATTATTTCAATCCTACCTATATTGATTGGATTAAAATCAATGGAGAATAATTCAAATAATTAAAATAATCTCGAACTTTAGGATATCCTCAAATGTTAATCCTTAAAAGTAAACACTTGATTAGGTTGGATTAATTTTATCTATATAAAATAATCATTTAAAGTAAAACACCCATAGAATGATAATATTTGGTTCAGTAAGACCAACTTTTTTTTGTATGTGAAAATCATGATAAGTTTCTTTTCTCCACAAAGTAAAAACTGTTATCACTTTTTAATATTTGGAAGTCCCATAAATATATTATTCCAATGTACACTTTAATCAATTTAGGAATGTGGAATGGAAAAAGAAAATGAAAGTTTTGATTGATAAAAATAAAATAATACAAATTAATTCACCATATACTTTAATGAGTACAACAAGTTTAAGCTTATTGAATCATGTAATACATGTAGAGGTGTCTACTTTTCATGATTAACAATATGATAAGATAAATTTTATCTAACAATTCTTTGTTTAACTGCAAGGGATGAGTGGATGATTAAAACTAAGATAAATAACTCTTCCTTGTTTGAAGGATTATTTCTATCTCACTTATATTAATTGGATTAAAATCAATGAAGAACAATCCCAAATGATTAGTATAATCACGTGTTTTGAGATATCCTCAAATGTTAATCCTTAAAGTAAACGTTGAATTAGACTAAATTATTTTTGTTTATCTAATATAATCATATAAAATAAATACTCTTGTAAATACTTAAATCTATGTGTTGTACTAATCCCACCTAAAGTAAACATTTCCTCGTAATATGGAAAATCATGTTGGTCTTCTTGCTTAGTTGGCTTGTCATGATGGGATATGTAGTGATTAAATAGAATTTGATGATCAAGTTTAGAGCCATGATCCATCACTTTTTATGCAATTGGCTTCTCAATCAACATAACACGTATAACACTAATGAAAAAGTCATGAATTCTATTGAAAAGGGGTTTTCACTTTTCATTATTTATCATCACACAAATATATCTCTATGTCACATACAACAACTCAAATACAACGACGACAATAATAACGATATCGAAAACAATAACAATAACAATGAAAATAACGATTGGATATATTCACTTATGATTTGGGAAGGTGATGAGTCTCAATGTCTTTGGTGAGGTGTATGAAATAGGAGATCGAGTAGCGAAATGAGATGATCAACATCTTCATTCAACATCTCATATTTTGATTGTCCACGTCACCAACTCGGCGTCTTCGTTGTTTTCGACGTGGACGGTCACAATGAATATCACGTCTCCCTGCAGCGTGTGTTCAATTGAATAAGCTTCTTCTCCTCGTCGATGGCTTGGATCTCCTATTTCCCCCACTTCTCTTTCCCATCTATATAAAAATCACCAAATTAATTCATGATTCATATATAGTCAATAATATCTGCACCAAGTTTTTTTTTTCTTTTAATCTGAATCCATTAGCCAATTAAGTCAAAGGTCCCTTCAGCTATGTTATCTTGATATTTATAATTTTTTGAGTATCCCAAACAACAACTAAAATTATTCGGTAAATCATCGTTAAAATACTTACGTATTTGAGCCCCACAATACCGTGATCTACGTTGTTTTGGTCAAGCGACTGTTGAATTTTAGCTTTCAGTTTTTTTTTTTTTTTTTGCTACTTTTTGACTTCTTGTCCTTTAAATCGAGATGAGGATCTTTAGTCCGAAAGCCTATTCTATCCGTTTGGAATCCTATTTTTTCCACCAATTTTTTTGTCTACCAATATGTAATTAATTTTACTATTTTAATAAAAAAATTGTCAAAATAAAACTAATTACTTTTATAAAAGTTTACAATTCATTACTCTACTTATGATATAATTAATCCTAATAATCAATTATTAATTAAATTTTCATATTAAATTCAGATAAAGTAATTATAATTTCTAATTGAATTAATGAACAGCAACTAAAGTAATAGAAACTGAAATTTGAGGCAAAAAGATAAAAATAATATTAACAATGAAACATGTGTGAGATACCAAAAAATGGAATAAATCTCAAATGTATCCTATCTTCTGTTACTATTGTTTTTTGCCATATGTATATTGCAACTCATCAACTACAAAAATTTCAAGATAGACATAGCAACAATCCAATAGTTGAAACAGAAGATTGAACACCCTCCTAGAAAGAGGATCCTTTTTGCTTTCAATCCAGGCAGCAAAGTGAAAATGAACAAAATAAATAATGAATGCAGACCGACAAAATTGAAAAAGAAGGCCTACTATATAGGACAAATCATACTCCCATATTCACGAAAAATATCTCACAATTTCTATTTTGAACGTCTACAAAAAATATTCAACTTTTTATTTTAGTATATCATTCTACTTTATCTCTTTCTATTTTATTTTTAAAGTTCTCGCTTTATCCACTAAAAAAGCATCTACCAACTATTTTCTTAAAACATGTGCCGATCAAACATATGATACATTTCGTAGACGGTTGTAAAAAATCATTACACTGAGACCTAATTAGGTTACTCAATTCATAACGGTTTTTCGATTTAGCTTTCAGTTAAAATAATTTTACTTCTATTTGCGTATTATCAAATATCAGCAATATAATGATCTACGTACCGCGTGTGTAACTATAGACTATGATGGAGCCGACATGTCCATATTGACCCTCATGAAAATCACAGCCTTGCACTTTCTCAGGGCTAAATGTGGACAGATCATGGGGTTGTGTCTCAACAGTTCATGTAATACATCTCCGCCAGGCGCAAGCCTTAAATTCTATTGCTGCAATCAACTTTAAATTAATCAAAGATTATAATTATTAGTATAAATATTTATATATGATAATTGAGAAACTCTACAATTTTCTCTCCTTTATATAGGCAAGGCTGCCAACTCGTCGCACACCCACGTTTTATTTTATATCCCACATTATGTATATAGGTTTGACATTTTAATTTTAGGATAACTATAGTTTTTATTCCAATTTTTAACAAGATTTTTAAAAATATCTCTAATTTTAGTTAATACATTAAATATCCTCAACTTTGACGATATTTTGAAATCGTCCCGATTCTGAGTTTCCAACGACGTAATGCTACGTCAGTTCGTTGGATTTCGTGTGTGTTATAACTCAAATGACTCAACATCCCGTCTTGTGTGGATTATAACACAAATAAATCAGTATTACGTTGCGGAAACTCTGGAATCGAGATATTTTTCAAAATATCATCAAAATTTGAGACATTACATTTAATGTATTAACTAAAGTTTTAGATATTTTTCAAAATATCTTCAAAGTTTATGATATTTTAATGTATTAACTAAAATTGGAGGATTTTTTTAAGTCTAGGAAGAATTGGAGACACAAACTGTAATTATTCCTTAATTTTATGCCTTTTCGGACTTTATTTGCTATTTATTTTCAATCTTCCAATTCACTGCCGTAGCTGTTTTGAAACTGCTTCGATCCTTCAGAAAAGTTATGATGTCAGTTCTGGTTCCATAAAACTTTGATATGTAAATCATAGTAACTCTATAAAATTCGAAAATATTTAAAGAAGGTTTACTAATTTCTCATAATTTCCCACAAAAAACTGCCACCAATAAGATATTAAATTTGAATTTCTAAATAATCTATAATCGGAAAAAGAAAAAAGAAAAAACTGACAAGTTTTGCTCGAACAACTTGTTACGCTGTAACATAAACACCATTAGAATGCCTTAAACATTTAGTATCCGCCTGATTACTTCTTATGTGACCTCTGGAATAAGTCCAGCTCGACTACTTTTAAAAGCTGAATAAATTAATAATTACAGTATCACCTCTATAAATTAATACAATTGAGATCGGAAAAAATATTAATTTTAGAGAGATATTAATTAATCGATAAATTAATAATTTATTAATTTAAAAGATATTATATATTCATTTAATTTAAATTAATTACATCAAAATTCATGAATTTAAATTCAATTATATAGAGATATTAATGAGTATTAAATGTTAGGAACTTGAAGCAGGTACTCATGAACTCGCTGCATTGATTAAAATTTTGATCATCACAATCAAATTGATGTCAATCATCTATTGGATTATCCGGGTGAAAACGAAAGATGTTCACAGATCCAAAGCTTAGAAAAATTGTTTATACTGTTATTGAAAATTCAATTGAGGATGAAGCTCAAGATGATACAATACCATTAGAGCCAGTTACACGAAAAGAAGCAATAGCAGCGGCGAAATCCTTCATAATTTCTTTCTGCAGTCAACGAACGCCACACCAGAGCTTTTAAGTGTCGTGAGAAAAGTGAGAGATGAGATTCATTTTGATTTGAATTTCAATAGAAAACAATCAACACTAGAGTCATATTTTACTAAGTTGTCTTAGTTATCTTTATAATTTTATGAGATTATTAATTTATGATGTTGATGGGACCCTTGTATTATATAAGGATCTTAAAAAAAATTATTATCCTATTAATTTATCGAAATTATTAATTTATGCTTGAGGCCTAATTTAGGATCGAAGAAAAATATTATTTTAAAGAGGTTATTAATTTATCGAATATTAATTTATAGAGATTATACTGTAATGTAATAGGAAAATACTTAATTAGATCATCAATTAAGAAATTAATTATAAATATAATTAATATAGAACAATTTCAGTTCTCTACGTTACCTCAAGACTAGATTAATAAACTTCTCCCCGAAGTTGAAGGCGAAATACTTGTTAACTTGGTGATACATGACATGTATTATATATAACAATAAAGTATTTAAGTATAAGTATAACAATAAAGTATTTAAGTATACTTCTTATAACAATAAAGTATTTAATAATTTTATTTTTTTAGATTCAATAACTTTCTCAACGAATTTATCAATTTTTACACTGAATTCATCATTTTTTGGTTCTCACATTCTCATGATAAAAATGGTTCTTACGTTAACCATCATCTATATAGGGAAGAGATGGATCAAGCAGGAAATGAGAATGAATCTAGATATTTGATTTGTTTGATCAATGATTGAGATTTAATTTCGGTTGTGCTACAATTTTGTGTTTTGTGTGCTACGCGGATTGTTGTGCAGCACTAGAACCATTTTTGTGATACGCTGCAATGAAAAATGTGTTAAACTAATATATTTAGCATATGTGCTACGAATGAATGAAATATGTGTTAAACTAACATGTGCAATGTAGTAATTACGATAGTGCTACACAAATATGAAAGATGTGCTAAACTTACATATCTATTCCTATTTTCTATATATATATATATATATATATATATATATATATATATATATATATATGGAAGAGTTCAAATAAAAACCTATTTTTCCGTAAAAACCTAAAAACCAATGCACTTTAATTATAAAGTTAATGTATTTTATGTATAAAGTTAATGCACTATAAAATATTGATGAATAGTGTTGTCTTTTACCAAAACTCAAGGCTGCATTAGTTTTATACATAAAATGCATTAACTTTATAGATGAAATGTATTGATTTTAGGTTTTACTTAAAATAGATTTTATTATAACTCAACCCTATATATATATATATATATATATATATATATATATATATATAAAGAGAGAGATGATCAAATGAGAACTCTAAATTTTTAAGAATTAAGAACTAATGTGTCTATCCATTTTTTATAATCTAACGGTCAAGATTAATTATAAAATTATTTATTATCTTTAGATTTTAATGGTAATCATTTAACTCTATAATCAATGAATTTTATATATTTATTTACGATAATTGTTCTCATTTGCACAATCACAACGATTACATGAATAACAACATAAATTTCACGAACAACGAAGAATAGAATGTGAAAAATCCAAATTATGAAAATTTATGGATTTGACTATTTCATCATTAAATAATTATGATCTGATCTTATTCAATCTAATGATGCTTATTGACTCTTAATTCTCATCTAAGAGACAATTCCCTTTATATATATATATATATATATATATATATATATATATATATATATATATAGTTTGGTTCAAATGAGAACCATTCTTATCCTAAAACTAAGAACCAAATGAATTTGTTATGAAAGTTGATGAATCCGTTGAGAAACTTAATGAATTCAACAATTGTAATTTTTCACCCGGTTCGAATCCCATGAGGACGAAAATTTTATTTTTGGATTCAAGAACTTTTCCAAATGGATTCATCAACTTTCACCGTGAATTCATCATTTTTGGTTCTCACGCTCACAATAAAAATGGTTCTCACGTTAACCTAAATATATATATATATATATATATATATATATATATATATATATATATATATATATATATATATGGGAAATGGGGACGATAAGAGTTGAATCTTTGACCTTAGTTTTATGCAATGAAGTCTCACCATTTGAATGTTCAGAATTATGGGTCATTCTAAATAAAGCCTCTAATTTTCTCACTATAACATCTCATTTAAAAAATAATATAACCATTAACAAATGTAGTATTATATCCTTATAATCCAAAATTTAAATACTTTTATTTTCTCCATTCATTAAAAGATTGCATTAAATTCATTTTTGAGATTTCATCAAAAACTTGAGTTTTTCATTTTTGAAAAAATCAACTATCCTCGATCTATCACTTATTTACAAAAACACAAACATATCCACCTTTTTACTCTCATTACCTATTAATATATTTATTTATTATCTACATTCACTTTACACTCGTTATAATTTATTAAAACTCGTATCATCAAAATAAATATAAGTTTTTAGTGGATGGAGAGAGTAATAAATAATAACAAATTAAACACTAAAAATAGGACTACCGATATAACCCCCAATATGAGATTTATGGAAATATCAATCAGCCCTGCTCTTCAATTTATTTAGTTACTTAAATATGATTTGGCGGAGCGAGGCGGTGGCAACATGAGGCAGGGACGCTGCTTTCGGGGGAAGAGACGATGCTGCGGCTACGGTGGCAACGGGTGGAGTGGCAGCGTTTCTACCAGAAAAGAGAGAGGTCGAGAGAGAGAAAACGATAAGAGAGAGAATAAGCAAGGGGGAAACTGTGCTGCTATTCAGCGTGTGAGAGAGAGAGATCTGACTGATTAAAGATGGAAGAATACAGAGATTTGCGTGTGATGAAATGATTCTAATAAATCATAGTAATGATGAGGAAGAAGTATGTACAATATGAATGAATGTGTTGATAATCTGTCCATGAAGGTTTGCCTTTACATATATATGTATTTTATAATTTTCAAATCTCATCACATATATAGCAGACAATGGGGCTACACAAACACAATCACGAGAGGCTATGCATAGCCTGTCTGCAAAAGTATATAGAAAAGCTCTCCATATATCCCATATATATAAGATTATATTTTTTTTTTGGGTGAATTAAATTTCATTAATTAAAATGTGTCATGTACAAATATTCAGGCATACCCGAGGGAACACAGCTGCAAGACAGCAGGGGTGGGGATAGGATCGCACTCTAGGAGGGGTCCAACGAAAACAAGGCCAAACAGGCGGCCGAAAAGAGAAGGATGAGTACAAACTCCTAAGTGATAGATAAATGTCCAACATATTATATCGCAACCCATTGCACGGAATGGGCGGACCTCGTTAAAACCTTGTATGGAGAAAACCCAGTGGAAAAAAACACCATACAAGTAAAAGAGTACCCTCCTTACAAATCACTCAAACTGACACGAGGGAGAGGGGTGTGGCTTGTACGACAGTAAATAAACATAAATGTCCACAACAGCTAAGAAAACTCCCCAGGATGAGCATACTGAGGGCATAAAGCAGTAAATGATCATATATACGCATACATTAGATACTTAACTTTAAGCATTGAAGATCACCATTGAAATCCTGAATGCATGGACATGTGAAGGGCTTTTATGTTGATCATGAACTGATTATTATGTAAGATGACATGCGTAGAAGCTAAATCCATAACCCAAGACTTCTGCACAAGAGTTTTAATCCCTAGAACAATTATCCCATCCTTCATGAGCTAAAAAGCATATTATGTTCCCACCCTAAAAAAAGGGGGAGGGGGGCCATCACACAACCTAAGTCCACCAGGGGGGACGTCCCATCACGAAAATAACAGTTAAGAGCAAGAAAGTGATGGCACGAAGAGGGGGTGGAACAGATGGGGTAAAAAGCATATTATTCCTACCAAGGGAGGCCACCTATCACACCATACTTTTATGCCTACCGGTGGAGGCCACCCATCGCGTATATATCACTTAACGCATGAATTGATTATCAATATTCAAAGAACAAGAACGAAAACGATGACATATGAATCATAGCGCATATAAGCAGATACCCAATCATTTATATGATGTTCATGAAGTAATTATGCATCACACAGTATGAAGTGGCCGTAACTCATGCAAGAAATCATGCAAAGACCGAAAATATGCCCACGGCTACCCAACAGGGATATAGTCCCTATTGACGCCAACTCACGCACCCAAGTCTTAATATAGAGCTTTCGATGAGAACTTGTCACATTGGATAAAACAAGAAAGTCCAGCCCCTAGAAAATACAACAGAAAGGCCGATGACGTAAAGGTTACAAACTAAAACCTATCAACAAGGTAAACGAGAGATGACAGCATCAATCGGATAGAGCGAGTAGAGAACATAGTAGACATCAGTCTTAATTTTAGCAATTACTTGGCTCACAACAAAAGGGAGAACCTCAAAAACCTTAGCATTGCGCAGTTTCCAAACGTGATTGACAGTTGCCATAAGCGCAATCCGATGGGCTTTTTGAAGGATTGTCGGGCTTGCCTTCTCTCGATCTAGCCACTTGATAGTGCTAGCGATGGTGGAAAGACGTCTCGTCAGGTTTAACCAAGCTTTGATGTTGCTCTAAACATCATTAGTGACTTGGCAGTCGAAGAATAGATGGTCCATAGACTCTGCGCTGTCATTGCATAAAGGGCACCTATCATCAATGTTTAAGTACACAAGTCTATCTCGTGAGGCAAGTCGTCCTCTAAGTGTCATCCATGTTATAAACGAAAACTTTGGAGGGATGAAGTTTTTCCCGATAAAGCGGTGCCAGAATTTCTTTTCGGTTTTGGGCCTAAACCACTCATATGCATATGAGCTGCCTTTAGACGCATGCCATTCACTGAGGAGTTTTGTCGCAACTTCGGTATTATCATTGGATGAAAGCAAGATTTAGTCCCTGATTTCTGTGAATCTTTTAAGGAGGGGGGACATGCCTTTTTTCCATTTCCAATCCCATATATTGCCTAACTGGATATATTCTGCATGGATCCAACGTATCCACATCGAGTCCGCTTTCATGGATATTCCAAAGATTTTTGAGAGCAAGACGAGTTCCATGATTTAAGATCCCGGAAACCCAATCCCCCTTCCTCCTTTGGTTTACAACAATCGGTCCATGCAACCGGGGATTTTTTGGAGCCCCAAAGAAACCTTCGAGCTATGCTTGAGATACGATCAATGACATTACAAGGTAAGGGAAATACCTGCATCCAATAGCACTCGACCCCTTGCAACACTGATTTGATAAGTTCAGCTCTTCCTGCATATGAAAGTGTTATGGCTGACCATCTTTTGGTAAGGGCCGCAAATTGATCGATGAGTGGCGCATAATCTGTAAGATTTAGCTTCTTGGATGCGAGGGGAACTCCATGATATTTGACCGGGAGTTCACCAAGGTTAAAGCCAAATATATCGACAATGCGGTCCAGTTCTGTCCCACCGAAACCCCCAGCAAAGATAAGGGATTTATCTTTATTAATTTCCAGACCTGATGCCTCTGAAAATTCTGAGATAGTATCGGCAAGGATTTTCATTGAAGAGAAGTCGCCTCCCAAACAAAGATCGGTCGTCGCGAATGCGGTGGGTGATCTTGCATTTACCACATTTCGTGGAAGTTAAAATTTGAAGTCTTGCTCGACATCAGGAGCTGAGAGGTACTCCATATAGAGGATAAAAGATAAGGGACATGGATCCCTCGCTAAGTCCTCGATGTCCTGAATGAATCCATGCAAACCGCCATTGATGGCAATGGAAAATTGGGAGATGTGACGCATTGCATTACCCAATTAGTGAATATCGGATGAAAATTCAGACCATTAAGTACTTGTCGCAGAAAGTCCCATGAGATCGTGTCGTAAGCTTTCCTGAGATCAATTTTGACAGCACATCTCGGAGTGGAACGCTTTCTTGTGTAGCCTCTCATAAGCTCTTGTGCCAGATGTATGTTATCCATGATGCTCCTTCCTTGCACAAAAGCTGACTGAGCTGTATTAACCATTGTCCCCATAAAAGGCGCAAGTCTGTTGGAGATGATTTTAGTGATGATCTTGTACAAAACATTACAACATGCGATAGGTCTAAAGTCTGAAGCTTTGGGATTGATGGAAGACTTTGGAATAAGATAGATGATGGTAGCATTTAATCTTTTAAGGAGTTTCCCAGTTGCAAAGAACTCCTTAACAGCTTCAACGATCTCTGGTTCGATAATGTCCCAATTACTTTTGAAGAAAGCTGATGTATATCCATCTGGCCCAGACGCTTTATCATTACCGATGCTGAAGAGCGCCTCTTTAATTTCTTCAGCAGTGACAATTCTAATAAGCTCATTTTTTGAGATGCTTCAAGGATAGCCCGCTTGCTAAGATTCTTTGGATCAATTGGGTTGGATTCCACGTTAGTTCCAAACAAATTTGTATAGTAACTGATAAATTCGCGGGCTATCTCATCCTGGTCATATGTTGTTGAGCCATCGTCCCTGCAAATAAAAGCGATCGCATTACGTGAGTTATTCCTCTTAACAATAGAGTGAAAGAAACTAGTATTTCGGTCACTATTGTTTAAAAAACGCGATTTGGCTTTTTGCGAGAAAAACTCCCTTTCGGCTTTGTCATAAAAGGTTGCTTTGATCCTGGACGATTTGACAGCTTCCTTAAGCTCTTGATTATGCGGATCTAAATCAAGATGGGATTGCGCATCTCCAAGAAGTGTGCGAGCTGATGAAGCTCGAGCCGAAATGTTGCTGTATTCCCGAAAATTGAATGCTTTAAGATGTGCTTGAAAAGCTTTAGCTCGAGTTGTCAGCCTAAATTGTGCGGTACCCTCCTCCAATTTATCCCAGTGGCGTTCCACAAGTGACTTAAAATCTGCATGTTTAATCCATAAGTTGAAAAACTTAAAAGGTTTAGGTTTAGAAACGATCTCACCAAATAAGCTAATGATAGCTGGTGTATGATCTGAATGGACTCCTGGCGTTTGGAAGGTTGTTGTGCACAACAGGTTACTTTCGAACCATGCATCGTTGACCAAAACACGATCAATCTTACTAAATACCGTGCCGTTAGTCCATGTATACTTACAACCCAATGCTGGGGAATCATCCAAGGTGAGGTACGCACATGTATCTACAAAATCTTTAAGTTCATACTCCGTAGGGGAACGAACCCCTAATCTGTCCTCTGGTGCTAAAATGCAATTGAAGTCGCCCCCAATAATTGATGGTGTATTAAGAGGAATGTGTTGTAACATTGAGTCCCACAGTTCCCTCCTATTTGGGACCGTCCAGAAGCCATAGACAACTGAAAGATTGAAAGAATTATTAGTAGTTTTGCAAGTGGCCACTGTGTGGACCACTTGTTTCTCAATACTACATATAGTTAAATCAACACGGGCAGGGTTCCACAGGATAAGTATGCGACCCCCTTTAACAGTATTGAAATTATTACACATGTTCCAATTATGGAAATGGTTATTCAAAAGGATACTTAAACTCCTTTCATTGAGTTTAGTCTCGACTAGACCAATGACGTCTGCTTTGTTCCTTTGCATAAATTCCTTGACTGCTCCTTGTTTATGGGCTTGGTGCAAGCCCCTTATATTCCAAATTACAACTATCAGTTGGATCGTTTTTTACCTTTGTTGTTCCCTTGTGGATGTCCGTGAGCAGCTTTGGCGATATCGCTTCTTGTTATTGCGTTTGTTCCTTGTGATGTTGTCATACTTAGAAGCATCCCCTGCCCCATCTCGAGATTTAATCCCTAAAGGGGGCTGCTTGACTAACTCCTCCTGTGCCTGCTTCATACCTTCGGCTTGGGCAGAGGTACCCTCGGCTTGTACCCAATTATCACCTGTATTGCGGATGGGAGGCCAATGCCCGGCGGGGTTAGAAATAAGAGGATTTGGAACATTTTTAACTGTTGGTATAGGGGCCGTTTGGCTTGACTCAGACACATAAGAAGTGTCGGTAGCTGTATCTTTAGAACCTAAAGATACCCAACCATTTAATTTTTTAATATTTAATTAATTATTATCTTTTTTTAAAATATTATTTTTCTTTCAATTCAACCATATAAATTTTTGGTTTGTTATCAATGATCATCCAATCATCTAATTATTTATATTATTATTTTATTAAATAATATTATATAAATGATTATAATAATAAAAAATATTACAGAAAAATATAAAAACACAAAAATGACAAACTAATATGAAATCTAAAATAGGACAATGAAATATATCAAATTTGATCTCCAGATATAATAAATTCTCCCCGTCCACGAAAAGTTCCCACAATTTTTATTTTGGGTCCACAAAAAGTATTCCACTTTTCATTTTAGTATATCATTATACTTTATCTTCTTCTATTTTACCCTTAAATTTTTCACTTTATCCACTCAAAAAGCATCTACCAACTATTTTATTAAAATATATGTCAATCAAACATATAATACATTTCGTGGACGGAGAGAGTATTATAAGCAGAGACAAGAAGAGAGTTTTTAGATATGTGAAAATTTATCAAATTTAATCTCTATTTATAGAGAATGAAAAATATGAATTTTGATATATATATATATATATATATATATATATAAGATATAATAATTTCATCAATATATCTAAATAAATTTTGATCGATCAATAGAAAATAGACAAGTGTCTTAATTTCATTAGTTGAAAAAGAAGTGAGAGCCAAGGATGGTGTCACGACCCGACTATTTAATTACTTAATTAACTAAATAATCAAGCCGTGACTGGTTTAATTAACGATAATCTTTCAATAAAAGAGTGATTTAGAAGATAGGTTTTGGAAACAAACGGACAATATAACGTTTGTAAATAGAGTAAGCCAACCTGCACTCAGAAAATATCCAACTACAGCAATTATTAAAATGAGGACACAGCTTCACCAATTATATAAAAAGTTTCAAAATATTTACATGATTCATCAAAAGTACGGTTTCAAAGTTTCAAAGTTCAGCAGCGGAAGATCAATGAATATCATGTATGAAGACATGATATTCAAACATATTCAAATAGAGTAAAAGATCAAAAGGACATCTCACCGCTTTTCCAAACACAACTCCTTCATATTCAACTGCATAATAAAAACATTTTGGAGGATATGAGTACCAGAAAGTACTCAGTGGATAATGCCAATATATTTTTCAAAGTAATATTTCATTCAAGAAAACCTTTCTTTTAAATAACAGTTTATAAAACGATTACATTGATGTTTCATAAGAAAACTTTCACATAATAACATATCACCACACTTTATTTTGAAACATACCGGCATAACATACCCGAGTTGGTCCCAAGGATCACAACTACGGTCATACCCTATCTACGTCATACGGTAAAGGGAAGTAGGCCTCCCCAATACCATGGCCAGCCTACATTTGCAAGCTCACGACCATCTACCGCACGATAATAATATCTTCCTACCGCAGATAGGTAATTAGCGTCATACCCACATTGTGGTAAAACATTCAATTTCAACATATTTATCATGTGGTGATCAAATATTTTCACAAGAAATCAAACTCACAACATATCATATGTTTAGCTTCAAAATAAAGTTCGTAATGCATTACCCACCTCGTGACGACGCTCAATCTACCAAGTTTGTTTCTTCGTTCTTCACTTCTGGTTTCCTTGCTCGATCCTTAAAACATAAGAATTATTATTGACTTTAGTAATCTTTCTTACTTATTTATACCTTTAGTAATTAAGTAATATTTAAAACATCTTATGCATATCAAATTCTCTACCGAAATTTCTACACATAACATCCGTAATATGGACATCCCAAACATAACAAACTACTCCAATGTCATCCCAAACTCCCCAATATCATCATCACATCATCAGTTATACATTTAAGAGGTTTATACAAGACTAGTATCATCTCATTTCAACATTAATCGCCTAAGCGATTTAACTCATATATATATACATTTCAACATTCTTAATATCTACAACCCATTTAACATCACATATCATATTTTTATACTCAATTAACATTAATAATCATAATTTCATGATTCATTCCATCATAGATCAAGTATATCACATATAAGTATAACTTTAGTGTAAACTTTAATTTTTCCAACTTTTGATATCTATGTTCAAAATTTCCATAAATTCTACTTAGGCCTTATTTTATCATAGATCTCAAATATCAATTCAAATTCATCAAATAAAATCAAGAACTCATAGTTCAAGACTTGCCCTTCATTTTCGAAAATTTTGAAATATTAGTATATGTTTGAATTAAATTCTTATAAATTCATTTTATACATTATTCATATCCCTAAGCATAATTATCATGTCAAATGGATCAAATAAAATCAAAATCATCAAGTTCATACTACATGAAATTTTCAAAAATTTTAAGTCTTACACATGCATGATTTAATTTTTAATTTCTTCATTTATATGATGTTTATAATCATCCATAAACATATATCTAAGCTTAATTCAATCAATTCATAGCATAGAAATCATATTCAAAATTTAGGGTTTAGGTACCATTCTTTAATTTTTCAATTTCATGAATTTAAACAAATTAAATCCATAACACATGTTAATCTAACTCTATAAACATAATTAAATCAATACATCTAATAAAATTTAAACAAATCAAACATAACCCTAATTTTAAAATTTTCAAAAATTTCATAGGCATTCAACATAAAATTCATCCATTTAATTAATGATAACTTTGCATAATTAATGAAGTATTTACCTTGCTAGGAATAATTTCTCTTTAATTTCCAAGCTTAATTATGTAGTAAAATTGAAAGTAGGATTTTGTGTGTGTGAGTGTGTGTGTGTGTCGAAAGTTGGGAGCAAAAATGGGGAGGAAGATGATTTATTTCTTTGTATTATAATTCTAGAAGTTTAATTTGAATTTAATGTGTATTTGTTTTAAATTTCAACACTATTAAACACAAATTTCAAAAATTTTATAAATACACTTCCAACTTTGCTATGTACATACTTTAGGTTAATTTAATTAATAAAATTTTTATCTTTGGTAGCTTATAAAGTATGATACAACTTATATTCATACTTAAATATAGATACATATTATATAATTTAAATCACTTTATTTAATAAATTTCATTTCATTACTATAATACTTCTTAAGTTTTCGAAAATCATATAAATAAAGTCTTTAATCATTAGTTATTAATAAAACAAATTTATTCAAGACTTTAATATCTTAATTAATATTTTATCCCATTTTATAGGAAAAATAATAAGTAAAAATAATTAATGCATTTCATAACAAAATTTCTAATTAATGTCATTTTCTTGCAAACATACATTAATAAACATATAATTCACATTTTATCACAACTAAACTCATTTCTAATAGTTCTCTACATTTTACGATTCCATATATACAAATCTTAAATTAATCGGAGTTATACCGATTAATATTTCACTATATTGAATTTTACGAATTCTAAAGGCTTAAATAGCTTTTAAGCCTTTAATAATACTTAATTAAGCTTTAATAATTACTATAAAATTTTCGGGCTACTACAGATGGTCTCATGTTTGAGACGGTCGACCATCTCCTTGCAATATTATTTTAATTTTTTTGGTCAATTAAATACAGAAATCTAAAAATTGTGTCATGATGGAATTCCACGTTCCTGTGCAATAACCTGCAAATCACACAGGACAGGTAAATCACATTTGAAATATCAAGTGTGACAGGTTCAAACCCATAGAGACATTTGGTGGGGTTCGAACCTGTGATCTTTCTGCCACAGAAACTCACCTTAACCATTGGACTGTTGCCATTGGACTTTCTTTTTCTTTCTTAATTGTATGTGTGATGTTGCGTTCGACCACATGGTGTAATGGTCACCGTTAATGATAGTCTAAGGTGTTATAAGGTGTATAATTGTACATGAATTATTATTTATATTATTTTTTAAATGAGAAGCTATAGTGAGTAAATTGACAGTTGCTTTTAGAGTCAACTCGGAATTATTCTCAAATAGAATATGATATTTATCCCATAATATATTTATTAAATTATATGTGATATTCCATTTATTCCGCTCTAAGTGATTTGTTTTCCTTTTAAATTGTCTCATTTTAAGTAACTCATACTTAAAAGGAATTACTTTTACATATAAAAGTATTTTGCATTTCGTGAGTCACATTATTTTACATATAACATATTAATTTTCTTAATCTACGTATCAAAAAACAATGAGCCATTTAAAGTAGGATGAAGATAGTATTATTTAAAAATGGCCCCACTCTCTTTTTTCTCTCGCTCCCGCGCCGATCATCTCTCTCTTATTTCATTTCCGCCGCCACTACTCCCACCCGTCGCATGCAATGCACTTTCTGTCGCTATAATTGCGGCATACCAGATCGATCGGTGCTAAAATGATGCAAACAATGTATCTCTTCGATTGAAAAAAAATGTGCAGCACTGTCGTAATCTTCCATGACGTCCTCTGCTACAGATTTGGTGGTAAACCCGAATCTATGAAGCTTATAAATCGTCACGGTGTGAATGCGCAACCGTTCAGTTCACTCACTCGCCAATCATATCTGTCTGTTTTAAATTCATGCTGGAATGAACGAACAAACTCATTCGTGCATGCGCGAGTAGTTTTATTCGTGTATCAATGTAAAATACACTAATTATTTTGTTGAATGATACCTTCATAAGAATGATCAGGTTTTAAATTTGTGACTAGGTATTGCTTTCACTAAAAAAATGGTTATTCATAATTTTACCTCTATATATATACAATTAAGATCATTTATTGTCCATTTATGTGACATCCTCACTATTTGTCCATACAAACGAAAGATATGCGATGATCCTAAAAGTTTAAGATACATATATGTTAGGATGTATATTTTTCTTATATAAACACTAAATCTTAAGCCCTTGAGAGGCGATTGGTATGAAGGAAATGAATAAGGTAGGAATGAAAAATTTAGATATGGAATGACATTTTGATAAAATAAGCATGAGAATGTAATATCAGTTTTTTTTTATCTTATAAAATTCAATATTATTTTTTATATGGTCATAGTTATTTGTATTTAAATTAAATGTAGTAATATCACAATAAAATTATCCTACATTTCTAAATTACACTTATATATATATATATTATCTAATAAATTCCATAAAAATAAAAACTAAATAATGAAGACATGTTCATTTAATTAATATATATATATATATAACTATATATATAATTAGATTTATTGAACATATTTTTATATATTGAATCAATTTATAATAAAGTCAAAATAAATGATCAACTCTTTAGCAACAATAATTTTTGATATTTTTACTGTGCATTTTAGCGAATTTTAGGTTTTAGTTGTAATATGAGCATTGATATAACTTTTATTTTGTAATAGTAATATTTAGTTTGAAATAAATAACTTTTCTACATAACTTAATAATATTTTTATTTATTTATAGAAAACATAACATATAGATTCAATTTTTAATTTGAATATGTTTAATAAATATAACTATTGTTTATGAGTATAGACACATAATTTAAGCTTATATACATTTGGTATTTCACTTTTTCTATAACAAAACTAAAAATATTGTTCTTAATAATATATTTAGAAATTAATTAATTATTATTATATAGAATTTCATAATTAGTTCATTTTGCTCAATGGGAATGATGAACCAATGGGTTGTGGATGAAATGACAATTCTTACCTAACTGGGAATAAGGATTGCATTCGAAATAGTGACATACCAATTATAAGAATGTATTAAATATAAAAATAATCATTTTATTCTTATTTCTTTCCAACGTAACAATCACCTCCTTAGTATTGTCCCATATAGGGGTGTGCATCGGTCGATCCGAAATTTTTAAAACCAAAAACTGAACCGACAATATTTTTTTGAACCGAACCGATTTATAGTTTCGGACCAATCTAAAATCGAATCGAAAAAACCAATCAATTTAGGTCGGACCGAAAAACCGACCGAAACATATATATATATATATATATATATATATATATATATATTAAATATATTTTAATCCTAATTATTTAATTAAAATATTAATTAATTATTATATAAATATATAAAATAATATTTTCGGTTCGATTACCGACCGAACCTAAAATATAAAATCGAAAACCGAACCGAAAATCGATTTTAAATGAAAAATTTGAATCGAACCGAAAATCAACTTTTTAAAAACCAAACCGAATCGATCGAAACTGATCGGTTCGATCGGTTTTTTGGGTTCGATTCGGTTCGGTTCGATTCATCCACACCCCAGTCCCATATTATAAATTTACAAAGAAAATAGAGAGTTTCACACTATTAAGTAATAAAGAATCTTTAATTGATCGAGAATGTCACACTATATATGGGCGCGCGCTCCAGATCAGCCAATCAAATCCTTAGGAATTGTTTCCGATCATCATTGTTGCCGAACTTGAGAATACAAAAGTACTTCTTTGGACGGGAATTAAGCACTTGTAAAACATCTTTTAATTTACAAATACAAATAACAGAGGGTTTCTCATACTAAATAAATATCACACCATAATTGGCTTTAACCAAAAAGTGGATTCTTCATCAAGAATCACACTTTGTGCGGGAAAAAGCTAAAGCTTCAACAAACAGGTCATACTCCCACTTTAGACACCACACCACGACTGAGCACTGATTCTACCTCCCAAACTTCTCTAACAAGGTGACCACAATCCCACTACCAAAACATACAAAACTGCTACCAGGCTTAGATTCCATATTTTACGGACCCACATAAACACATCATTACTATTAATCTTCTTCATCACCCCAATATCTACTTTTCCGTAGACCACGAGTCCTGTGTAAGATCGTCTTATTTCATTCATAACCCATATTTACTGATATATTTAAATCTTAACCAGTCACATGATGAAACGATCTCATTCAAGTTTTGTCATAGTCGATATTAATGTTATACCGTGTAAACTATGACGAAGCATGGAAGGACTGCCCTAGGGCTAAAGACCAACAACTCGTCGTCGCTAGGCCCAACCAAAGAATCGAACGCGAATCCATCATCCACCTTGTCGGATAGGGTCCCGACCAGACCCGCGATGACGCGGCAAACGAGCATGGCCCTCTTGACGTGCATGAAGCTGAACTCCTCCTCGATGTCGGCCGGCACAGCGGCGTGCGCTCTCCAGCCGGTCGGCAGCGTCTCGATTCCGTCGAGCTTCGGCGAGAACCCACACCTGATGATCGCGCACGCGCTGCAGAATTGTTGGCTGCAGATGGCGGAATCCAAGCCGCATATAAAAGTGGTGCAGTAGAATCTCAGCAGCTCGTTACCGTCGGCGGCGCATCTCTCATTTCTTGAGTTTTTTATCTCGGCGGCCGCATTGGACTTGACGCGGTCGCGGTGGTCCTCGAAGCGGGCGAGGATTCGGGGGGTGTTGTGGATCTTGAGGATACGGTGGATGGCGGGAGGTTTCGCCGGCTTCGCCGGCCACCCCGTATTGAAGATGATGCGGATTATGTTCTCTCCATCGGCGAGGTCCGAGACGCCGTGTTTGGCGGACTGGTGGTGGTGGAGGGAGGTGGAGGTTTGGAAGATCTCGCCGCAGACGGTGCATGGGTGGATGTTGTCGGGGGCTACCACTGCATGGCGTCGTGTCGTGTTTGTGTTTGTGTTCGTGCTGGTGTCGTATAAGGGGGCGATGAGGGGCGGGTTGAGGCGGAGGGAGCGGGTGGAGGAGGACGGGAGGGATGGAGGGCGGGGGCGGATGAATGTGGTTGGTGGCGGAGGAGGAGAAGAGGCGTTTGAGGTAGGAGAAGAGGGTGGTTTTGGGAGGGGGGGCGCGTTTTTTGTTGAGGAGGGAGGAGGTGGGGTGGTGGCGGTGGCGGGAGGAGAAGGTGAAGCAGCCTAAGTGCAAGAGGAGGAGGAAGAGATTGGAGAGGAATGAGCGAATAGTAAGCATTGTATTGTAGTAGAATTAATTAATGTTGGCATCAATGTGGAGTGAAGAGAGAATGGTATATGGAGAAATTAAAGTGATACAATTTGATTTGATTTAACGTATAATGAAATGGAGTAGGGACATGGAAGAATAAAGCTAATGGTAGGTGGGTGGACTGACAGATCCACATAATTATAGATTATGCATATATTTATGGATATTGAGCAATCTTTTTATAGCTTCTCCATTCATAAATAACTATATATAGTGCAATCTTTTTTGTAGCTTCTTCATTCATACATAACAATATATAGTGTAGCCAATTTTTAGATATTTTTATCATCCTCCTTTTTATGTCGTGGGAATTCATAGCTACTATTTTAAAAATTATGTACACATTTAGAAAATTAAATGTGACGATTCAGACCTAATAAAAATATTTGTGAGATTCAAATCCATAACTTTTGACCTCAGAAATACTCACTTTCTTACAGCGTGCCAAGAGAACTTTTTTTTATCATCCTTATTCTTTCAGTTTGTTTCTTAATCTCTCTTTTTTCTTGAGTCTTAATATTTAACCATTCAAACTATTATATTTTTTTCTCCACTCACTGTCCAAGCACATTATTAATGCATGGAGTATTGTGATAAAATTTATCACGAGACAAAACTTCTACTATATAGTTTTAACCTATTGGAAATTAAACTTCTGGTTGAAAATAGAACAGCTCTACCAATTAATACTGAATCTCAAACGTTGCGGTAAAAATCTTAGAAACCTCCAATCTCAATACAGTCTTTCGCCTTTTCAATGTTCTTCGTTGTGTAGATTACTTAAACCAAAGAACAGAAAATTTTGGTATATATTTCAGCATAACAATGAATCACAACTGTGTCAAGTGAAAATGTATGTAGTTTTGGATGGTTTATTGTCACATAAGTGAACACTTTTAGGCCATGTTTGGTAGTCAAGATAAGCCCTAGATAGCTAATATATCGGGGCTTATCTATTTGTTTGATACACCAAATTCTTATCTGTCAGGTCCGATTTTATTGAAAAGTCCGTGCCAATTTTACTGTTCTTTTTTTTTTGTATCATGGGGAACCCGCAGCCGCTACCTTAGGTGCGCATTGGGTAAACCACACGGTCTTGTGCAATAGCCTGTAAACCACACGGGTAAACCACGCTTGAAAAACCAGGTGTGACAGGCTCAAACCCAAAGAGGCGTTTGGTGGGGTTCGAACCTGTGACTTTTCGGTCACAGTAACCCACCTTAACCATTGGGCTGTTCCAAGGGGACTACTGTTCTTCTTATGTATATGTAACTGGGAGAATGAGTAAGATATATATCCTATTTTGAACAGTAATACAGTTTAAAAGTGGAAAGACAAAAGTACCCTCATGTTGCTCGAGACCTTCAGTTAAGTACTGGTTGTATAATGTTTGTTCTTAACCTTATGTTTTGTTAAATTAGGATTTTAGCATTTGCTTCAATTCAATGTGACTGTGCTCTGCAATGCAAATAGAATACAATCGCTCATCAGAATCTAGGACCAAAGTTTATCAGTCACTGCCAAGAAATATCATCTACAAAATTTTGCTGGATTTCCTTGGTCTCTTAGTGAAACTATTCAAGCTTTAATCTCTGAGTCAATGCACGGCCTTTTTGCCTTTTGATCGTCCATCCCCACACTGTCCTCTTCCGGCTTTACAGTTCTTTGACCATCTTTGTCATCTGCCCCAGTTTCCGTCTCATCCTCATCATAACTATTCTTTCCTTCGCCTTCTTCCGTATTGTCCTTTGATCCAGCTTCACCTCTTTTCCGTAGAGGAATCACCTGAAAAAATGAATGCTTCCAGTCTTTCGATTCCAAAAACTTGAGAAGTATCTCCACAACTTGATTCACAGTAAGGACCTGCAACCAAGTAGGCAAATTAAGAGACGCCACGGTAAAAAGTGATGGGCTCTCTCCATTTTCAATTTGTCAAAAGATTAAAATTGTAATTTGCTGTTTAATCTAAATTTTAAACTAGTGTATCAAACAATAAGTTATGCAATCTACGTTTTATATCTTATTTACCAAACAACAAGATATGATATCTACAATACATATCTTGTTTCTTATCTATCTTAGTTTATCTTAACATGTCTATCAAACAAGGCCTTAAGTTAGAAGGTAGTAGATATTACACTTTGGGATCCTCTGCACACGTTTGTTTATTCTGACAAGTATACACCACGCATTTGTTAATATTACTGAAATAACATAAAAACATTTGCCTAATTAAAATATCTGTTTATCTAAATACAAATTTTAACATTTTAATTGTAGAGGAACGAGATAGATATAGTATCTTATCTGTGTTATTACAAAAGAAAAATTGATTAAATTATTTAAGGTATAGAATTCATTTTAAAATCACATGCAATAGGAAGAGATAATGAGAAAGAAGCATGAATCCTATATGGACTACATGATAGTTACTGCGGGTCATCTGCTTATCATTTTCTTTTCTTTTTCTATTTATTTTAAAATCAATGCCTGATTTCATATAGAAGATAATGATGACAAGAAGAGGCACACATGCTCCTAAAAGTCCCCCTTTCCAACTATACACACTCACACGAATATATATTATATTGGCAGTACAATTTCGTTGCAATTTAAGGAATAATAATAATAATAATAATAATAATAATAATAATATTATTATTATTATTATTATTATTATTATTATTATTATTATTATTATTATTACTATTATTTTATTTTATTTTGTGAATGAGGAATATGGGCCATTTCATGTGATTGATTACTCTTGGTATTGTCCAATTGTTATTTTGATTAGGTTCCACTAATCAAAATTTTATGATGCTTTTATTAAAGTGAAGATTTAGCTTTGGGTCCGTCACGTACCATAACTTTGGTCTTTTTTATTAGTGTGCGAGGTCACATCTATATTCTCTTTGTATTGGAATCATTTCCTCCCTTAATTTTTTTTAATATTAAAATTGGATACTCTAACGTACAAATCTCACACCAACACATTTTGATGCCTTTCAAAAACTATTATCTAGATTTTCTATGTTTTCACACATAGATGCGTTCATATAGTGCCTATAATATTGACCTAATATATAATTATATATGGTAATGATCATATGGTATTAGTTGAAACACTTAAAATAAATTGCCCAATTGGGGTGGCCTAGTTGGGAGTAGGGATGTCAACGGCGAGAACTTTCTGGGGCCGTAACCAATAAATTAGTATTGGTTACGGTTGCGAACCGCCCAAGAAACATCGGATCCGGACCGGATCCGGACCATCAAGTTATGGTTCCGGATTGGGTATTACCCATTGCTAACTGGTTACCCGTTGGGCCGCTACACTCAAATCCCCAAAATTTTCAATTTCAAATTTCAACAAAGGAAAAATCTTTATTGGACTAAAATATAAAATATATTATAAATAAATATAAACGTATTTTGAACATAGTCGTATTTTGATTTTTGGAAAATTAACATATTTTCATCCTTGTATCGTATCGTATTTTGTTGGTTCCTAAGAAAAATCTTTTCAAAGTATTTTTCTAACACTGTTGTAGTATTTTTCAAAGTAATTATAATTGCAATCAAATTTGGTAGCTTAAAAATTGATTCATCTATTCATCACATTAGCTTTTGACACGTTAATTCGTATCGTAATGAATAGTAAAACTATTATTATATCTTCATATGATACACAAGATGGATCGGACCGAACCGGACGTTATAACTTGGTTGGATACATTCGGATATAAAAGAATACTATACTTAAATTTACGCCTGCGTTTTCCTCGATTAGCGTGGTCCAAATTGTAATTGGGTACGATGAGTCATCGGCAAGATGCAATAAAAATAATTAAATTGTTAATTCTCAACTTAATCCTATAATTATTTAATAGATTGAGTGCTCAAAATTATCTCAACTAGTAGAAAAAAATCAATGAGTAGTTAGTGGATGCAGATATTGATGGTTTGTTTTTATATATTGAAACTAAGAAGTACAGAAGAAAGAACTTCGAATGAAACAACATAAAAGCATATTGAGAAAGGAAAAGATATTAAATAATTAATTAAGAGCTAATAGATGTGGAATAAAAAAAGATATGAAATGAGGAAAAACTTAATAAGTGGTTGTTTATTAAATAACTTTATCAATAATCTTTCTGTGATCCATCAATGTTGCAAAAAAACTATTATTATATCTTCATATGATACTTGTGAGTATTTAAAAAAAATAAAAAAAATTGACCGGGTCGGACCGAACCGGCAAAATGGGCCGGTCTGAATCTGGTCCGGGTCCTAGTGGTTCTAGAACCGTAACCAGGAACCGAACCGTAGCTTTAAAATTTAATGGCTTTGAACGGTTTCGAATCGATTCCAGAAAGACCACCCATCGACATCCCTGGTTGGGAGTGGTGAAATTATAATAAAAGGTCATGCGCGCCTCCAAATTCTACCAACATCAAGTTGAGTTTTTCAAAAGAAAGATTAAAATTGTCTATTGTTACATTACAACCAAAAATAATGAATCATGAGCTTAAAAGTAATCTCTTAAGTGATACAAATCTTAATTATAACACATATTAATTTATTCCAAAATAACCTCACGAACTACTTGAATCTCTTAAGCTCAAGTAGCTTCTTAGTGCCAAATTACCAATCCTTAGTTATTAGAAGATTTTTTTCTTCTTATTATTTAACATTCTACTTAAATCTCTTAGGCATTCATCTCAGATCTCCTAAGGGCTCGTTTGGTAGATATGTTTAGATATGTCAAGATAGATAAGATATAGATGTGTATCGTAGATAATGTGAGATTAGTATCGTATTTTAGTGTTTGGTAGATAAGATATAAAAATATAGATAGCAAACTTGTTTGTTTGGTACACTAGTTAAAACTATAGATAAAGATTAGCTATGACAAAAGTAACCCTATGAAAATAAAAATGACAAAAAAATCCTAACATTTATTTCTACCATACGGGTGCTAAATAGCAGTTAGATACACTTTCTTCTCCAACCACAGAGGCTTTTATGCACAGAAGAGCTGAAAAGGGGCCGTCCACTCTGAAGCTGCGAGAAGATCGAAAGCTTCGTTCTGCAAGGCAGGCCTCTATCTCAAGAATTTGTAGAGAAAAGCTCAGATTTTATTGTAAGTAAAATGTTTGAGGTGATGGTAAAGAATTTTACATTTGTTAATTTGTTCTGTTTTCTGGAAAATGAAAAATTGTAAGAATGAATGAATGGTGTGTGCCAATTGATGGCAGTTTTTGTCATAAGATGAAGTGTATTTTTCAGTCTGTGTGCCAAATCCAAAGAAAATATTCATCATCACAAATTTCTGAAACTAGACTTTTAACTGAGGCAGCAGTAATAACCAATAAAAGATTTTTAAGACATTTATTTCCCAACAATACTAAACCAGAAATCATCTTGCAAATCAAAGAATGAACATGTGGAAACTACGAACTGCTGCGTTACCCAAACGGCGCAGTCTTGTAGTTCCAAGCTTCTTTCTCTGCAACTACACACAGTAGCGAATTCGAGTTCTGCGTTAATGGAAGAACAAAGAATAGGGGGTTTGTAGAGATCTCTGTTCGTTGGTAAGGGGGTTTGTAGAGATCTGCAGCACATTCCCGTTGAAGATAGGGGGTACAATAGTAATTAGAAGTATTATATTTGTATACTGCTTGGAGCAAGATACACAATCTTGAGGCTGGCGAGAGATGGGTAAGCTATAGAGCAACAGTGAAATACCCCCGGGCCGGAAAATGAACACGGGCTTCCAAGATTACAATGTAGGATACCAAACAGCGAGCTAAGTCAAGATACGTCCACTATCTTGGCCTAATCTTGCGTACCAAACAGGTCCTAAGAAGATCTTATCAAACTGAAACAGTGAAGAGATATAGCTATAACTTATATGAAGTAACAAATATTCTTCACAAGAAACGAAAACAAGTCTCGCAATCATTTTTACTTTGTAACTAATTAAAGTCCAGCTAAAAGTCTTAATCTAAAATCCCATTTAAGAAATAAACAGAAAACAGGGAGAATATTGAGCTGTTGTGATTGGTGAGTGTTGGAAAATATATGTAGGATGTGTATTATTATAAGATGGAAATCTGGATGTGGGGAATGATGGGGTCCTTGCATTCATTATTGTGATGATGATGTTCTTAATCTTGTGCATGACCGACTCACCAACCATTCATCACTTTTCTTACAACATTTGATTAGTGCTAAACATAAAGATGGCGTAACTCTTCATTAAGCACAATAGTTATAACGGGAGAGGGCAATGGTCGGATATCTATTTGTTAAACATTTTCAAACTTAAACCTATTTAAAATTTATCTATTTATACCTATTCTTATCCCGTCATGAGTAAAAACTTTATTATCGATACATGTTCGAAACCCGTATAGTGATACTCACTAATTATCCATCCGATCCATTTAAATATATAAAATATCCAAATAATCAAATATGAATTGTTAAAATAATTGAATTTCAGTCCCAATAAAAAGTTGAAAACTACAAAGTAATAATTATTAGTAGATATAACGAAATATTAAAAATTAAATTTCAAGTATAAAATTAAAAATTTTACAATCTAACTTTCATATTTTGTATATTCAAAATAATATTTTAAATCATCAAAATAAAATATATAAATGATATTTTAATTTCTCAAATATTATGTCAATCTTCTCATACAATCATTTGTGACAACATTAGAAAAATAATTTATAATGAAATATAATACTCTCTCCGTCCCGCTTAAAGTGTCTCATTTCTTTTGGACACAGATATTTAGGAGAAAGATATAAAGTAGTTAAAGTGTTAAAAAGTGGATAGGGTCCACACTTTTTGAAGGGATAATTATTTCCTAAAATGGAATTGAACATTTGTAATGGGACAATCCAAAAAGGAAAGTGAGACGTTTTAAATGGGACAAAAGGAGTAGAAAATATTAAAAAATTATAGTATTTTAACTTTATATAACTCATCACATGTATTAGCTTTATTACCGAACCTATCTTAAACCCTTTTAATACTTGCCCAAACCCGTCCTATTAGGATTTAGGTAAACCAGATATCCACAAAAACCTGACCCATAGGTAAGCCGGATACCCGCAAAAACTTTACTCATTAATATCCTTAGTTAATTATAATGGGAAATTATATTGGCAAAATGCATTAAGAGGTTTTTGGCTAGGTTTGTAAGCTTTTAGTGTTTGTCTCCAAAGCTAACTTAATACTTTTCTTGTGTTTTTTTATTTTTGGGTAGTAGGGTTCAGCAGAAAATTAAAAAAAAATCGAACCAAAATGGACAAATTTCAGTTAATTTTTATTTATCTATTTATTGAATTTTTGGTTCGATTCAATTAACTTTAACAAGAAATCTCGAAAATTTGTTTTCAGTCAATTTGGCATATATTTTCGCCCACTCAGCAACTACCAATTGGATTACGATTACATTTGTATCCTGATTACTCATCCTCACAAAGAGGAGAAATACCACTTAACTGTGATACTTTGATCTTCCAACTTCTCAAAATCCGAAAATGCAGCCTTACTATATTATGACAGACAGACAGATTCCACAATGAAAATTAGACAGATTCCACCACTGAAAATTAGAGTTTATCAAACCATGCATCTCTTCTCATCCGTTTTTTTCACATTTTCTACTTATCTAATCTTGTATCATTCATATCTTTAACTTTCAATCTTCCGTTAGAAATTAATCTGTTTCCATGCTACCATCCAAAAAAACAGAAAACGAAATATAAGCCACGGAAACACTAAATTTTGAACTTTCAGTTAAGAGACTAGCACTTAGCTTTCTTCTCCATACCTTGGCAAACTCCATCCTTGAACTGTCTTTTAGAGGTCGAAACCTGGTTATCTGTCGCCTTTCTCCTGTTTATGAATTCTGAGAAAGACAGAATTGACGGTGGCACTGTATCTGTGGGAACAGGAGAATTTGGTTCAATGCCACCACTACCTTTCTCTTCATGGACTGGTGTGACTGCTGGGATGACCGACGAGGATGGTGAGAAAGAGCAATCTGCTTTCGGGTTAACAGCCTCTGATGACAAACTAGTAGTGGTACCAAGCCTTCTTGTTAGTTCATCAGGGGACGCTGCTGACAGCCACCTTGCGACACTTGCCATCTGGGATAAGTAAAACGACTTCCCACTTTTCTCATACTTCTTGTAGCATTCAATCTCAAGGGTCTCAGCAGATGTCACAAAGTCGATCCTGAACATTTTCCATCAAATGGAACGAACATTTCCTAATAAATAAATGATGCCGCCACTCAAACAATTGACCTAATAGCAGGTAGGAGGAATCATACTTTGAAGTGCTGGAAAGATGCTGGCTTTGCTTCATTGCATTTAGTAACCTCTGCTTTCCCGAATCTCTGAGCGTCCCGGATATGGAATTTTTGTGCACCTTATTGACCTACCAATGTCAAAGGATAGGTTAGTAACAAGCGAAACGTTTGAGTAATATAATGAGCAGAATGAAAATGGATCGAGTACAACAAGCTCAAAAAAGATTTGACATCATGAAGCATCTGGCTGTCTGTAATAACTAATAACTGTCTAGTTTAACCTGTAAAGCTAATGAAGCAACCATGGAAAAATGGGTACAAGAGTCCGTGTTAACCTGTTTGTCTTGGTTATTGTTACTTGATAATAGTTATCTTCTGCACGCTGCAATGACTCCATTCTTTCATCTAGTCTCCATTTGGATGATTTGCCTGAATTTGATACACTTTTTGCAATTTCTGTGGCATCTGAAGACATATATGAAGAGTTTTACAAAAGAAAGATCGTTTATAATTTATGAGAAAATTATATAAAAAAAGAAGAACAGAGAGAACCACCATGCCTGCAAGCACCATAGAATAGAAAGCAAATTTACTATCAAGCACTTGTATATGTTGGACATTTAAGTTCATGATTTAGATATACCGTCAGAATCAGATATATCTTCCTCAGATCCACTAGCTTCATCATTTCGATTCCAGAATTCTGACAATTGTTCATCACCATAGGTGTCTGAAGCACTGCATGATGATACTAATAAATCAGTACAAGTGAACAGATTGAGATTGTAAGGTAAAGAAGCTTACCAAATAAATACAGAATTCATAGCTCTACGTTTCTACTTGTGTTTACCAGTAAACAATTTCACATACTTTCCGTAACCATGGAAAATAACAGTACGTGTTGATGATATTAGAAAAACCTAGTACAAGCTTTTGAAATTCCTCTTAATGCAGAAGCAATGGCAACAACATAATAAACAGGTTACAAACACGTGTGGTAGTACAAAGAAGGAATCACCAAATAGTGACCTGGTTATGTATATTCGAGATGACCCATTTTTATATTGATTAGCACAAGTACTTGTAAGTTCCTTTAAATACTTTGAAACCATATCAGGGTGTTTGCACGAGTCACAAGTTTTCCCACATAACGATGCTGTTACCTGCTTCCAAAGAAAGACATGTATCTTGTCAATATGTATCAATTGATTCAGTTTAAAAAAAACCAAACTAAAATTGGTAAGGAACATTAACCAGTCTGGTGTCAAGTACCTCTTCCCCAAAACTTTCAAGGATTTTTTTTCTCCGGCAGCCTGACTCCTCACAGTATTCAATCATCTAGTGTAGCACAGAGCAAGGCTCAACTAATATAAAAAGAGACAAATCTTATCCCAGAGAAATGCAGATATTTACCTTATGGAACTCAGTTAAGGACTTCTTGGAGGAACCCTCCTCCAAGCTTGAAGAATGTGATTTCTTGTTTGCGGCCTTACCCAGGATAAATTCCTGCAATATGTTTATTGAGGTTTGGAATGAAATCAGCGTATACTTGAAAATTCGACAAGTAATTTTGCTGGAAGGAAGACAGTCAACCATTTTTCTACGATCATCAACTCCAAAATACAACAGACTTCGAGAAGGCAATTGATCACGACCAGATCGCCCTGACTCTTGGTAGAAGGCTTCCATAGACTTGGGAATATTAAAATGGCAAACAACTCTGACATCCTTCCTATCTATACCCTGAAATTGTTATATAAAAGCCTCAGTGTGAAATCTGCTTTAGACTCCATTAGCTAAATAATTTTGCATTTTATTCTATGCATTTTCTTAAGAATGTACGTACCATCCTGCAGTAAAATCACCGCTTCAAAAACTGTGATGCAACAGTATATCTCAGGGAGTGGATTCAGTGACCAAATCAACAACAAAGATAAAAGAGCCTGAAGTTAATTGTGCACTATACATGTTAAGACACAAAACATAGCAGTATAGCACATGCCTGAAATACAACTTCACTAAGGTGCATGCAATTGTTTTTTTCAAAATTGAAGAACTTGTGCACGAGGAACTAGCTAAATGTAAGCCAAAATGTGGAATAAGACGAGACCAAACTGTAAGCCAAAATGTGGAACATACAAACACAAAAAAGGGAAGTCAAACGAAAAAAGAGTGGGAAGAAGGAAAGAAGAGCATACCCAAAAGCTACTGTAGCCACGATTACTTGTGTTCTAGAGGAGATCCAATCATCCAAGACAGAACTCCGGACTTTACTGCTCAATCCTGCATGATATGCTGAAAGTGGAAGAAAAAGAAATTCATTTAGGAAAATCCTATGTCAGTGATACTTCCAGAACAAGTTAAGAAGATAGTTCCAATACCAGCGCAAGGAATTCCTTTTGACGATAGGTGGACTGCCAGATCATCACAAGCTGTGCGCTCAAGGCAATAAACAATTGCACAAACATTTCCACAGGATTTCAAATAATTGCAAAGATCAGAATATGGATCATCTAACAGATCTTTATAGCGAACTGCATGATGAAAAAGACACGTCAGGGTTGACATAAGTCTTACTATGCCAGATATAGGAAGTTATCCAATCATGCTAAGAAGCACCACAATCTAAAACTAGCTTTTAACATATGGAATCACAATTATAATTTCCTGTGACTACTTACTTTCTCATGATTCTGAATTTTGTGATCTAAAAAGAAAAGTGAGTCATTGGATTGAATATTTGTCTAAAAGATGTACATATGAGCATCTGTTATACCCTCATAAACATTAAAAATAATATGTATATTTTCTCCTTTGGAGAAAAAAATGATATGGTAGGCATCGATAGAAGAACTAAGAGAGAGAGATAAGCTCAGCAAATAAAATCAAGCTATGGGGAGCACACCTTCATAATAAATATTTGGACGATTGAATGATGACTTCAGAACAAGTGGTTTTTGCAAAGACAAGGACTCTATGATGTCCTCCTGAACCCTGTAGAAGTATCAAATCTGCTATAAAGGTTCCTCTTTTGCTTCTTATGAAAAGATATTTTCGAATTGGACGAAAATATCTACAAAAGTAAACTCTAGATATTTTGACATTGACTTAAAAAGGCAAGGGGTTTCTAATTTCTCGTGAATTTCCTGAAAACTCATATGAATAGTATCTGAGAACAAATTATAGCAACTCGGTTATCTGAAATCATTTAAAATGATTGCAAATCTTTTAAAATCGTAACGACAAAACCTTCTTGTGCCACTCAAAGAATGTTTGATCACGACTCACTTAGGAACAGCTGTTGCTGTCAATGCCAGAACTGGTATGCCGGGCATATGATTCCTCAGAGAAGAAAGCTTTCTGTAGCTTGGCCTAGAATAAGTCAACACCAGAAACAGTTCAGCTCTATTCACACAAGTTATCAGTGTAAGGTGAGTATACACCCACATACACATGCATGCATAAAGATTTAAAATTTAAAGAGAGAGGCGAGAGAGTAAGTGCTGTGTCTGGATACATCAAGGACATATTGATGAGTATCAGAAATAAATATGAGGTAATATTCCAATCTTGTTATTAATAGCTCAACCTCGAACTTGATTATATGCTTAAGAAGCCTATCTCAAAGTAGGCTCACTTAGCAAGATAGGTGACACATTTATGAATCAAGCTCGAGGAGATTGTGTCATCAACTATTTAGAAAAGAGTTCAACTCGAGTAGAATTGAGAAGCTTGAATTGAGCTGAACCAAAAATAAAACAACTGAGCAGCTCAGCTTGGTTCATCATGTTCAGCCCTAAATGGTGACAGTGGATAAATCTCAAAAAAAAGGGTTAAATTAAAATGATAAGTAGCATCAACAAAAGGGCTATCTAAAGAAGGAGATATAAGTTGAAGTTTGAGAAGCAACCTGAAATCATGGCCCCATGTTGATACGCAATGTGCCTAACAATAATTGCAAGTGTAATGTAAAATCTTTTTCTTAATTAATAAGAAAACATAAACTTATGTTTTACTTTAGAAGCAATTCTATGTGATCCTTCAAGGGTTTTGTGATTTCACACCTCGTCAATTGCTATAAGATTTAGCAATCCTCTGTCATGAATCTTCATCAACTTTGACATAAATCCTGATGTGGCAATCAGTTCTGGTGTAACATATAATAATCGTAAAGATGGCTTTCCAGATTCAAGGTTTTCATAGATCTGCACATCAATAAGTAATCAATAAGATTTTCATCAAAATGTAGGGTTGTGAACGAGATGGAAAATGAGCTTGTACATACATTCTTCACCTAGAAAATGTTCATTTAACATAAATCTCTTTTACACTAAACAATGATGTTCACCACTAAAGTAACAAGTACTTTTAACAATATAGTGGTCATCGCATGACTGTAAAATGTTGATTAACTTATGTGAATTCAAATAGACTTTTCCAGAATCAGTAGATTAAGCAACTACATTTCACTTGATCCTTCAAAAGATATACAACCAAAAATATTGACAAATGAAACCTGCTTCACTCCCAGTACAACCTAAACACTTAAACAAGATGAGTATAATACCTTATTCTTGACTTTGACAGTCTGAGTTGAAGAGAGATATTCAACAGCAATCCCTTTTTCTTTCAATGCCATTACTTGATTCTCCTGAGAGATAAAAAAAATTCTTTTTATTGAATAAAGAATCCAAAAGAAGTGTATTTGAAGAATATTTCTAAACAATAAGAATATAAAAGATGAAGTCTACTCACCATAAGGGCTGACAATAAATAGAAAATGCAGTAAGTGCCATCAAATGTCCTGGAATTTACAAAGGCAGAACTTGTGCAGCATAATTTTCACAATATAAAAGAAATAAACAAATACAGGTAATTTTTACCTATCAAAGGACTAACAACGAGGACAATCCCTGGTTTTGCGAGGGCAGGTATTTGATAACAAAGTGACTTTCCTCCACCAGTCGGCATCAGACAAAAACAATCTCTACCTGCAGCATAGGCGACAGTATACTACAATTACAAAGTGAACTCAGCACACTGCATTAACAGTGAAAAATACTGATCATATCCCCTAACAAAGGTCCACATACATACATACATACATACATATGCCTAACAATAGGGACCTGATAGAACAGCTTGAATGGCTTCCAACTGATTCCCACGGAAATCAGAATGACCAAAATGCCACCGCAGAAGCTTCACCAAAGCTTCCTTCTTGATCACCTGCTTCTCCGGCCCACGCACATTTTGCAAGGGCAACGCTGATTTAGTCATTTTCCTGCATCAAAAACGCAAATATCCACCATGCAGTATATTCTTGTCACAGCCATTTGTAATGCAATCGCAGACAATAAATTTTGGACAATGTAAACCGATAATTATTTTCTAATTCATTGTTCACGAGCTATAGCAGTTTCAAGCGGAAATTTTCCCTTTCAACTTGAGATAAACCATGGGGCCTAATTAATGGTTAATAAAAATCATAAACATCGATTAAGAAGGATTTCACATATATGATATACGCCTAATTGGTAGATGGCGAGGAATAGAACCTGAGAGAGCAGTGTATTAGCGTTGTTCTTCTTGGAGAAAAGCTTATGCCCGGAACTGTGAGAGGGAATTGTTGGAGGGGAAAGAAGAGTAAGGGTATATGAGGGAAACTATGAGGGAAACTATAATTGGCCAATGCGTTTTCTCTTTTTCGTAAATAAAAGAAATAAATAAATGCCCTGTATCAAGTTAAAATCCCCAAATTTGCCAATGGCGAAATATATACAAATACACACTTTTACAAAAATATGTACAACCTATAACCATATTTTAAATTTACACCGCAGTATATCCAATTACCTTTTTAATATATATCTATGAGTCTTACATATCTTGATGTGAAATTGACATAACACTGACTCCGAAACATAACAAACATGTGAATGAATAAATGATTGCGAAATTATTTTCTGTATTCGATATTATTATGTTAAATTACTTTATATATCACTGAATCATGTTTATTTATTTCATATATCACTGAATCATGTTAAAAGTGTGAGAAAAAATTAATTAAATCACTGATTCATTTTAAAAAAAAAATTTAATTAACAAATAAAAATCCAAAATTCCGGTCGACAATTCCTTGTTTCCGGTCGACCGGAATCAAGGAATCATCGACCGGAGAGAGGATGAACGATCGGAATTTAATAAAAAATTCAAATTTTGAATACTAATTGGTCGACCGGAGAGAGGATTTTTAATACAATTTTAATTAATTCATATCTCCGGTCGATCGGAAACATCAAATTGGTCGATCGGAGAGAGGAATTATCGACCGGAAACAAGTATATATGAAATGAAATTAATATTAATTATTAATTCATGTCTCCGGTCGACCGGAAACATCAAAGGTCGAATAGGAATCAACGATTTTTCAATCGAAAACAAGGATATAACAAATTAATTTAATACTAATTAATTTAAATTGAATGTATGATATTTAAATTAATATTTACAGGTAATCTATGTTGGAAATTTTGCAAAATATTGAAATGCTGAAATTATAACACAACTTATTAATTTTGAAATATTTAATATTGAAATTATCCTTTATATTTACAGTATTAATTAATACTGTACAAAATAGTACTACGAAAAGTAAAACCTTACAGCTAAAATTGCAGAAAAATTGAAGAAGACAAATAAATGCAGAAAAATTGCAGAAAAATTGAAGAAGACAAATAAATGCAGAAAAGTAAACCAATAATTGAACCAATTCTCTCCTATTTATACAATCGATTGTAACAAATACAAATCCAACAAATTGCTCTTGCTCTTGCTCCTCCAATTTTCGTTCCTTCATTTCGATTTTATATTCAAAATTTTCAAATTTATTTCTTCAATCCAGAAGCCAGTAGCTATGTCTCAACAAGTAAGTTATTCGAATATTTATTTATTTTTGACATGTTTTGAATTTATTGTTGTTTATGATATTAATTTGTGTTTAGATTTATTATTGTTAATTTTGTTTAGATTTATTATTGTTTATTGGTATGGATAAATTATTGCGTTTAGATAAGTAAATTAATTGGATAATTAATTTAGTGTTTTGAATTTATTGCATAATTCGTATATATAATTTAGATAATTAAATTAATTGGATAATTTGTTTAGTGTTTTGAATTTATTGCATAATTAGTATATATAATTCGATATAATTCGTTTAGATAATTATTGTATAATTACTTATATATAATATATAATTGGATATAATTAGTTTAGATGAAATTAGATATTTATGGGTTTTATATGAAAAATAAATGAATTAAATGAATCCCTCTCCGTCGATGAATTAAAGGAATTATATGAGAGAGGTCGATGAATTAAAGGAATTATATGAAAAATAGATAAATAAATGATTTTATGGGTTTTAAAAGCATAAATGAATTAAAAATTAAATTAAGTTAAAATCCTCTCTCCATTGACCAATTCCTTGATTCCGGTCGAGGAATCAAGGAATTGGTCGACCGGAGAGAGAGATTTTTAATGTAATTTAATTTTTTAATTCATTCTGGAAACATAATTAAATTAATTATTGATTCCGGTAGAACGAAACATAAAATTGGTCGACTAGGAAACAAGGATTATCAAATTAACAATGATTCGGTCGACCGGAATCTTGAATTGTCGACCGGAGAGAGCTATTTTCGTAGGAGAGAGCCTATTTTCGAATGAAATCTTGAATTATCAAATGAATTTAATACTAATTATTAATTGATGTCTCCGGTCGATCGAAACAAGGAAATATCGACGGAGACATAAAACTATTCAATCGAGAGAGATTTTTTTTTAGAAATTAATTTTAAATGAAATCAATTAGGATAATTTTAGATTTATTAGGATAATCTTCAATTATTGTTGTTGTTTTAATTTTAAATGAAATCAATTAGGATAATCCCGAAATTAATTTTAAATGAAATCAATTAGGATAATCTTGAATTATTGTTGTTTATGATATTAGATTTCTTATTGTTAGTTTTATTTAGATTTATTATTGTTAAATTTGTTTAGATTAATTATTGTTAATTTTGTTTACATTAATTATTGTTAATTTTTACATTTGTTTTGCTTATTTGTTTAGATAATTCGATTGTTTCGCTATTTATAATTATTGCATAATTTATAATTGGATATAATTATTGGATAATTCGTTTAGATAAGTGCCGACATAATTGTTTATTAGATAAGTCCCTTTAATTAATTTATTGTAAGAGACTTTAATTATTTAATTAGATTTTGATTAGATTGCTATTTTTTCTTATTTGTATATTTGATTAGAATGTATATTTGTTTTGTACATTAGAAAAATCATATTAAGACGTATATTTCATTAATGTAATCTTGTATTTGTTATAGATGTCGGGATGGAAGAACATTATTGTTAGATATGGAGGCGGTGGGATCCTTCTTTATGTTACATTGGCGGGTATCGATCAAATGCCTTTGTTCGAATGGACAATGTAATTATCTCGGAGTTCATAGAGATGATTGATCCAATTATGTTGGGAAATTCGTTGAGTACAACCTACCAACCGCATTATCTATCGAGATCTCGGGTGGTAGAATTATCAAATTAGTTTTGAGTAATGATGATCAACTTTTCGATTGGCTCATGATGCCCAACCGAGAGGTCTATGTGACTCACGATGCCGACACATCCCAATCGGAGCAAGAACTATATAGACCTTCGTTTGAGATACCATCCTTGTCAACATATGACTACACTTCCCAACACATATCGTTCGATCGTCGTTGACACAACAATTTACATCATCTCGATTGGTTTGATGTCGATACATCTCAATATATGCCACAACACATGGATCCATCCAGAATTACATTTCCCAACATATGCCGCAACCACAACCGGTGATACACTTGTTGAGGACAGCGATGACGACGACTACGTTGAAGAAGAATAAGATGAAGCAGTCGGATGAAGAGGAAGAAGATCGCGAGTCGCTTTGGTGAGCTATGGCTCATTTGTAGAGTTTGACGCATGGATCCGCCGAGAGGGTGGATTCGGAAGCTTCTATCTACGATTATGCGAGTAACACGCAAGAGCACGAGGAGGCCCAGAGCCGGAAGAAGTTGAGGAGATGAGCAACTGGCTAGTCCTCGTTATTCCTCATGATGCTTGATTAATCTCTTTGCTCGTCCTCGGACTCGGTTCCAGACCCGATGAGTGAGCGAAGGTTCCATCTTCGACGCAAGGGTGAATCAAGATATCAGGTGGGGCTATGGCATTTGGAACGTCGAGTAGAATTTGTTATTCCTCGATCCGATAATTCGAGGATTACATTCAAATGTCGATATCATAATCGTGTCCTTTTCTACTACGTGCATCGCAGAAGGTGGATTTTGGTTTGTCCGCAAGTTTGATGCTATACATACTTGCGCACGTAACCTAGTGAATATCGGAGTAAGGAAGGTTAATGCCCGTGTAATTGCAGCATACATATCACGAAAAATACGCGAAGACGGTGAAGTGCTAAAGCCGAGGTCCATTATGGCCGATTTGCGAGAGTACGTGTACACGTTACATACTGATGTAGCAATGCGAGCCCGTAATAGGGCGATCGAGATGATATACGGTGGACATGAAGAATCATTTCACTACTACCTAGTTATCTCGCATATGTTACGGATGAGCAATCCGGTTCGATGACCGACTTGGATATTGGATCGGATGGTCGGTTCGTCACCTCTTTGTCGCGCCGATTCATGCAGTTGGCGTACACATTGTGCATCCGACCCGTGATTGTAGTCGACGGTACGCACTTGAAGGGCCGCAATAAAGGCATATTATCGTTCTTGTGACAAAGGACGCAACGAGCAAGTTTTTCCATTAGCTTATGGAATTGGTCCGATCGAGAATGATGTATCATAGACTTGGTTTCGTCTCGACTACAAGTCGCTTATGGATCAAATCCGAGATGTTGATTGTTTGAGATGCCCATGTCAAGATAATGAACGCGGTCAGTGTGTCTACCCCGATGCAACACACGGATTATGCTACTACCATCTGTGAAAAAATCACCCGTTTGGGCAACCATCCGCAGTTATTTCAGAAAGTCGCTTATGCGCACCAAGATGCACACTTTGAAAAGCGATGGCTATGTTAAAGTCTCGTGAAGGTCGATGGTAGTGGCGCATATACCAAGTTGGTGGAGGTTAGAGTGCGAAGTGGGCTGATCACGGTGCCCGTTAGGCGCTACGGTTTATGACATCGAACATTGCCGAATCATTCAATTCTCGAATATTGTGGGCTGACGATTGCCAATTTGCTCAATGATTGAGGCAATCCGTCACATTACGTAAAAATGGTTCGATGAGAGACATGAAGCGGAAGAAAGAGGTGCGCGGTGAATTGACCTCAAGCAACGCGTAAGATGATGGTATCAATGGAACTATCACGCAGATACGATGTAGTGCCCTCATCGACTCCACTTTCAAAGTCAAGCACGGAAGCAAAACATTCGAGTCAATCTCAATACGCAATCGTGTGCGTGTTTGGAGTGGGACATGGATATGATACCGTGTTCTCATGTCATTGCTGACTATATGGTGCAATTTAAGTTTAATTATGTTAATTTTTTGATCAAATTGATTTCACTTACATATAATTGATTATATAAATTTTTAGTCATAAAGGTCACCATATATCTAACTATGTGAGTACTACCATTCGCAAAGCTAGCCAAGCATACCGTATCGGATCAATCCTGTTCACCATAGTCTAGTTGGATTGTTCCTCCGGATGTTCTTTGGAATTACGCTTATGCCTCCTAATAGAGTCCGTCGGGCTAGGCGCCGAAAGTGGGTCGATATCGTCATCCAATGTAGTGGGATCAAGTAGTAGAAGTCGTGCACTCACGGACATGTAGCTTGTGTGGTAATGAATCTCATGCAGCGTCGGAAGTGTCCTTACTTATCCGTAGACGAGTGACATTGTAATGAAAGAAAACATTCATGTAAAGATATTATTAACATTATTATTATTTTAACTTAATCAAATTGAATTGAATTGAATTGACACTACAAAAAACACGTAACAATGACGGAAAAATCCGTCGCTAAACATCAACAATCCGTCGTAACACATATATATCTCACTAACTAAAACATTAATCTTTTATCAAAAAAAAAGGAAAAGAAGAAGCTTGAGCGATGAAGTCCAATTTCGGGATGATTGTGATTGCTGTCGCTCTTACATTGCTTCTTTCTCTATTTTGTGGTTGTGTTTCTCATACAATTTCTGATCGTTTCCATCAGCCTGAAATATGAGGTAAAAGGTTCCTTCTCTGCCCTATTTTTTTTTTCAGTTCCATTTTCTTTTTGCACGTTTGTTTGTTTGAATAGCGGTGAAAAACTTTGATATTCACGAGTTTTAGTACTAATGGAGTCCTAGTATGTGGTTTCCGTTGCTTATTTTATCTACATCGACGGATGCATGTTAGTCTTGATTCTGCTTCCTTCGCGCCTGTTTTGGAGACCGTTTTGTTCATTTCTCGATAGACTATCTTATCGTTTGCGCTCGTTGCTTTATAGGTTAAAGTGTATGTTTAACGATTCACCTAACATTGACTTAAACCTGAGTCCTAAGATTTATGTTTAGTTTGAGATTTATGTTTCGATATCTTGTTCTTGATCGATGAGATGTAGATGGGGAGAGGCGAAGAAGAAGAACATTTCGTTGAAGGAGACACTCAAGTCCAATGGACGATCAATATGCCAAATCTCATTGTAGTTTATTCTAGTAAAAATAAATTTAACTCGAATAACGTCATGTTTCATTTTACAAAGTTATGTAATACTTATTTCATTGAGCTATGATTCTTCAAAACAAGACACAAATTCATTCAACGATCTTAGCTTGAGTTAAATACTAAGTTGTTGTCACGAGGATTAATAACTATCGATAATCAAATATTCGATAAATAATATGAACATCCATTTGCATCCAATATACCAATACATACCAATATACCAATACATACCAATATGAACATCCATTTTTTAGTGTGAATTGAATTGAATTGAATTGAATTGAATTGAAATTGGAATTGGAATTGGAATTGAAATTGAAATTGAAGTTGAAGATCATATTAAAATTAATCCATTGTCGATAAGATAATGTAACTAAGAATCTATTACATGAGATAAAATAAATAAAATCATTACATAGTACATGCTAATTTCTACCTCTTCCTCTTCCTCTTCCTCTCGCTTCTTATATGGATCACATATCTCATATATATTTCCACCTACTTTATGTCTATATGCTACAACATTAGACGTACCCATTCGATGCTCGGTGAACCGAAATAAGACGTTCCACATCATGCACGCAAATGGACCATCAACAAATCGTCTTCCGGTCAAATACCTCAAGAGGCAATCGTGTAATAATCGCATCATTATTCCATGGTGGTATCCGGTGGAGTTAGCCTCGAACCATCTAGTGAAGAGAAGAAACGGCCGCAATAATCTAGTCGGGCACACAAAGTCCATCATCCTCGCATACACTTGATCCTGGTCCATCCTCCAAATACGTGAGTCAAACAGCACGCAATGACCAGAGTGCATATCCACGCGTACTATCGCGAAACGCCGCTCAATGACGCAAGGGATAATGATCTATAAAAATTAATATTTATATAAAATAAATAAGGACACGTAACCATTTAGATAAATTAATATTTATTGTATTAAATAAGGTTACCTGCGTGGCACGTAACCATGATGTATAACCCGTCATGCCGAGGACAATCGCTATCCAATGCGGTGGTCGCCATGTAGAAGCAATGCTCTCGGGGTCATGATCAATGGTGCCTCACGCTGGTCTTGAATGTAGGACGAAAGCGTTGCGTGTACCTCGGACCATGAATTTTGCGAAACATCTATTCAACATTGAAAATTAAGTAATTAGAGATACTACACATATATACTATATATTGATTGTATTAAAGACTTACGAAAAACCAAGATCGAGGATGATTGTGTTTTGATAATCCACCCCATCCAATACGTCGATCCCGCATCGAGTCTCATCCTCAAATACACCATGAATAGATCGACGACCTGCAAAATTATTTTAGGATACATATCAATATAAGTAGATGTACTTAAAAAATGAAGCATATTGTATAAAACGCATTCGAACATCAAACGCCTCCGGCATTTCGATATTCACGAAAATGCAACTGGACTTGTCGTTCAAGACTCGAACAACCACCATTGCCTTATTTGTGTTCAAGAAACGGTAATTTATCACTATATCACCGGATAATGGACGTGGCATCGGGCTATTCACGTATGGTGACCTCATTACACCTGTAGAAGGTCTCCGTGCTGCTCACCTCTTCGGATCCCGAACTACAAACATTTAATTTAGAGAAATGAAAACATAACAAATATAATGAAATATTATAAAGCGCCAAATATGAGACTTAATAGTTACCCGTCTGACGGGCTCGAAAGTCGCCTCACGGCGTCCCGCGGCGCCGATCACTAAATAGGTCCATCCCATCATGGAATGATGAGATGTAGTTCCGGACGGTACCATGGATCCGTGAGAGTAGCGGGGAGGGTATCACTGGGCGATGCAAGGTTGCCTCGGTGGCTCAATATGTCCACCGCCTCGGGGACATCTGGATTGGGCGGTGATGTGGTCTCTCGATCTTCACCTCTCGCCGCCGCCGCCGGATGACGTGGGACATGAGTGCGTGTGTAGTCGTATCATCCCTATGTGTGCAACCACATCGAGTCTTCTCTAAGAGGTTTTCAAACCACTTCTTTATCTTTGGAATAAATTTGTCTTGATAGACCTCTCGATGCGTCGACCGCCTGTCCTCCCTCCGGACAGATTCCGGATAGATTCTGGATCCAACGACGATCGACGGAACTAAGACGTCATGGGTGCTCACCACCATCGCTCGATGAAGCGCCTCCTGGTATGTCTTCCGTATCCCGTCTCTCAGCGGATGGACGACTATCCACATATGGCGCCGTAGCTCATCAACAACCGGAACCTCAACGAACCCAACCGACGATGTCCTCCGGCCGGGTATCGGGTGAAGGCTCGAGGCTCGCTCGATGGAGACCCCGAAGATCGTGATCCTCAACAAAATGTGGAGCCTCCTCGAACTCGGACGTTTACGCCGGGGCTCATCCACCGGATGAGACACACCACGAAGAGAAGGGCGTAGTCCCTCCTCAAAGGATTTGACGGTATAACAAAATTCACACCGAGTGGAGAGGGTGTGAGGCAGACACCAAGATGGCGGTGCTAACCTAGAATGAGTCGGGCTCGATCGATGTGAGATGATAATCGACCTACAATAAATTGAAAGATGTTATTTAATATTCTAATAAATACAATACCTCATACATGATTTAAAATTATAATAAAATTCAAGATTTCTTGCTCAAAAGAGATCAGAAGTCGCCGGTGAAAGCCTACTCTTGAACTTCCACCTCAACACTCTCGGATACTGTTGTGGGATTGATGTACGTCCCACTATACTTCCCAAGCTCGGTATGATCTCGAGTGACCAAGCATATAGTGCCCGGATCGTCCGTAAAAGTGGTATTGAGCATTAGGTTGACACTGCGTCGTATAATATCTCAATATCTGGTAACTGTAGGCCCCCCACGGAAATCGGCAAAACGCCTCCAGATCGTCAACCAATGCCCAAACCCAATCAGCTATTATCTTCCCCGTATCGTACCCAAATACGAATCCATAGAGGATAATAATGTGGGCCACACGTAAATAGTGACGAAGATCTACATCATCACTAAAATCACTACTACAAAATCTATCTACTAGATTACGTAATGTAATCTGTGTGCCCCCGCAAAAAAGGCTATAGACCTCAACGTCGCTCAAGTCGTAGTCTTGTGTGGGATCAAATGATGATGACCCAAATTGCAGGCCGGTGACTAGAGCATAATCTCTAACGGAAAAACATATATATCTTCCATTGATGAAAAAATACATCTCCGGATGCGTAGGTTCTATCTGACGGGAGACTAAATGGTGCAAAGATAAACTAGACTTAGGCCCGGGAGTCCAATCAATCAAATGACCAAAGCAACCCGCCCTCAACATATCTACCAACTCTTCGCCGCCCTTATCTAGCAAGACATTCTTAATATACTTAAAATAATCAGTCCTCTAATAAGTCTTTACATCAGCCACCACATTTATCGTGGTAGGCCTCAAGAAAACAGGATCGACCTACAATTATATCAATACTACATATTACACAACATACAACAATTCAATGCTAATCCAAAGTTGAAATTTCAAATGATTTTACATATTCAATCACATTATTCAAGCCAAAACAAATATCTCATTCAATCGAAAACATATGAGCCATAAACACTATTTATTCAATCACATTATTCAAGTCATATCGGTATTAACTACTCATATTCAATCGTTCAAATATTATTCAAGCCAAAACAAATATCTCATTCAATCGAAACATACAAGTCATAAACACTATTTATTCAATCACATTATTCAAGCCATATCGGTATTAACTACTCATATTCAATCGTTCAAATATTAACTACTCATATTCAATCACATTTAGCAACATTTATCCAAAATATACATCATTTATCCAAAATATACATACTATAAGCTGGAAAAATATCTCAATTACAAAATATACATACGGTAAACATATTAAAAATCGCATAACTATGTTTCAAAATAATATATACGAAAACATACCGGTAAGTCCGACATATTGTCACCGTTCCTTCGAAAATAATTGTAAAATATGGTTCCCTGATTATTACAAAATTCAATTAATAACTAATTATTAGAAAATTAAGTTAAAATTAAATTGATATGCGTAAATTAGAAAATCAATGTTTCGGTCGATCGGAGAAGCTTCCTCGACCGGAAACTTCAATTGTCGACGAAACAACAAATTAATTCAAGAAATTGAATTAATTTGTTGTTTCGATCGAGATTTGTTGTTTCGGTCGAAATTTGTTGTTTCCGATCGACTCCTATTCGATCGGAACAACAAATTTCGACCTAAACAACAAATCAATCGAAACTTCAATTTTGCGTAAAACAACAATAAACATTTATCCCGAAATTGAAATTGAAACATTCCACATATAAGTTTCCGGTCGATCCGAAACAACAAATTTCGACCGGAAACTTCAATTTTACGTAAAACAACAATAAAAACCAATAAACATTTATCCTGAAATTGAAATTGAAACATTCCACATATACGTGCAACTTTTTATTTTATTTAAACATTCCACATATTATATTTATTCAAAATAATATGCCCGAAAACATACCGTAAGTAACAAATACTCTCGCTCCTTCCTTCGAATAAGCAAAATATGGTTTGGCCCTAATTATTAAAAAATTCAGTTAATACATAATTATTAGAAAATTTAAATAAAACATAAAATTTACATGTATATAAACTGGAAAACGAAGCTCGTCCTCTCTCCTACGACAAACCGTTGTCTCCGGTCGAGAAAGGCTTGTCTCCGTCATCTCTTGTTTCCGGTCGATTAAGCTTCTCCGGTCGAAAGCCTTCTCCAATGGCGGAAGAAGGCTTTCTCGACGGGGAGAAGCTTAGTCGACCGAAACATCAAGCAACATTGTATATATTGAAAAATTACCTCCGGAAGTGAAGCTCGACTATTAATTCGGAATGAGAATGAAATTCAGCTCTTTCAAATTTTCTTGGGAGCCAAAGTGAAAGTGAGAGAGAATATGAGTTGTATATGAGTTTATAATCTTTACCAAACTCGGTCAACCTCATTAATGTGCATGAATAATATATACTTACAGGCGTTAAATGTTGCACGAAAAGGAAAAAAAGAATCAATTCCTCTCATCTCACATCACGTCCGTCTGCAATTTGCAATTTTGAATCAAAATATAGTTTTTAATAGGTTTGGGTATGAGATGTAGTTAATTTTTTAGGTTGGATATGAGTGGTAGATATATTTTGAAAGTTGGGTATATAAGTTGGGCTCCCTTTGCCAATTTGCATTGGGTTATTTTCCACTACATAGTACATACTCATATGATTTATAGGATATTACATAAGACTTAAGTTTATTTAAGAAAATCTTTTCCAAAAAATGGTTATTTAAACTTTTGATCCCTTCGGATTTGTTTTTTTTTTTTTTATATATCTACTTTATTTGCAATGACACAAGTGTTTTTATATTGATTGAGCCATAATCCATATATTGTGATAGAGCAATGATTGAAACATTTTAACATGACATATAGTAACAGTTTGATATATTTTATCTTTTGCACGAATTTAACTTTAATCAAGTCAATGTAGGGATTGTATACCAACTTTTATGGAATAATTGGCATCTAAATCACAACATTTTATCCAATTTGCAATGCCAACGTAATTTTAAAACATAGCAAACAATTACTCAAAGCCCATATGCTATACCTATTCTCCAGTGTGGTAAAGTCTAATATCTAATTTATCAAAAACAGCTTGAACGACGTGAAGTTAAAGATCGTTTGAAAAAATTGACTAATTTTAATTGCAAAATATTAAAAAGTTGGATACTTGTTTTAAATATTTTAAAATCATATCAAAATTACAAATTGATCAGAGATCATTATTTTAATGGCAATCATCCCTCTTCTTTTATTTGGTTTTATTGGTATCATTATTGTTTGACGCAGAGGATGACTAGTGAGTCGTGACCAAGCATCAAATAAGATTTATGAGTTATTATAAACTCTTTACTTTATGGGGTGGCCTGCGTAACGCACTGAGACCCCATATTTTTTTTTAATTAATTAATTAGTTATTTAGTTGATTAATTATTATAAATTATTTTTAATTAAAATTAATTAATTTAATAGATTTTAATTGTAAATTGATAAATCATAATTTTGAATTAATAAAGTCTAATTGGAATTAATAAACCCTAATCGTGAGTTAATAAATATTAATTTTGAACTAATAAATCCTAATTAGAATTAATAAACCCTGATTGTGAATTAATAAACCCTAATTATGAATAATAAATCCTTATTTTGAATTAATAAACCGTAATTATGAATTAATAAACTCTAATTTTGAATAATAAACCCTAATTATGTATTAATATAACCTAATTATGAATTAATAAACCCTAATTTTGAATAATAAATTCTAATTTTGAATTAATAAAACTAATTATGATTTAATAAACTTTAATTGTGAATTAATAAATCATAATTATGTATTAATAAATTTTAATTTTAGGTTAATAAATTATAGTTAAAAATTAAAAATATAATTAAAAATTAATAAAATATAATTATCCTTACTTACTATAATTAATATAAGTTTTTGTCATAATACAAAAGACAAAACATTAAATAATAAAATACTAAAAATCAAAGACAACAAAGCAAATCGAACACGTAGAAAAATTTCAAAGCTTATGCGCACACCCGTGAGTCAGCTTGTACACAAGTTTTTGTGTTACTTTATTTTAATACAATTTTTATTTTTTATTTTTTATTTTTTTGGATAGGAAAAGGGAGGATGATGGAGATTTACCCTTGTCCTCTTTACACATGAATCTTACTATTTGGATGTCCCGGAAGGGACTCAAATTTTAGTATTATGTACTTAAATATTTCACGATAACGGTTACAATCAATCAATTTCATTGAATAGTTAATCCTTAAAAGCTTATAATTACAAACATGTTAAACATACTATAAACATTAGAGCAGAATGCTAAACTTACTATAGGTTTCTCAACCGTTTTAATCAAACTTGTGCTTTATTTGATAAGTTGTTGCACTATCCCTTGCAATGATTTTATAATCAGTTCCAGTTCCAAGCTTATACACCACACCCTTCATTTAATTATTTGACAGAATAAACTTTTCTTTTTCAAAAATTTAAGATGTAATATTTCATTGGATAATGCCACCCATGAAACAGATAACACTAGCTTCAAAATATGAGTATAACAAAGGCATAATAACTACAAAAAATCACCTCTTCTTTATGTTCTAATTTTCCCTCGAAAGAGCACAACAAAGGCAAAATTGATCCAAAAATTGTTTTTATCGCGAATTATATAGAGTTTAGAACATGCAAATGTGGGGAGTTGAGACACCATCCATAACCTGTGACAAGCAGCAAACTGAGGTTCCATTTTCTTCCTACAGAGATCTTCAATCTCTCGCTTCCACGTCCAATGATGGATTCTCAACGTCACTAGTGCCATCGGAATCATCGTTTCGCTCTTCGGATAACGAAGGCTGTTCACTAATATTATATTTGACAAACTTTACCTTCTTTCTCTTCTTACCATCTTTCGTCTTCCGTTTCCTGCCTCCTTGCTCCGACGACTGCATCGAGTGGGCAGCAGACGTAAATGCAGCATTCATCTTTCCCCTCATCTCTTCATCTTCCTCGCTTCCTGTTCTTCTCGACCCTTGTAGTCCATGTAAAAGAGCAGATCAGAATCAGGTTTCCTCCCTTCTTCCATCTCTGTAAGTTGCTCCGAGGCCTCCTCAGAATTAAACACGCTACGGAATTTCGACAAATCATCATCGAATATCTTTATCCCTTTGTTCTCTATGTTCAGCATCCATCCTGAATAGCAACAAACGCCTTTCAATATCACAACTACTGTTATGAATTAGGTACAAAAAAATGACAAAAGCACGGAAAAACACACAAATTGTTCACCCAATTTGTCACTATGTGACTATGCTTGGAGGCGCTGCCAAGCCAAGAATCTTTTTTGAACTATAACTTTTTAATACAATTACATGAGATAAGGCGACTATTTATAGGCAAAAACTTGTGTACATCCGAATGCACGATACATCCACCTGAATTAGGGTTCACCATTTCCCAATTAGGATTTAGTAATCCCTAATTAAGGTTTATTAATATTTATTTAGGATTTAATCACAATTAGAATGTAATTAGAGTGGATATACTGGAGATTGCCTCTTATTTATATTAGAATTCAACCCTAATCCAACTATTATAATGATTCTGCGACTAAAACACTCTCGATAACTCACGGCTGATGTTCAGTACTTTCAAGCTCCACAACTCAACAAATACAAGAGCAGCTACTTTCTACATCTAAATGCATGATAATTGGCTTACTTAGAAATGCTCGGGGTGATGTTCCTGTCGGTTCACTGCTGTTGAATTCACTGCCAAGCTCGTTCCTGACCCACTTAATTATTAAGCTAGGCAAACTAGAATTGGCGAATGCATCCAAATAGGCAATGGTTTTCGTCTGGTCTCCTCGTTCCCTGCAGCATAGCAGCAATATGTTCGCATAAGGCTTATACAATCAAAAGACTTGATTGGCAATTAGATCATATATCATAATGCACACCTGAATGACTCAATTGCTTCATGATTGGCGATCAATTTGGTAACCGTGACACGTTTGGCATGCTTTGCTGGCAGTTTCCCTAAACTTCCCGGACTGAGGAAAGAATACTCCACCAGCAACAGAGCATGAAGAAGAACTTTCTTCAAATCATCATGATGTTCGGGGTTCTGCATAATTTTTACAAAATAGTCAACAGACCTAGAGGCAGGAGGAAAATGATATAAGATTCTAGATGTAACTTGTGAGTTGTGAGGGACGAGCCTAGATGTTGGAAATGATATAAGATTCTAGATGTAACTTGTGCACATGCATCTAAATGCCTCATTAGCATTGACAAAGTGATAAAGCAGAAAGTAGATAAAGAATAGTCCAACTAACCACGAGGGAGCTTATAGGCAACAGTGGTTCCAAAAGCATTCTTAGAAGAGTCACTGCAAACACAGGAAAAAGAGGACAGAGATTATCGACTGAACACATCACAGAAAAAATACATATGTTCTAATCTAAACACAATATTTTCTCAGTAGTTAGAGATCAAAATTTCAGAATTAAAGGATTTCCAATCTAATAGCATCTAAAAGATCATTTCCTACTATAAATGCAACAATGAAAGATAAGAATATATGTATATAAATATGTATATGTATATATTTGTTTCTATTATACAAAAAGCAATTTTCTAGTAAATACATAATATATTTATATATATTCACACGCATATATCTTTTTGGTTTCTACAAAATATTTGGCATTTCTTATAACTTTTGTCTTGGTCCATCCATCCACCAACCTTCATATTTTGTTAGATGGTGAAAGTCCTTAGTTAAACAGAACAATTATAGTGAATTAACTAGCTTTTATTAAAATGATAGTGGCCAAGGAAGTCAACATTTGTAGCAGAGAGCAAGAAAGTTCAGTCGCTTATCAAGCACTCAAAATAGGCAAAAGGCATTGATTCAGAAATGAAGTAATAAAGCACGACAACAACTTTTCATCATCCAGCATTCAGTTAGTGTACCAGGAAATAGGCAAAATGAAAACACAGATGTAAAGGACCTAAAATGATTTTTAGCCTAAATAATAATAGTCATAGATCTCAGATAATGGCGGTCGACAGGGAAGTTATCAGGCTAGATAGATGAGAATTTCAATCACTAAATTTAGAACCAGGATAGCAAGATAACACATGGATACCAAATCAAGCAGATATCACTGTCTATAACTGTATCAAATTAAACCCCTTTCTAACAGCAATCTTGAAGAGAACATAACATATACAACTTAGATATAAATCACTTAGATTGCACAACAAAGTAATGCCAATGCCAACCGTAGAAATACGAGCTGCACAACCCAGTAACCGAACCAACAATCCAATATATGAGGTCATTTCGCGCCTTCTCCACGAAACCCTCTTCTCGAATTTTCCAGCACAGCTTCAACAAAAACGCCTCAGCAACCACAAATCCTGCAAGATCAATCATCTCACATCCTTCAACACTAACCCTATTCGCAATTTCATCGCTCAAGAGTGGAAAAAACACCCTCAAAGATTCTGCTATCATGGCCTCGTCACCATCACCCACCAACCAAAAACTAATCAAATCAACGAGGGGCGTATTCAAGCCCTCCAAATCATCAAAATTTTGATCAACACCATTATAGCAGACATTTATATACCCTAAAACAGAGTCCACCAAACTTTTGATTTCTCCACTAAGCTTTCTCTCTTTCTTGGACCCCAACTGAAAGCCCTTCAAATCAAGAATAAACTTATGCAGATTGTATATAACAGGAGCAATTAAAGCTACGCCCTTTAATGATTTGCAAGAAGCAGAGCAAGAAACTATAAGCTGAAACAAATCTCTAATTTCTGAGAGACGGCTGAAAGGTTCGGTTTTTTGTGAGCTAAACTTCAGAGCTGCATAAACCCAGATGCTTTCCAGAGGCGGGTCAGGTTTGGACTGCACAAACTCTTGAAACTCGGAGACAAAATTAGTGGAATTTTGGAAATCAGAGTTTCGTAAAGAGGTTAAGAGCGCTTCGATTGACTGTTTGAGGGAAATTTCATAGTTTTTACCGATGAAACGGAGGAGATTGTCAGATTGCGGTGCAGTTAGTGTTGACGCCATGGTTGAAGCTGTGATGAAATGCTTAAACCCTAATGTTTGATTTGTGGGATCATTTTCAGCGACAGAAACTAGGGTTTAGGAAGTTGGGCGGATATCTCGTGCATCACAATCTACTGTACTATCGTAGAGCCTCATCAATACAGCACTGGATCTTTTGTTCCTATTTGAAAATCGAATTTAACACTTTTTTGTCATTTTCCTTTTTCTTGTTATTTATATATCAACTTTCCATCGTGGCTCTCGTCCATCAAATATATTCATTTAATTCTATTTTAATCTATTATTAAAAAATATTTTACTTTTTATTTGAAAATATCAATTTTATATTTTTACTCTAAATATACTCATTTATTTATAGAAAAACACTTATTGCTCACCTTTTACACCCACTACTCACTTATACATTCATTTATTATCTTTATGAAACACTTTTTAATCTCATTATCTATTAGTTTATTCATTTATTAACTTCACCCACTTTGCATATATTATAATTTATTATAATACATTCCACTAAAATGAAGGAACGGATATGGTGGACGTAGGAGGGAGTATTATTTTTCTCATCAAATTTAAATAATATAATTGTATTACATGCTAAATAACATGTTTTTATAAAGATAAACAAGAATATGGTAATGAAATTAATCACATAAAATTGAAATTAAAATTTCAAAAACAAGTGAGAATATGATAATTTCTCTTTTTGTCTTTAATTTGTGTGTATTGTTTTTAAAGAATATAAGAGATGGGAACCGTTTTGGCCATTGGGGGGTCATAAACGGGCAAGATATACGACATATTTAAAGAAAATTGTAGAATATTGTCAGTCCTACGAAATAGTTCGAAAATTAAAAATTTAGGATTAGTATTAAAATTTTTAACTCTAAATTACTATAATTCAATTAGAAAAAAAGTCATCTCAAACTTAAATAGAAAGGATAAAATAATATCACAAATTTATGTTTTTTTAAACACATATTAAAGAAAATTGTAGAAAGTTGTCAATCATACGAAATAGTTCGAAAATTTAAAATTTAGGATTAACAATTTTTAACTCTAAATAAATATAGTTCAATTAAAAGAAAAAGTCATCTCAAACTTAAATAGAAAGGGTAAAATAATATCACAAATTTATCTGTTTTAAAAAATTATTATTATTAAAGAAAGAAAATCAATCTCACATAATAACCATATGGATGATTCAAAACCCCAATCTATGGTATAGTAGAAGAAAAAATGTCCTACCAACAGATTCTACTCCATCGTTTTTCACAAATTTATATTACAAATAACATAAATCAAATTTTAAAATAATATAATGGAAAAGAAATAACGTAAAACTGCTGGCCGGTACGGTACACGTGGCTACTATCAACCAATTAGAAACAACATAACACGTAAGACACCAAAGCCTAGCCGACGACGTCGTATGGGTCGTCCACATAAAATAGAACAACAATTTTGCGTACTGCAAGTCTGCGACTGCAACTGAGAGTCTGAAACAACTGCGAATCAGTGTGTGTTGTGCGTTCTTTTGGGCGCATCAATGTCGAAATCCATTAATTCATCAATATCACTAATGCTATATGCGTTGATGATATTATGCTTATTGACACCATTATCGCACGGCGCCAAGAAACCAGTAGGAATTGCGAGAAAAGAAGACATTCCATACATAAAATGTCAAGTTTGTGAAAAATTGGCATCTCAAATATACCGCCAAGTTGAAGCTAAACGAGCTGAGGTTTCCCCTAAAAAGGTTATTTTGTTATCTGGGCTTCTTTTATAATTCTTCAATTACTTGTTATGTTTTACGTTTTTCATTGTTTTCTTTAACTCCCACCTGCTTTATTTCATGCTTAGTACAATTTTCAGTTACTTGGTTGATACTGGGTTTGAGATTGATGCTGTCTGATTTTCAGTTTATGCGCAACGGAGTTACTGTCTTTTTTCAGTGTTTTTCTTTATATGTTTCTGATCTATTATATGTAAATTTTGGAGGCAGTTATCAGAATATGAAATTATAGAAATCGCGGAGAATGTTTGCAATCTGAAGAAACGGGAAGCTGATTGGATACTTAAAATTGATATAGTGGAGAAAGGGGACAAACTTGAGGTAAAAGAAGGTACATTTGAGATGTTTATTTCGAATCAATTTAATGTGGAGTTGCTTACAAATTGTTCTTACTCAGCTTGTCGAGCAAGACTCTGAAGGGCAATGTAATGCAGAATGCAAAACAATTGAGCGAGCTTGTCAAGAGGTGAGATTGAGACGAATCGATTTCTATGTTGGAACTCTGTCATCCTTTTTTTTTTTTTGTAGAGTTGAGCTTTGCCATATTGTATGGGACTTCTCTCACTTTGCTGCTGAATGAATGCAAATTCTTGGATCTAAGTTTCAGTGCTGATATTGTATGCTTATCACCTGAAGTATATATTCTTTTCGTTGTGCAATTGTTTCCGTTTGGGGGGTTTTTTACCGTTCAACATAGCAGGGGCGTAGGCAGAAAAAAATATTAGTTGGGGCTGAATTTTCTAGATTTGGATTTTGAGGTTCCGATAAGCAAGTTTTCCTAGATTTGGCATAATAATTTGCACAAAATACCTACAATTTCACAATTTTATAAGAACAGAAATAGAGATCTTAAATAAGGTGGAGGATGGGCTGATCCGTCCTTCGTATGGGAAGAAGTTCAGGAAGCCTTCTCCTATTGCTCTTGTAAGTGTATGATTTATTGGTGGAACACATATAGATAGATTAACGCATGTATTGTTTCTTGTTTCATATAGCCACAATGGTATACCCCTTACGTTTTTTCTTTGACTTATTTGTTTGTGGCAACTGTAGTATTTGTCACTCAAAGTATGGTAACAACAACCTCTCTCTCCATTCTGGGGTCTTGCAGGTTTTAGGCTATTCTGATACAGATGCTGCTGAATACTTGTACAAGAAGAAGCCCCAGCTTGATGCCCTCGTAAATTTCATCTGTAAGGACTTGACGGGTGCATGCAGCTCAAAGCCACCACCAGTACCTAAGGTAGTTTTACGAGAACTACCTAGTTTATTAATAATATTTGACACCTCAGTAATTGGTGCTTGCTTACTCGCCTTTATCATTAGATGTTGTTCAGTGCCTTGTAAAACCTAACAACCTTTACATTCTTTTGAAAGATTATAATTGTCAATGCTATGATTCCATCTGGACATCATTTAATGAATCTCCTTTTCTCAATTTGTTTTCCCAGATACGAGCATCTCTCACAAACTACTTCTTAAAGATTATAATAGAAAAACCCTATTCTAGAACCCTGGTGTGGAGGGAATATATAGGTCCCAAATCCATATTTCCAAATTCCTCCTTCCATGCAAGCTCTTCCATTTTTACTTTTTCATTTCAGTTCATAGATTTTGCTATAAATTATCAGAAAAAGAATATTGAGATTTAAGTTCCAAAAGTTTCTTTGAAAAAGCATGTCTATGTGACATATACCTTGGTGATTATTGCATCTTTCCTAGTGATAAATGTTTATATGCTTAGATTGGACACATGACAAACGGCAGCTACTTGTCCTCCACATCCTTATTGAGCATAGCATGCTCTCACAATCTTGTGTTAATTTCTTCGCTGTTCAGGATAGGGCTCCCGGGAGCCATTTGTTGCCAAGTCCGAGAAAGAGGCTGAAATGGAGAGGCTGATGAAATCAATGGAGGTAACTAATAAAGGAGCAAAATGATAATGGGCATTGGGAATTCATTTAACCAGCCGTCAAACTCCATACTATCTTTACTTTTACTTGGTTCAGGGAATGCCAGGAGCACCCGGCATGAAGATGTACTCAAGGGAAGACTTGATGAACCAAAAGTTTGGTGCTGAAGATGGAGATGATGATGACGATGATGATGCAGAAGAATTCCCTCAAACTTGGTAGGGCAAAGATCCACTACTTCTTTACTAAATTTTTAAACGAGCTTATAATAAGGTGATATTGAATTCTTGATGCAGGGCAAAGTACTGAGACAGAAAACCAAAAAAGAGAGTGACTGGAAGGAAACAATCACAAAAGGAATCCTCAGTGCTGGTGAAAAATTGAAGAAGCAAGCTGATCGTGTCTCATTTAGAATAAGGCGGTGGTGGCAGAGCAAGAAAACAGAGTGGGAGAAGAGTTCAAAGTCGGGTAAAGCAGAGCTGTAATCGAAAGCTAAGGAGCAACAGCGGGCCGGTCTGTTAGTTCTTTTTCAATCTTCCTATCACATTTGCCTCTTTGGTGTAGACAACAATTTTGTAATCTTTCAAACAATGTGCATACACTCTTGATTTTCCCAGCACCCACTTAACTCGTAGCTGTTATTTTAATTTTGAAAATTCTATGAATACGGGTAGCATAAGATTATGTGTTGAATGCTGATTTATAGATGAAGAGCCTTTAAAAGTACAGAAATCCAGAAACAATTCTTTGAACTTCTCCAGAAAATGGACCGAGGAAATGTTTGCAAAAACTTGCTTTAAGTCGAGGGCCGATGCAGGAATTATGGAGAAGTTGTTTAAAAGCAAAAATACGTAGCATCTGAAATAAAAGTGTAAAGTTGAAAAAATTGATCTTGACATATTAGGATAAAAGATTAATTTCAAATAGACTTTGATTAGCAATATTGTTCTCATATTTAACTTGCTTAACATGTTAAAGAAATACTATTATTTTCTAGGATCAACATCTGCCCTTTCTTCTCAAATACAAGTAAACGCACAAGTTTTTAAAACTAACTTTTTACTAGAATGTAAAGACTCATTATCTAGGGTCTAAAATAAAATAAAATGGAATTTCACCCCTCATTGGATTCGAAGTCAGGTGTATGAATTTATTCAACAAAGTGATCAGTAGATCTTCATGATCGAAGGGTTGAAAATGATTCTTATTTTATAAGTTAAAATTAATTTATATTTGATCCAATTCCTATATATATATATAGACATAAAACATAATATTTACTACTACACAATAAATTCTTGGAAAATCACAATATTCGAAACAATATTTCATTCCTTTTCATTTTTAAACTTTTTTGGAGAACAAAATCTAGCTATAGGGACATAGAATGGAGTGCTTTGAGGCTTGACTAAGTTAACATTAGGAAAGGGAATAAAATCGATGAATATTTGTACATGTAAATCATGTCGGAACCATGCCAAAGTCATATATAGAACAAAATATTCTATAATGCTTCCGTAAACTATAGATCTTACCATGGAATATTTGAATTTAATTAAGCTTCATGCATGCCGGCCAGTGGTTGGTCTACATCCCAAGATTTCCATGTCATTTTTTTGGGATACAAACTCAAGTCCTCATATTTTCTTATACACAAAAAAGTTTAATAGATAGATATGATTTTTTTGTAAAACCTAAACCTGAGTGTTTTTTTTATAGAAAATATAGATTGATGCATAAATATTCAAACAGATCGAACCTCAACTTTAAGCCTCGAACATTACCTGATTTACAAACTAATTATCTTGATATAGCTAGTCGTATCTTTCCACAATTCATATATTAACACAAATTTACTTTCGTTTCTATCACCTACTACTTTCCATATCTATGATCCACAAAAACGTCAACGATTGTTTTCAAATGTTATTATCTATATTGCGGTAGATGAAAAAAAATATGAAATTGATTTCAGACAACAAGCTAAAAGATGTTATTCTTAGTTGACATCATCACAGATACTAAGAATAACAACTACTTATGTTAGAGTAGAAGATTGTAAATGATTCTTGTGTAGATTTAGTTCATTAAATTATCATTTTGATTCTTCATCACATAACATATTAGTATTTGTTGTCGTCATATGTTTTCCACTACTTAGTGTTAATTCCACCTAATTACACTCTTATAGAAGTTTAATTACACTTGACTTGACTTTATACGGCTAGCTCGTACTACCCAATAATAAGTTTTTGTTAGTTTTGCTTTGTTTTGGTATGTTTTACAAATCTGGAAGCATGAGTTCCGAGAATTGGTCTAGCGGGTGAGGTGTTAAAGTTAGACTGAAGTGTTTTGATTTAATCATTATTTTTTTATAAATAAAAATGTCAATCTCATTAGGTCGACCCAAATAAATTTAAAAATGATTAATTACAATTTATGGTCCCAACTTTGAACGTCTTTTAGTTTATGGCATCAACTTTAAAATTTACCTAAATGTCCTTGATAGGATACTACCAACTACTGGGCCAAAGATCGCGCCCAATACAATTAAACACGACATCAAGCTCGGCGCGACAAGTTCGCCTATGAAGAATCTGAAGCGGGAACGCAGAGAAGCTCACCATATCTAAAAGAATCCTAATTCAAGAGGGATAGGATCTCGAATCCTAGTTAGAAGACTTGGATTCAAGATCTAGGTCAATACATTGTGTATAAATAGAGGCTAGATTAGACGACATAAGGCATTCACTCTCTTTGTAATCACTTCTTATACTTTCAATACACATACTCTCTCTCTTGCCCCGTGGACGTAGATCTTATTCACAGATCGAACCACGTAAATCCTTGGTGTTCTTCTCGCATTTATTTCCCTAACAAATTTAAGATCGATCACTGGCGCCGTCTGTGGGAACGAAATTTTGTGTTTTCGATCAACCTTTGTTTACAGGGAAGTAATCATGACCAGGTACACAAGAAGCCACGCCTCGGGACCGTCACGGCAACAACAACGCCGACGGCGAAGGGAACGCCGAGCTCAACTCGGGAAGAGCCCAATCGAGAAGGAACCCCGAGGGCATATCCAAAGTCTCGACGAGCACGGACACCCCGCCCGCAGGAGGCGAAGTTACCATAGCGAAGGCAATCGAGTAATAATCCGAGGAACCTCGGCTCCACAAGTAAACCCGACGACGTCGTCAAGGATTTCGAGAAAATAAGAGAGCTTTCTCCGGCCTCGGTGAAGCATTGTGTCGCCACGCCACGCCAAGAGCAGAACACAAGCCTCGTCTAGATACGAGGCATCACAACGAGGTCGGAGCCCAAACCGACCGCGCAAGGAACCAAAGAACGCAGAGAGGACGTCGTGATCGCCGGCGAAGCCAGCCCGATCGCCACAATAAATCCATCCAACGAACTCCGCCCGATCTCCGGGGACGAGCGGCGCAGAAAAGGCATCGTGGCCGCCGCGAGGCGGTCCGAGTCACCTAAATGAGTTCGATCGTCGAACTCCGTCCCGATCTCGGAGGACGGCTTCGATGGATACGGAAGATAGTCACCTGTTCTCAAATAGGATACTCAACACTTTCTCCCGGATAAATACCGGGTTCCAAGCATCGCCCCTATGACGGATCGAGGATCCACGTAACTTCCTCTCGCAGTTCAATACAACATGATCAACCAAAGCTGTTTCGGTTCACATGTGTAAACTCTTCCCGAGTTACTCGTCGACAACGCCCGGTGGTTCGACAGCCTACCTCTGAGGAAGCATCGGCCCTATCGCGACGATGGTCGCCCACCAAGGTTCTTCCAAAAGGCGGAATCAAAAACGTCATCGGCACACCTCCTCACCATAAGGCAAAGCCGTAATGAGTCCATCAGCGACTTCATGACAAGGTTTAACAAGGAGTGCCTGAAGGTCGAAGACGTGAACGACCTGTTAGTCATCTCGGCCTTCCAAAACGGCATCTTGCCGGGGGCCTTATATCGAGAGATCGTCAAGTACGAACCTCGTACTGCAACAGAGCTGTGGCGCATAGCCAATCGGTTCGCCAAAGCGGACGAGGCTGACAAGAGAAAGCGCGAAGCAGACAAAGCCGGACCCTCGGAAAAAGGAAGAAGAGACGAAGGAAGGGAAGATCGGAACCAAGGCCGCCGAAGCGCGCGGGCATTACATCGCCCAATAAAATCCAGGCTCGGTCCACGCGACGCCTCGGAACGACCTCAATACACCCCGTTGACGAAGCCGAGGGCAGAAATCTACGCACTCCATATGAACCTGTTCGAGAAGCCTCGACCGATGACAGGAGGAAAGAGGTGCCGACCTACGGATAAATACTGCTCATTCCATGATGATTACGGGCACGACATCGAAGAGTGCAACGAGCTCATGGGTGAAATTGAGATGCTAGTTCAGGACGGATCCCTGAAGAAATACCGAGGACAGAGTCGTCAAACCGACCAAAGTCAAAAGAAGAAAAGCGGAGGAAGAGGAAATTGTGCCCCACAAAAACAAAGCGCAACACCGCGAGGAAGGAGATGGCGAGCCTCAATATGACGGGTGATCTCCACAATGCGGGGCTCCCGTGGAGTCACGAAGTCTCTCTCAAGGCCGATGCCAAGTCCTAGAACCGTGAACCCACCAATAAGAGGTTCGAAAGGACGGCGATCACCTTCTCCGAAGACGCACCCGTTCTCAGTCAAGATTCCCACCAGATGCATTGGTGATCCGGTGGTGGTCGCAAATAAGTTGGTGAAAGCGTTTACATCGACAATGACGATCGGTGAGCATCCTTTTAAGGAATGCTTTGACAAGCTAGGAGTGGAAGACGCGCCTCGCACAAGCCCCGCCGCCACTCCAAGCTTCGTCCGGAAGACGCGCCCGGAAGGAATAATCGAGCTACCCGTCACGGTGGGGAAAGCACCAGCGACCTCAACCAAGGTGGTGCGGTTCTTGTAGTGAAGGCCAACTCGCCGATAACATCATACTAGGGCGAGATTGGTGAAACCGTAAGAAGCGGTATGCTCAACGTACCACCGACGATAAAAATACCCACCGCGAGGAACGGCCGTGATCCGAGGCGATCGAAAAGCAAGCGAGGTGTATGCAAGTTGCTTTACGAGGTGCCGGGACCTCGGTCCAACACCCACAAGCATAGCAATTAAAGAAACCGAAGAGTTGGAGTCCGAAGACATCGCCACTCCCGACAATCGGTGGAAGAGGTCGATTGTACAAAGATGAGCCATTGAAGGTCGCCCGGGTTGGTCTCACCACGACACCGAAGTGAAGGATCGATCATCCAACTCTAAAGGAATTCCGAGACGTGTTTGCTTGGTCTCCTCGACATGACCGGAGTCTCGCCGAGTATCATCACTCACCGCTCAATATCGACCCGAAACAAAGCCGTTCGGCGTAAGCAAAGAATCTTCGCACCGAACGGAACCAAGTCATTCATGACGAGGTGAACCAACTATTAAAAGCACGCATCGCTCGAGGTCAAATATCCCACCGGATAGTCATTACACCTTGAAAGGCCACTGCCGAGACATGCCGGGACCGTGCGGCATGGCTCGGGTGAGCGGCGCTTGGAGCCGAGAAATGGCACCACGCCGGGTGTCGGGGCGGAGCGACACGAGACACGGGGACTTGCCGACGGAGTTGGCATTGGTCGAGACATGCCGGACCGTGCGGCATGGTTCGGGTGAGCGGTGCTTGGGGCCGAGAAATGGCACCACGCCGGGTGTCGAGCGGAGCGACACGAGACACGGGGGACTTGGCCGATGAGTGTTGGCATTGGACCAAGGACGTGCGGGGCACGTGAAATGAAGTTAGCGCGCGGATTGGCGCGGGATCGGACGAGGGCCGACGATGGGCGTGCGCGAGGCCGGGGGCCGAGGCATGTTGGCGCACGGGGCCGCGCGGTATTGTGCGGGTGCGACAGTTACTCCACGCGGGCGACGTGGGACGCGAAATGCGGGCGACGTGGGACGCGGATTGCGGGCGACGTGGGCGCTGATACGAGGCGGTGCTACGCGTTGGGGTGGGATCGACCGGCGCCGGGCTCTTGTCGTCTGGTGCGGTTGCGGGCGGTTTTATGCGGAAACCGCCCACTACTTGGCGGTTGAGCCAAGTTAGAGCCATGAAGTGCATAATCGACGGATTTAGCGGTTATGGACGGTTTTGGGCTAGTGGTGGGGCCTTGTCCACCACATATAGGCGAGTTAGAGCCTATGAGCTGCACGAGTTGATGTGTGCAAGCCAAGGCATTCCTTTGTATTTGTGTTGAATAATATAAGGGTTGGGCGTGAGTTGGCAAGTAAATGTGTGTGTGCTTTACGTTATCTATCCATTGCGTAGTAAAGCTTGCTTGTCACGAAAACATAACTCGGGAACCTCGAACTTGGGAAGTGTGGGAAACACGAGAGTTCGGTGAGGAAAGGCTGGTCGATTGTGGGCGACAATCGGCGCCATTACGGGAAAAATTTCTACGTGACGAAAAACCCGTAACAATTTGGTATCGAGCGAGGTTCGAAGACTTGGTGCGCGCGGCCTTGCTGCGAAGGGAAAATCGAGTTACATTGTGTCGGACTTTGTTACGTGTTGGATTCGTGTGCGGAAGGTAAAGCGACTTGTTCGTGACGAAGGAAGTATTGGGAAGATGGTGACTAATCAAGAGCACTTGGCTCTTGTGGAACGTGTCGGACGGTTGGAGAAAATGCTAGGCGAGCCACCAGAGACATCGGTGCAGGTGTCGGTTTCTCAACGCATCCGAGATGCGGAAGAGGCGTTGGAAAAACTCGGGAAGACGACGGGTGAATGGCCTTCGTTGCTTGATGCTCGGATTGGCTTGTGCGATGAAGAGTTGGCCAACTTGACACAAGCAATCGACATCAAGATTGAAGGAATTCTCGATGACTTGCAAATGATGAAGCGGGCGCTACGTAGTATGGACGAGCGGCCTGCGTCAAAGGTGAAAGTGCCGGAGCCAAAGCCGTTCGAGGGAGCTCGAAGTTCAAAAGAGCTTGAAAACTTCTTGTGGGATATGGAAAATTATTTCAAGGCATCGCATATCCGGGAAAACGAGAAGGTTTCGATCACAAGTATGTATCTCGTTGGGGACGCCAAGCTGTGGTGGCGGTCTAGGGTGTCGGCGGATGAAAACGCAGGACGAGATGGGATCGGAACGTGGGAGACCTTGAAGAAAGAATTGAAGGATCAGTTCTTGCCGTGCAACTCCTCGTGGTTGGCGAGGCGGGCGTTGCGCGAATTGAAACACACTGGGTCGGTTCACGAGTACGTGAAGGAATTCAGTTCCTTACTACTTGACGTGAGGGATATGTCCGAGGAGGACAAGTTATTCAATTTCTTGGCCGGGTTGCAGACGTGGGCACATGCCGAGTTGAATCGGCAAGGCGTTAGAGACTTGCAATCTGCCATAGCGGCTGCGGATGGTCTGATCGACTTTCGAGTCGTGGGAATGGTCGAGTCAGCGGGCTCGAGCAAGGCTAAGGACAATGGGAAGAAGGCGAAGGCGGATGGAAGGGAAGAATTCCAGTTGACCATGCCGTGAAGTGATTCGAGGAATCGAGTCATGAGCCCACCGAAAGGCAACAAGTCGGGATGCTTTCATTGCAACGGTGACCATCTAAAGCGAAATTGTCCGGGTTAAAGGGAAATTGAATGCGATTGTGTCGACGGACGAAGATGAGTCCGTGATGCCCGGATGGGAACGCTGCAGCTAGTGAATTCTTGTTGTTGTTAATGAGGAAACGATCGAGGTTGATGCGATGGAGACCGAAAGTGTGGAAGATGACTTTGACCGTGAGTTGTCCGGAGTGCATGGGGCGAGTTTACGCCATCGCCAGCCATGGATGCGAGATGGTGTGATGTCGATGTTGGCGGGCCTAAGGCGACGAGGCGGCGTCTAACTTAGGTCCGCGGGTTTGTTACACCTTGAAGGCCATCGCCGAGACATGCCGGACCGTGCGGTATGGTTTCGGAGCGGGCGCTGAGCCGAGAAATGGCACCACACGGTGTCGGGCGAGCGACACGAGACACGGGACTTTGCGATGGGAGTTGGCATTGGGTCGAGACATGCCGGACCGCGCGGCATGGTTCGAGTGGCGGTGCTTGGGGCGAGAAATGGCACCACGCCGGTGTCGAGCGGAGGCGACACGAGACACGGGACTGGCCGATGAGTGTTGGTATTGACGAGGACGTGCGGGCACGTGAATGAAGTTAGCGGATTGGCGCGGGATCGACGAGGTCGACGATGGGCGTCGCGAGGCCGGGGCCGAGGCATGTTGGCGCACGGGCCGCTGGTATGCGCGGGCGCGACATTACTCCACGCTGGCGACGTGGACGCGAAATGCGGGCGACGTGGGACGCGGATTGCGGGCGACGGGCGCCGACACTGGCGGTGCTACAGCGTTGGGCGTGGATCGACTGGCCGCCGGGTCTTGCGCGATGCAGTGGTGCGGGCGGTTTTATGCGGAAACCGCCCACTACTTGGCGGTTGAGCCAAGTTAGAGCCATGAAGTGCATAATCGACGGATTTAGCGGTTATGGACGGTTTTGGGCTAGTGGTGGGGCCTTGTCCACCACATATAGGCGAGTTAGAGCCTATGAGCTGCACGAGTTGATGTGTGCAAGCCAAGGCATTCCTTTGTATTTGTGTTGAATAATATAAGGGTTGGGCGTGAGTTAGCCCGTAAATGTGTGTGTGCTTTACGTTATCTATCCGCTGCGTAGTAAAGCTTGCTTGTACGAAAACATAACTCGGGGAACCTCGAACTTGGGAAGTGTGGGAAACACGAGAGTTCGGTGAGGGGAAAGGGCTGGTCGATTGTGGGCGACAATCGGCGCCATTACGGGGAAAAATTTCTACGTGACGAAAAACCCGTAACAATAGCCAACCCGTGATGGTGAAGAAAGGAGGAGGGATGGCGAATGTGTATCGACTACACCGACCTCAACAAGCATTGCCCAAAGGATTGCTATCCCTTCCCAACATCGACAAGAAGGTCGACGCGTTGGTCGGCATGCAAGTCTTCGGCCTGACTTATACAAGCGGTATCACCAAGTCCCGATGGACGACGAAGACGCTGCCAAGACAAACCTTCATTACCGACTTCGGTCTTCGTGATATAAAAAGATGCCATTTGGCCTTAAAATGCAGGGCTACCTATCAAAGAATGGTGGACAAAATATTTCAGCCCCACATAGGTCTGAATGTGGAGGTATACGAGACGACATCGTCGTCAAAAGCAAGGAAGAAGTCGCATGTGTGGTCGACCTCCGGATCGCCCTCGGCCTTCCGGAAGATCAACCTAAAGTCGAATCCCGTAAATGCACGCTTGCGTATCCGGTCCGAAAGTTCTTAGGGTGTTGGGTTTCACAAGAAGGACTAAAAGCAAACCCGACCAAGGTCCAAACCATTTTGAAATGAAGATGCCAAGACCATCCATGACGTACATAAGTTGACAGGTTGATAGCCGCACTAAGCCGCTTTCTTTCAAAAGCAGCGGATAAGCGCCTACCCTTCTTCAAGATACTCAAAAGCCCCGAAATTCTCATGGACGAGGTGCACAGTCCGTCAAGACCTCAAGAGCTACTCGCCAAGCTCCCACTCTATCCGTCCCAAAAGAGGGAGAAGTCCTTTTCCTCTACTCGCGCCTCGGACGAATCCATAAGTGCAGTCCCGTACGAGGAAGAAGGACGTCTACCCCGGTTTATTTCATCACCGAGCACTAAAAGGTCTTAAACGAGGTATCACCGGAGAAGCTTGCCTTAGCATTGGTAAATGCCGCGAGGAGGCTACGTCCGCATTTCCATGCACATCGCATACAAGTCCTCACCGACACCCACTTGGCAAGTATTGACGAAGCCGTAAGCATCGGGAGAATCGCGAAATGGGCAATCGAATCGGGCGAGCACGATATATCCTTCGCCCCGCCAGCCATCAAAGGTCAAGCCCCAGCGGATTTCGCCGAGGCTAACCAATCGAAAAACCAAGCCCACCGAGTCCAGACGTATTTATGCCAAGCCGAACCCATGGTTGAAACACCGAGGGAGGCTTGGCAACTCTACGCTGATGGGGCTTCAGAAACAAAGGTAGCGGAGCAGGTATCTTACTCCCAGGCCCGGACGACAAGAGATCGCCTACTCACTTCGGGTTCACATTCAAAATACGAACAACGGTGGAGTATGAGGCACCGATCGCAGGACTTCGCCTCGCTCAAAGTCTCGAGATACGAGCCGTGAAGTTCACAATGACTCTCAAGTCGTCAGAAGCCAAATGTTGGGAAAATACGAGGCAAAAGCAATGAACGAAGAGTATCTTGAAAAAGCAAAAGCCCGCAGAACGGACTTTCTCGTATTTTCGATAGTTCGATCCCAAGGGAGCAAAATAGCCGAGTCGACATCTTAGTAAATTGGCCTCGTCAACGAGCCCGCCAAGAGATAAGTCCAAAGCGTAAGTATGAGACGATGCCGATAACGGAGCCGAGGTCAACGTAGTCTCGTATGAAGAACCCAATTGACGACTCCGCACGAGAGTACTTGAGAAGGGCGAATCGCCCCATGACAAGTCGGAAGCTAGGAGGATCCCGAACAAATCTCTGCGATATACAATCGAACAGTGAGTCCTATACGTAAAGTCATATCTCCAACCTCTTAAGGTGCTTGGGTCCGAACCGAGCCAATTACGTTTCTACGAGAAATACACGAAGGTTCGTGCGGAAGCCACATCGGACCCCGGCCTTGTCAAAGAAAGTCATGCGATGGGGATACTATCACAACAATGTTCCAAGACTCAATGGACCTCGTAAAAAGTGTCCGTGTCAAATCCATGGAACGTACCTGCTACCCTGCACCGACCTCACCTCCGCATGAGCCCTCGCCGCTTATGCAATGGGGATTGACATTGTGGGCCCCTTTGTAAAGCACCGTGACGCTCCATTTTTAATTGTTGCGATCGACTACTCAATGCTAAGTGGGTGTCTGAGCCCTCGCGAAAATCACAAGCAAGAACGCCTCAACTTCGTATGGAAGAACATAGTGTGTCGCTCGGCATCCCCCATATCCTCCTTTCGGATAACGGAACACAATTCACGGATAAGGCATTCAAAGATTGGTGTCAAGAGCTTCGATCCAACAAAGTTCACGCCGGTGGCCCATCCTCAAGCAAATGGTCGACCGGTTACCAACAGACCATCGTAAAGGGTCTAAAACTGCTCCCTCGACCGAGCTAAAGGCCTCGGGTGGAAAATTTACCGCAGTCCTATGGTCGCATCAACAACGCCTGACCTCGAATCGGAGAAACACCATACAGCTTGGTGTATGGAACCGGCGATGATCCTCGCAGAGATCGGAGTACCGAGTCCTCGCACTCATCGACTTCTCCGCCAAGCAAATGGGGAAAATCTACGAGCTGATCTAGACCTACTCGAAGAAAGAGAGACCGCCACATCAAGGAAGCTTTCATAAGCAACAAGTAGCTCGGTATTACAACCAGCGTTAAAACCGACAATTCCAAGCTGGCGACTGCATCTCGACATAATGAAGTCAAGAAGCCAAGCAGCTCGGCAAGTCTGGAAGCCACATGGGAAGGACTCACCGGTCGATTTAAGTCCTCAAGAAGGGCCTATAAGCTCGCTTCAATTGTCCGTGAGCAATTACCCAACGATGGCACATCATCCATCCAAGAAATATTATGCATGTTGTCGTGGGTCGAGTCTTGTTCGGTCATATTTTTAATGTCCTGCTTAGTCTCTGCTTTATTTGGTGGTCGCGCCATCTTTTATCAATAAAAATCTTTATTTTATGAGTTCTACTTATCACTAACGATAATTAATCTTCAGATTATTTACCCTCACGGAGGACAAATTCTCGACGGAGGTCGATTACATTCGTTTCACACGAATGTAAATCAACGCCGATGCTCACATACGAGATCGACTACCTTCGCTTATTTCAAGCTGCTCTTCTATGTAGACGAAGGACCACCCTCCCGATGACCTCGCAAAAAATGGAACCATTCCTACATACGAGATCGACTACCTTCGCTCATTCCTAAGCGTTCTCTATGTAGACGAAGGGACCACCCTCCCGATGACCTCGGCAAAAACAGAACCATTCCTACATACGAGATCGACTACCTTCGCTCATTCTGCCGTTCTTCTATGTAGACGGCTGGGACCACCCTCCCGATGACCTCCGCAAAAACAGAACCATTCCTACATACGAGATCGATCACCTTCTCGGTCAAGCGCTGCTCTATGTAGACTAAGGGACCACCCTCCCGACGACCTCGGCAAAAACAGAACCATCCCACGCACGAGATCGACTACCTTCGCTTATTTCAAGCCGCTCTTCTATGTGACGTAAGGGGACCACCCTCCGACTCCACCCCGAAAAAGGAACCATCCCACGCACGAGAACGATTTCTTTCAAGCGGAATTTCTACGAGGACGAACTACTTGGCATATTACTTGTTCAAATACAAAGTCAACAAAACCATTCTTATTAAATAGAAGATGTACATGTTACATTTACATTTTACGAGGACGGAGCGGATCGGAAAAGTCGAGCCAATCCCTAGAAAAATCGGAATTCCAGCACTCATCTATGCTAATCCCACCTCTACCTCGCCCCTGGTCCATATTACGGGCCCGCCAGAGCGATCGCGGTCACTGACGATGCAGCTCTGCGAGCTCGGCCGACCACTTGATGACGCCCGGTCTCGACGCATGGAGGGTCCACGACGCTCAAGAGCAATAGCACGCCTCTTGTGCGCGCCACTCGGATCGTCATAATGTGGTTCATTTATTCTAGATCGAGAAGCTCCGCAGAAGAAGAGGCTCGCATCCCGTCAAGTATGTCGCCGAGTTGTGGTTGTCGAGTGATCACGCTTTGTATATGCTCCCGAGCCTTTTCAATTCAGCCGCATCGCCCAGAATTGCCAAGAGGTCCGCCATACCGCGCCTATACTCGAACAACGGGCAGCAGCCTCGACAACCTCGCTTTACTCCGGATCGCCATCCCACCATTTCGTGGATAACCTCCTCGACTCGAATGCTCCCGGCCATCACCGCCTTCTCCTCGCGACCTCGAACGCCCTCCAATTCCAAAAGCGAGCCTCGAGCTCGCCATGCCCTCCCGAGCGGCTTACGCTGACATCGACCGCCAGACGTGACCAAGCCGCCTTTACATGGAGTGAGTTCAACCTCTTTCAACTCAAGAGTCATGATGTCTTTGATTTGATTCAACCAGGAGAAGCATCAAACATTTCGTGAGACAATCAATAAAAAAAGATAAGTTTTCGACATAAACTTGTAATTTTATTAACATGCCCTCAGCGAAAAATTGTTGTACATTTACATTCAAAAAAAAAAAAAAAAAAAAAAAAAAGAAGACGCAGGATCAATCGACCTCCGGAAGCTTCGCCATGTCCACGTCGCCGCCCAAGCTCGGATAGCCTCACCGCCTCTTCAGAACCGCCGAGTCTCGACGCCTCAAGCATCACCGCCTCCCCGACCCTTTGCATGATCAGCCAATGAGCCGGCGTGGGATCCCGATCCACGACAAGCGCGCATGCACTCCGCGACAAAAGAACGGAGGAGGAGGCAAGGCTCGCAAAGACGGAAGCTCCTTCAGCCGCGGACGAGCACATCAAAGCAGTCTGCCTCAGACAAGATCCTCGGCCTCCTCGCATCCATACTGCTTTGTCCAGATCCGGTAGTCCTCGCGACCTCTTCGATCAGCATCCGAGACGACGCGCTTGTTGAGCACATCGCCGCCGTCCGAGACCATCCCCGAGAAGCCCGCCGACAGAATGCTCTCCGCGGGCGCCAAGCGCTTTCTCCCGAGAGCTCGCCATGTCCGCCTCCCGACGGCGCAACTGCTCCACCTCGCCTTCATCGAGGCAACCTCGCCCGCCGCCGCCCGGCCGCCGCCTCACCATCGCCGCCGACCGCCCTTGTCGCCACGCCTCAATGGCCGCCGATCCGCCGCTTAGTTCGACGAGGTCCCGGATCTCAGCCTCGGCCTCGGACATTTCGAGAAGCGAGGTATTCGACCTCCACCTCCCGAGCATACCGGCCACCTCACAACCGCGACACGGGCGCCTTCAAGTAATCCGATATAAGATCGGATACTCGACACTCGGCTGCCACGCCCTCGACCCCTATACAAAATATACATCAGGTCGGAAGAACACAATTTAGTTACTACTGCGAAAAGTATAAGGACAGTACAAACCTCGTGAAAGAGACGAGGCGGCTTGAACCGACGATCAAGACTCGACCTCCTAAGAAGAACCGAGGACTCGGGGACTTCATCCTTCCGCCTTCAAGCGCCTTGGTGGCTGCGGCGAAGGGGATCTCGAAGCCACATTCATTTCGAGCGGATCCTCGAAATCCTTCAAGGCCTGGAGACCTCGGCCGCCACCGAGATCGGTTCGCCACGAGATCGGCTCTTCCTTTTCTTCTTCCTTTCCTTCAAAGAGTTCACTACAAGGAAACACGGGTCAAGATCAATACATAACTCATGAAATAAAGAAAAAGAAGAGAAGAAGAGGCCTCACCCTTCACCGACTCCACCGCTGGAGGTAGGATCATAATGGCCGAGCCCCGCTCTCCGCAAGCTCGCCTCGGAGAAGACCTCGCCAACAAGGCCAATTTTGTCCAAAGATCTCTCCAAGTCACCAAGCTCCTTGTCGACGACACATCGGCGATCTTGTCGATCGCCATGCGAACTCCAATTGTCTCGAAACCGGCATGAAGAAGAACTTCTTCGCCAGCTTGAGATCTTCGACTTAATTTTGGCTTGAATTTCCTACGGGGTGATAGATAATACCACCCGAACCGCCTTCAATTGCAAAAAGCAAGGACAAGCGCTTAAGGTCAAAGGAAAATTATGCCTATAGCATAGACACCTAGAGGCGTCATACGGAATGAGTTCGGCGAGAGTGGGCAAGAGATAGACCAAACATCTCTTGGAACTCGACGATACGCAGGGAAAGGAAGACGAAGACCAGCTTTGAGGCTGTCCTCAGACACGGTGATAAAACCATCCGGAGGGGCAGCCCTGTCCTCCTGACGGGGACAACGAACTCGATACTAGGGGAATACTATATTGATAACATATATCCCTAATTTCAGATATACCTAGGATTGAAGAGAAGAAGACACTTTGCCACAATCCCCAATCGAGGGAATTGCACTACACCGCGAGAGGCATGTGAATACGAGTAAAAACAGCAGAGACACTAACGACCAGACGGGAAGCAGTACACGACGCGACGCCGACGACTCGTTATGAGAAGAGGTAGCCATTACTTACTTTTGTTATCGGTGAAGAAGACAAGACAAGCTTCAAGTTGTCAATGGCGACAATAATCGTTTCGCCGCAGACAAGCGCGTTGAAATCAAAGAAATGTAAAAGCAAAGTGATAAGAGATATCATGATCGAGGAAGACATTCCCCTAATATGCACTTTATCGGGAATCCAACCGCTGCAATTAAATGCGCATTAAATGCGTATCCCGCCCAAGATTTTAGCAACGGCAGAAATCCGCTTCGCCTCGGCATAACGCCCGCCGGTGAAGCTGGCCAAGACCTCGACCAACGCCCGCCGTCGGGTGAAGCCAAGACCTCGCCTAACGCCTCGTCGGTGAAGCCGGCCAAGACCTCGCCCAACGCCCGTCCGTGAAGCCGGCCGAAGACCTCGCCTAACGCCCGTCGGTGAAGCCGATAAAGACATCGCCCAACGCCCGCCGTGAATCCAAGAAAGACATCGCCCAACGCCGCCGTGAATCCAAGAAGACCTCGCCCAACGCCCGCCGTGAAGCGAAGAAGAAGACATCGCCGAACGCCTCGCGGGTGAAGTTAGTAAGAAGACATCGCCCAACGCCGCCGGCGGCTGCAAACCTCGCCTAACGCCGTCCGTAAAGCTGAAGAAGACAACGCCCAACGCCCGCGGTGAAGCCAAGAAGACCTCGCCTAACGCCACAATAAAGCCCGTCAAGACTCGTCAACGCCCCTGAAGCCGGCCAAGACTCGACAGACACATCCGCGCAAGACAAACCCCGCTCGTCACAACAACCCCAATCCATCATGACCTCGTTTTCTGCGTCTTTTGGGGTTGTGATGAGATACGCCCAACTACTGTGCCCAAGCATCGTGCCCAATACAATTAAACCCGACATCAAGCTCGGCCGACAAGTTCTACTATGAAGAATCTGAAGCCGGTGGGAACGCAGAAAGCTCACCATATCTAAAGAATCCTAATTCAAGTGGATAGGATCTCGAATCCTAGTTAGAGAAGACTTGGATTCAAGATCTAGGTCAATACATTGTGTATAAACAGAGGCTAGATTAGGCGACATAAGGCATTCACTCTCTTTGTAATCACTTATACTTTCGATACACATACTCTCTCTTGCCTGTGGACGAGATCTTATTCACAGATCGAACCACGTAAATCCTCGGTGTTCTTCTCACATTTATTTCCTAACAAATTTAAGATCGATCATCCCAAATTTGATAATATATTAGCTTATGGCCCGAATTGATTTTTCGGTGCCGGAATATTGAGTAAGACAATATTTTACTTGAGGTGAAATTTTTTTCCATCTCTACATTCAAAACAACATCGTTTCTTCTACGTCATTAATAAAAATTAAAAGAAAAACTCCTATAATCTAAGAAACCGTAATAATAATTTTGAATTAATAAACGCTAATCATGAATTAATAAATCCTAATTTTGAATTAGTAAAGTCTAATTAGAATTAATGAACCCTAATCATGAATTAATAAACCCTAATTTTGAATTAATAAACTCTAATTTGAATAATAAACCTAATGTTAAATTAATAAACTCTAATTGTGAATTAATAAACCCTAATTTTGAATTAATAAACCTTATTGTGAACTAATAAATCATAATTATGAATTAATAAATTCTAATTTTGAACTAAAAATCATAATTGAAAATTAATAAATTTAATTATAAATTAATAAAATCTAATTATCTTTACTCACCATAATTAATATATAATTATTTTAACAAAAAACAAGGTTGAGCTCAGGGTGAGGCAGAACTCGCCCATGTTTTTGTTAAAAAAAAAAACTAAATGCTTACAAGCATCCTGTTTATTTCGTTATCAAATTAATGAGTAGGCATACTACAGCTTAATGAACGCGGAATCTGAATACGAATGTTTAACTCTTTCTGCTCACTTTAGTTCTATTTTAATGTTTCCATTGTCCTACTCAACTTTTATATATATGTTTTGAATTTGGACATATATTTTCAGTTTGAGTTGACAATATGCATGATGATGTGCTTTTCATATATACTTAGTTACATCTCTAGAGTTGTAAATTGATTCCACATGTCACGCTAGATTCAATGCTAATGTGTTTAGATTTCAAAAAGTAGTTTTCAGTTGAAAAAACGAAATGGATACCCACCGGCCACCGCCACCAAAAAGATTCGAAAATTAATTTTTGTTGAGCCTCATAAAAGCTATAATAAAGAGAGAAAACTCAGACTCAGTTGATCATGATATAAGTTTGCCGACTATGAGCGAGTTAGAAGTCATACCGTATATACTACGGTGTTTAATCCATAAACAAATAATAAACGATTTCGTGTTAAGTGTTTATATGTGAAAATTTGGTCGGATAAGATGGAATTGGCTAGGAAAAAATCAGGCATGTCTTAATCGCAAAATCGTTAAAGATGCACTATAATAAAATATTTTAATAGTGATATGATTTTTGAAGGATTGTGAGACTTATAAATGTCGCTAAATAAAATTGTGATTTCTTTTGAAGAGTAGTTAATTATTAGGGTAAATATCACTTTAAACCCCAATTATACCATTTTATCAAAAATATCTTGAATTTAAAAAATATCATTTTAAATCCCAAACTATTAACATGTTATCAAAAAATCCTAAACTTTGAGAAGTATCACTTTAAACCTCAAACTGTTAATTTTTTTAATCAAAAATACCCTATATCAATTTTTCAGCTCCCGAAATTGACGAGAAATATCTTATGATTAGCTCATCGGATATATCCAGCATTCATTTCTTGCCTTCGAAATTTTGATGTGGCTCATCGAACGAGAAGAAGATATTTCTCGTCCAATTTCAGGAGCTTAAAAATTGATGTAGGGTATTTTTGAAAAAAAAAAAAAATTAACAAATTTAGGTTTAAAGTTATACTTATCAAAATTTAGGTTTTTTTTGATAAAATGTTAATAGTTTGTGATTTAAAATGATTTTTTTAAAGTTCATGATATTTTTGATAAAATGAATATAGTTTAGGGTTTAAAGTGATATTTAGAGACCTTCGAGGGAGTAAATTAATTTAATACATTTCTAAATATAAAAAATTTACTTGCATTTTTATATGTAACACAATCATATAGATATATGTGAGGATAAAATTATATTTTGTTACATCTAAATATATTTATAAATTTGATGACAACTCTCTTCATGTCACTAAAATCATGTCATTAGCTACTAGACAATTTTGATGTAGTAGTACTAGTTTGAATGGAACAAATACCGAAACATATTGTGATTACAAAATGACCTAAATGTTGTGTTTTAAGACAATTAACCTTAAAATGAATATACATTTGTAACTGGATAAACTAATTCATTGTAGTCATACAATTACAATTCTATGGGGCACGAACAAAATGGAATGAAAATAACAATTATGTAAGTTTTAAGAAGTTGCATACTCTTGTCTTGCGTTAGTTCTTGATAAATCTAGTGTATGTTAATATACGAGATTTGTATAAAGCAGTAAAGAACACCAAGGCTTTTACGTGGTTCGATCGAGAATAAGATCTACGTCCACGGAGGAGTGATTCCTCAATACTTTCACTATGATTTGATTACAGTGAGTATAACTAAAAGCTCTTAGTATTCAATAAGTTGTTAACCCTTCTACCTTCGATCTAATTCCTATTTATACATATCTGAGGATCCCTAAGGCGTGATCTCGATCCCTCCCATGTAGGGACTCTTCCTCTCACCGTAGGGACTCTTCCTCTCGCATGTAGGACCCTTCCTCTCACCGTAGGGACTCTTAGCCTTCCGCAGGTAGAGGTCGATTAGGTTTGAGGCGCTTAGGTTTGGAGGTCGGCCTTTAGCTTAACCGCGGTCAAGATTAATGTCGCCCAACTCGTTTGGGCCTCGCTGGCCCGAGCGGTTGGGCCATATCCCATCATAGCTCCCCGAATAGTCGGAGGAACAACCATGACGAGGTGAAGTGAAGAATGCGCTTTGAAAGGGTGGGACGTTGCTCTACCGAGGTTGTTGTCGAAGGTTTTTGATCTCTTTGATGTCGAGGATTTGATCGGTTCACCGATCCGAACCGAGGTAGACGGTTTGCCGCTCGACCGAATCGATCGTTTGCCACGCTCCAACCGGGTCGCCAAGTTGGATGGCGATGTCCGCAGGAGAATGCCGAGGTGGCGGCGGCCATGCATCCGGAGGCCGAGACGAGGTTCGAATCGAGTTTGACGGTATGTCGCTCGGGCACGCGCCGCTTGTCGAGGACCGAATCGAGTCGCTCGCCCCGGGACGTAGATATCCTGCAGATGGGATGTTGAGGTCCGACCGAAAGCCGCGCCGCCCAAGTAATACCGAGATCCGATCCGATGGAAATCATTACGATGATTCCGAGGACCGAGCTGGTTAGCGATATCCATTCTGGAAGATACCGAGGCCCGAGTGGATAGAGATATCCATCCGAATGATGTCGAGGTCCGAGGTCGAGTGATGAGATCCAACTCGAGATATCCGACGCCGGTGACGACGCCGTATGGGCACGATGCCGAGGTCCCGAGTCGAGTAATGATTGCACGATTGGACCGGCTGTCGGCGCGCTGATCACGCCACTTGCGCCGCACGGTTGGTGGGGCTCGAACGCGTGCGGCAAGATCTCCTCCTTATCAAATTGCAATCAGCCACGTGGGAAGTTGAACGGCAATTTGGGCGGCCATTCGCACTATAAATAGGCCCTAATAAGGAAACTGCTCACTTTCTTCTCCCCATCGCTCCGCAGCAAAAGAAAACTCACGAGACTTTCGTAGTTCTCGTAATCCATCCCGACTCATCAAGAAGTCGATAACCCATCATTTAAAAAGTAAGTATGACTTCTCTTTCGCTGCTCTTCTTCTTCTCCGATAGTGAGGTGAGATTAGGGACTATATGTGCTATGATTTTGCGGGTAAATCCTTGGGCATTAGCGCTAAGGTTCCACCGTTTTCTCTGCGTGGGATGAGTATAAGGTCGTGACGCCGATCGCCTCTCGACCACCGTCAAGTTCTCAAAGTAGGGAGGAGTGCCATCCGCGGCGGATGCCCAGTGGTGCCTAATGGACCCCGTGACCGGCTGGCTCCCGAGGGTTTTTTGACGGTGTATGTAGATGCCTTAGGCGGGCCTAAGATTCCCCTAGCCCCATTTTTTGCATATCCAGAATATTTCCAAATTCCTATTTGCCAATTTACCCCAAACTCTATTAGGTCAAGAGGGGACGGGATTTCGCCACTAAGACAGCCGAGGAATTTTCTTTGAGGTTTTGATGTGCTTTTTCGAGGTCAAGACCACGGGGTGTGTATTATTTTTCACCGGCAAATTATTTAGGATAGTTGCCTTCTAAAATATCGCAGATGGCGAGTAAATACTTTTTATGGGTCGACGGCACCCAAGGTACGAGGGTTGGGTAGGATGAGGGATCCGAAAGTGAAACCCTCGATTCATAGAAGACCAGCTCAACACGCCGGTGAAGTCTCCGTAGGATTCATCGAGACGACTGAATAAGACCGGACCGAGCGCTCACGGTCAAAGGCCCTGTGGTCGAGGTCCGAGCCGCGAGGGCACCTTCTCTTCTTACCCTCATAAATCTGATTTTTTGTGCTAACGCGATTTTCTTTTGTCGCCGAACCGACGCAGCAAAGAGAAGCGGCTCACGATCATCGAGCAAGGCGCCTCCAAAGAAGAAGGCGAGGCGGGCTGAACTTGCCAAGCCCCTGAAGAAGGTTGACGATATTAGTCAACTGATGATGGGGCCTCTGTCGGTCGAGCCCGCACCGAGACAGACTCAGCCCGCCGAGTATGAGGTGCCGCCGGCCTCAGGCTCGGTCGTTCTCCCCAAGGTACAAATTCCTTCCACATCTGGCTTTATCCGCTCTGCGATCTGTATTAACTTGTGTTGCTTTTTTAGGATGCGAACTCGGTGATTGGGGTCCTGCAACGTGCCGCTGGGGACCTGCAACTTGCCACCGGGTTCATTGCTGAGAGCTCACCGATGAGGCGCCAAGGGCAGAGCCAGCCGCGCGGGCGGACGCCGATGCCGACGCGGGCCGTGAGGGCGGAGGCTGACGCCGCGAGGGTTGCTGCTGAGGCCGCCCTGAAGAAGAGGGCTTGGGCACTGGAGGTCGCCCGAGGGGAGCTCGAGGAGGCACGCGGGGAGACGCACCAAGGCGAAGAAGAGCTCGAACGAGAGGAGGGCTAGCTGGCCGATCGGGGCCAATGTTGAGGGCCTTGCCCGTGAAGCTCGCCGAGTCGGAGAGCTCGGCCTCAACTGCCGACTGGCCGCCGACTCAAGCCCAAGGTGGTGTCGCACCATCCGAGAAGTTGGCGGCCGCCATGCCCGACTTTGACAAGGTCAAGCATGGTTAGGTCGAGGTCGCCACTCGGGAGCTGAATAAGCCGTACGCCCGGGTGATCTCCGGGGTCGGGTCCTTCCCCGTGTTGGAGGCTTTGGCGTCCAGCTCCTTCCTTCTGACGGCGGAGGCCGTTGCTCAGTACAAGGAGGACGAAGATCCTGAACTCCAGGAGCTTCTCGCCGAGGTGCGAGCCAAAGCCGAGGAGGAGGAGGAGGAACCGAGCTCGGAGCTTCCTTCTGAAGGGGCTCATGCGAACAATGCAACAAGTGCAGCAGGAGGCCGGTGAGCCCGGCATAGAGCCTGAGGTCAGTGGACCTGATGTAATAGGTTGAATTGCCGGGGTCGATAGGATCCTGAGCCCTTGTAAAAGTTTCCCACTTTTTGAATAATAAAATTTACAACATTCGAAACGTGTGTTGTCTCTTTATTTATAAGACTCACATCTCAATACTGGACTCGATCACGAATTGTCGACAAGCTAAAGGAGGTCCGAGGTGCCTTGCCGAGAGGACGAAGAGGTGTTGTTTTGGAGGAGCCGGTCACGAATCGACCTGTGCTTTGGCCATTATGGACGCCAACCAGGCCATCCCACGACCAAGAAGAAGCAAGAGGTCGATCGAGAAGTGGCCACTGATGCAGCCCAAGTTTTGTGAATTTAATTATTATGTGGCATATGGGCCACGCTTTTGTATCAAGATTTTCGCAGATTTTTAGCTTGATTATCTGAGTCCTAGTCTATTAAAACTTCTTTTGTAAATTAGAGTTCTACTTTGATTAGAGTCCTTATTTGATAAGGATTAGACTTCATTTTTCACCTATATAAAGGATTGTAAGCATACGAAAATATTGACTTTTGATTGATCAATAAATGTGAGTTTTATTCTCTCTTCATTAGCTCTTGAATTTTCTTGTGTTTGCCAAGGAATTCAATTATCGACGTGTCGACGAGACATTCATCCCTCGCTAGTGTGTCATTCATCGTCCCCGAGTTGTCTGCGTCAACTATCTAGTTGGGGTATAGGCGAAACATCGACCTATATCACTCGAGGGTTAGATCTGAGGTTTTGGGATATTCCATCTTGCTTGTTCTTCCGTCGCGTCGATAGATCCTTCGCATCAGCCGAGGATCTTATCACCCGCCTCCCGGCCGAGAACGAGGTTTCAAAGCTAAGGATCATACATTTCAAGTCCGGGGACGGACTTATCCGCCGATGTGATCCAAGGACGCCGACATAATGTGAGGAGGCTCGGCCGACGACGGAGAAGCTAGCTCGGATCTCGGAGAAGCACGCCGAGTATGAAAGGGCGATCCACCGATCCGTGGAGTTACCATATCGTGTCGATGATCGAGTCCAGAGCTTGCTCGCCGAGGGCATGGTGCCGAGGACAGTGGGGCCCAATAGCAAAAGTTTTAAAGATCGCCTTGAGTCCATTGTGAAGTATATCCGCTATACGAGCTCGTCATGCAGCGACGATACCCTCACCCGCCGGTGAGTCCGTAGTCGGCCCCGGACGTGATAATCAAGAATCCGGCGAGGCGGCTATGCCGATCATGCCGAGGTACTCGGTGCCGGGTCCAACCGAAAGGGTGGCGCGTGAGGGGCGGTCGCTCGGCAGGCCTGGAGGCGCCCGGGACTACCGGTCGGCGGGAAGGGGCGGCGGTCGGGGCGAAGTCGCGATCCCGGCCAGCGCCAAGTTCACGGGCCGAGGTGCGACTCGGGTGCAACTCGTTCCAGGAATGCCTCTTCGGCCGGGATCCATCCGCGTCGGTTCAAAGTGCACCGAGTGGGCGTGGTGGCGCCGACTCGCTGATCGGGTGGAAGGCACCGAGTTCATCCCGGTGTTCATCACGACCTGTGGATTTTGTCTCGAATCGTGTAGCCGGCCGGACTTGGTGAGGTGGAGCTCGGAAGTCCGAATGAGTTGTATATAGCTTAGACTTTGTATTTAGTCGTAAATGTATTTAGACTGTAATCAAGTGTATATTTTCCCTCTAGAGGTACAAATATAGCTTAAGACTTGGTTTTAGTCATAAATGTATTTAGATCGTATACGTAATGTATATCTTCCCAAATAAAGGGGTGTAATTTGACGAGATCCGATGTGGACGCTGCTTGCATGTAGATGTTTCAACTTAATGAGTAATCAGATGCGTGCATGTAGACGCTCAATTTAATGAGTAGTCTGTATGCCTTGCATCGAGACGCTCAATTCAATGAGTAATCATGCGAGTGAGCGCGCTTTAGTCGAGTACCCTACTTAGTGGGTTTATCATCTTCGTGGGCGCCCCTGTGAAGGTTAATTATGTGTTATCCGACTTGAGAGCGGATGTGCACATAAGCATAAGACGAGACGTAAGTGAAATACTTATTGAGAAAAACAAATGTTTTATTGAGAAGTAAATAACATCGCACTTCGGCAAAGCAACAAGAGGACTAACATGATGTTGATCCAAATCAAAGCTATGTAAAGTACCTCATCAAATAAGTGATGTGCGTGTTCGGGGATAAGTGCACCGGATAAGTGAGCAAGCTTATAGCCCTTTACCGAGGTCCTCGTGAACGCGGTATGGACTTTCCCATGTCTGATCTAGCTTGTTAAGACGCTCGGCTCTCATCGGGCTTCATTATTTCAGAGGACGAGGTCGCCTACTTGGAGTGTGGCGGCTTTTACCCTTTTGTTGTAGTACCGCGACCGGCCCTCAGATTGGCTTCGTTTATGAAGGCGAGCTCGCGTTCTCCTCGAGAGCATCAAGGTCGACACGCAGGTCTTCCTCGTTCCGCTCGGGTCAAGTGAAGAGTGCACGGCTCGATGCGCCCGATCTCGCCGATATGATGACCTCGGTCCGTAGACCAAGTCGAAGGGGTTTCTCCGCGCGGCCCGAGGTGTCGTCTGTAGACCGGAGGACTTGAGGGAGATTTTCAACCTAATCGCCCTTAGCTCGGTCTAACCTCTTTTTCAATCCTTATACGATCGTGCGGTTCGTCACCTCTGTCTGACCATTTGCCTGCGGGTGTGCGACCAAGGTGAAACGTTGCTCGATCTGGAGCTCTTCACACCATTCCTTGAAAGTTTTGTCGACGAACTGGGTGCCGTTGTCCGAGACCAAAATATGTGGTATGCCGAAGCGGCAAACTATGTTTTTCCACACGAAGGTCTGAATCCTCCTGCTTGTGAGGCTCGAAAGTGGCTCATCTTCGACCCATTTTGTGAAGTAGTCTATAGCTACGACTAAGTATCGAAGCTGACCTGGTGCTCGGTCAAATAGACCAACGATGTCGATCCCCCACTGCATGAAAGGCCACGGACCTCAGCGTCTTCTTTGATAGAGCTCGCGACCCGATGTGGCTTCCGCGGGATCCTCCGTGAATCTCATTGAGCACGTGAGTCGGCTTCTTCAGCCCGAGGCACCTCGGGAGGGTTGAAGGTAAGACTTAGGTGAGGCGCCATGTATGAGGTACTCGATTTCGCCATCATCTTTTCGCTTCGAGCCGATCTTGAGCAAGGCGCCATCTTCCGATAGGCCTTTATGGAACATCGATTCTCGCTCTATCTAGGAGATGATGCCGATGTGGGACTCGCGATACTCGAATGAACTTCCTCCTTTGGTGGATTTGTTGATGACGCACTAACTTATCGAGGATATCGGCTGCTTTCCCTCGTGGGATTCGATGAATCTTGAAGCACTGAACGAGGTCTGCATCTCCTCCGCCTTCTCAAGGTATTGCTTCATTCGATCCCCTCGCCTCAGATTCGCCTAGGACCGGTTTACCACGACCGGGAATCTCCGAAGATCTGGATTTTGTCCACTTTCAATTCCTTTGCGAGGCGGAGTCCCGAGATCAAGACTTGCACTCCACCTCGTTGTTTGTGGTCGGGAAGGTAAACCGGAGGGCTATAGGAAAACATATGTTAACCTCGCCCGAGGATCCATCTTGGATATTTAATTCACCATACATTGATTATAAACCCAGCATGCGCCTATATAATTAATCGCAACACGTAGGGGTTTTCTCGTGTTTACCTTTGATCCAAGAGGTCGATGGAACGAGATGAACGGATCGAACGGATCGGACTCGTGCTTTGACCTTCCGGATCTGTATCCCGATCGCCCAATCTCCAACGCCGAGTGAGGACGATATATGGAGAATGCACCGAAAATCACCCGAGCTCTCACAATTTTCGAGAATCACACTCTTTTCTCTTAAGAGGGACGAAAATCTTAGGTTAATTATGAGCATTAACCTAGACTTTATCTCATACCTTATATTTATAATGCACTACCTTAATCCCATATGGAAATTACCATAATCCTATATGGAAATTACCATAATCCTATATGGAATATTACCATAATCTTAGGATTATTTCCATACTTTCGTGATTATTTCCATACTCTCGTGATTATTACCATAATCTTATATGGAAAGGATCTATGCATATACCATAAATATAATAATATCCTTGTGGGATAAAGAGAATAAAATCTTGCCTTTGAGAGCTATAGGGCGCCGATTTCACAAAGGTTACGGGCCTGGACGGGCCAAAATTGTGGATCAAATGCAAGGAATAAAGATGGGCCTCAAATAAATTAATTATCTTATGTTCGGCCGTAACATAAATTAATTTATAAACATTCGATCATGCCACTAGAGAAAGAATGTCGACTTACCCTTTATTACCGGGTTGAGTCGGGCTTGCACTTAGACATTACGAATCCTCAGATTTAAGATATCGAACGTCCATTAATCATTTCTAGCAACTGACCGCTTAAAACGATTAATAACTTCATTTCCTTAAGTAGTACCACTCAACCTTATTATTGTACTTGAGCTAACTCAACTGCGGGGTTTAGTACAATAAACCTTTGAGCTCCTTAAGGGACGCCATCATCCTAAACGGATACGGTGACTGACATGATAACTAGCGTGACATACAAGACCGCCACCACCCAAGATGCGGAGAATCTTGGGTTAGAACATATAACCTCACCCATAACAAGTCAAAGTGATGGACAAAGAACTCATACTCACCTAATACCTTATCGAGGTTTAGATCATCGAAGTCACCGAGATCTTGGTTCTTCACGACGGTCGAAAGAAGAACACATCTCACCGTGATCCTTCAATACGCCGAGACGCATCAAAGATAGACAAGCAACTAAGTCAAGTCACTTATCTATCTGCGGCTCAAACCGACAACTCGTCCTTAAGTTGTCTCACTGTGAAACTTTTATATCTCATTAAGCTCGACCAATCATACAGACTTCGTGATCTTCTACACAATCGTATGATCTAACTTATATATGAGATAAGGGGACACGATATATGCAATCAAGTATTCAAATCCGATAGGAGATTGTAATAGTGGTAACAGGAAACATTGTATACAAGCTCAACCAAACGCGCCAAGATACAAATCCAACACATAGCGGTGTGCCATGATCTTGCATCAATATCTTGTATCGCCTCCTTGTATGTCCATGGGTCGATTATTGCATGTTCGTCTGCTGGGACCAACCAAGATTCACCCACGAACATAAATCGCTCGGGTCGACGAACAACCATCCCACTACGACGAGGTTCTACAGCACAATGGCAGCGGTGGGTGCAGATACTTGTGGTTCTCTAACTTGCACAACTTGCTGTGTAGGTACCAACATACGGTCGGTATCTCCAAAGGAACTCGACCCACTTCAATTTCTTGAAGTATCCGTGTCGATCCTCCCACTAGACTCGACATCTCGCACCTTTCGCCTAATCGGTGGTGGAATACGATCATCTTCTAATTCTTCAAGAATGATTTCAACTTTGGACTTATGATTTTTCATATAATCCTCTTCTAAGAATCGGGCATTAGTGCTAATAATGACCTTCCGATCCTTAGACTATAGAATAAACCACCTTCGCTCCTCTAGGATAGCCAATAAACGACCTTGCGTCGGATCTAGCCTCCAACTTGTCGCCTTCTTGTTCAAAGACGTGCCGGATCGCCCCATATCCTTATGTGGCTTAAACGGGCTTCGCCCAAACCACAACTCGAAGGGGTCTTTTCGATCGACTTGGATGGTACTAGATTTAGCAAGTATGTCATTGTTTCTAAGGCATACCCCGTAACGAAATAGGCAATGTTGCATAACTCATCATTGATCTAACCATTTCCAAAAGAGTCCTATTTCTTCGCCCGACACACCATTTTGTGGTGTGCCGTCTGGTGAAGTGCTTGGGATGTAATCCCACACTTCACTAGATAGTCCATAAACTCGTTATCGAGGTATTCGCCACCGCGATCGAACGCAAAGGACTTGATACTTTTACCTAGCTTCGCCTCCACTTCCGCCTTTAAACTCTTTTAATTTCTCAAAGCATTCTGACTTGCGTGAAGCGGTATACGTATCCGCACCTCGAGTAATCGCCAATGAAAGTGACAAAATACTGCATCTCCACGAGCTTGTGTGGACATCGGTCCACACAGTCGAATGGACTAACTCCAACATTTCTTTGGCTCTATAACCCTTCTTTGAAGGGTCCGGTCGACATCTTACCTTCTATACAGATTCGCAGACCGGGAACGGAGTAACCGTGAGATTACCCAACGCCCATTCTTAGCCGCTTTGATCCTATTTAGATTGATGTGACCTAATCTAAGACGCCGAGAAAAGTAGAGTCATCTTCTTGAAGAAAACTTTCTCTTTTAGGGTTTGATGTAGATGCAACATAGTTATAGATATTATGTTTTGCGTAAATAGTATAAAGCTTAATTATATAAGGTGCCAACACGTATAACTTCGTCATTTCTTATGATAGAAACACCACTATCAAAAATAATGTAATATCCATGAGTAAATAATTTCAAACAGAAACAAGGTTCCATGAAAATCCGCACATATAAAACGCTTTCAAAACTAAAACTGTTGTCCCAAAACATAAAAAACATCTCCAACCGCAATCACTTCGACTTTCGCGCGCTGCCCATGGAGATCGTTATCTCGCCATCAAACAGCTCCTTGTCCGCAGGAACCCGCAGCAGTGTAACAAACATGATCATTATACCAGATCTACTACCCAAGAATGGGTAGAACGAGTCCCTAAACATGTTTCCATTACTAAAGCAATCGGCGTACTGAGCCTCGAGCATAGGGCACTGGCCTTCCAATGCCTGGGCCCACCGCACTTGAAGCACTTGCTTCTCCTTTCGCTTCTTCAAGCCTCCGGTGGCAACCATGTTCTTGCTCCCATTACTCCCACTATTTCCTCGCCTCTACCACCTTTGGTACCCTTTTCTATTTCCATTTTATGATGAAAATTTTGGGCCCTTAGATGTGCTAGCAAGAGCATGTGTTCCTTTTCCCATAACTCCTTCCGCAAGAACGAGATCATTAAGCAACCGACTAAGTGTAAACTCGGTCTTGCTCATGATCGCATTCACGAAAGTTCTCGAAAGACTTGGGCAATGTATTGAGGATGATATCGACCTTGGTTTCGCCGTCAATACCTCCTCCCAACCGATCAAGACTATCCATGAGACGAGTCGTGTGGGAGACATGTTCATGGACCGAACTTCCTTCTTCCATCTTACACGCCAAGATTTCTCTCATTGTGTGGAAGCGGATCGTCCGATCCGATCGCCCAAACTTACTCTCGAGACTTGACCAAATATCGGTCGCGGCTCACCATCGATCGATGTCTGCAATGCAAGCCTTGGACATAGTAGTCATCATATAGCATTTAGCCATATTGTTTGACTTATTCCAAAGTCCGCATGACTCTCGCGCTCATTAGTCGATACGCGATAAGGGTATCGGGTTTAGGAGTAGTGAGAACAAACATGTGTTCTTCAATGATAAGAACATATTCCATGTTTCGCTTCCACTCGATAAAATTTGGACCGGATAACGGATTTTGTGCGAGCATATTGATAATCGGCGTAAGAGACATATCTCAAACGATAATGTAAAACACATACGCATACGATCGCAAATAATTCGTAATAATAATATTGTAACCTTTTGATAAAACAATATTAATTGAAACCTCCAATCGCCCAAGGAATCCACATGCAAGCCACGCGTGTGGACGTTTACACGAACCCCCGACTGCACTAAAATATACCTTTTAGTCGTTTAATTTCAATCCATGTCAACTTATCCTTATGACAAATGAAATTAACAATTGGACCTTACTAGACCACATCACTATCGCAAGAAGGGACTTCGGAAGTTGTACTTGAGGTGATGTCTAAGCATTGACAACAATTTTAACAAAGAGAAAATGAATTCTTAGAATTGGTATACTCACTCGGACCATACCGCTCCAATTCAAATTCTTTTGTTATCTCATTTATATCTATCTCTAGAGAACTTATGAAAATCGCACATGCAAGCCATGCGTGTGGGCGTTTACATGAAACTCCCACTTTCAATAGATTTAAAATGTTTTATTTAGAAATCTCATCTAACAAACTTATGATAAACAAGGCAAGCAAGCCACGCGTGTGGACGTTTACTCACGGTCGCGCCTCACTTTGTTTAGAGATCAAAAGTGGAGGTCTTGACATTTTAATTTGAAAAATTAATTTGTCGGGTTGCTTGCTTAGTCTTTTTATTCAAAAGGTTTGTCCATGCAGATCACGTAATCCTAGCATGCTTTTCTATAGAACTCAACATGTAAAACATGCTCAGTAATTCTAAAATATGCTTGATAAACGCGATAAACCTAGCATGCTTACTATGCGCATCCAATTACGTAAAACACATAAAGGTTTGTCAACGTAATATAAACATACATAGCATGCTATCGCATAATTTAAACATCCACGACATGCATATGAACGATAAAAATAAAATAAAACGCTCATCGCGCCCAATCGTGAAACCCGCACATATAAATCTAATCTATTACATAGATTTAAAAGTACGAATAAAACTTCAAAACGCAGACCTCGCGCACGGGCACGGACCGGATTCAACAATAGGCCTCGCGTGCCGGCACGGACCGGAAAAACTGGATTGGGCTGAAAACGGGTGCGGGCGGGTCGGCTCAATCAGTCTTGGGCGCGCCGCTAGGGCAAAGCCCAGCCGCCCGCCCGGCCTTTGCGTCGCCGCGCAGCATGTTCTCGCGGGCTACCGCGGTCGCACGCGATCGCGACCGCCGAGCTGCGTGCGCGCCACGCCCGAGCGCCGAACATCCGTCGAGAAATTTCATCGCCCGGTGGCGAAACTTCGCGACCATGAGTCCGCTCGCAAGCGCCGGGTTTCGACGCGAACGCGCGCCCGTCGCCCGCTAGCTCGCCGCTTCGCTTTCGCGGCCGTATCTCTCGACCGCCGCCGCTCGCGTGGCGCCAGGATCTCGTCGCGAACGCGACGCCTGCCGCCGCGCCCTCGCGATCGCCTCGCGACCGCGAGGCTCGCCGCGAGATACCGCCCGAGGGACCGCAGAGACTGCTTTTTCCGTCGCTTCGTTCTTCGCTCTTTCGTCTTCGTTCTTCTTTACGTATAAGATTTACATAATAAAATCTAATCTAACCACGGATTTTCTCGTGGTGAAAACAACAACATCCGACAAAATAATAAACGAGCCACGATGAACAGCGGATCCACGATTAATTAAACGCACGTAATAATCAAACGTGAATTAATCCAACAGAGCCAAGATTTCGATCCCGTGCTCGATACCAATTATAGGAAAACATCGTTAACCTCGCCCGAGGATCCATCTTGGATATTTAATTCACCATACATTGATTATAAACCTAGCATGCGTCTATATAATTAATCGCAACACGTAGGGGTTTTCTCGCGTTTACCTTTGGATCTGAAGAGGTCGATGGAACGAGATGAACGGATCGAATGGATCGGACTCGTGCTTTGACCTTTCGGATCAGATCCCGATCGCCCAATCTCCAACGTCGAGTGAGGACGATCTATGGAGAATGCACCGGAAAATCACCCGAGCTCTCACAATTTTCGAGAATCACACTCTTTTTCTCTCAAGAGGGGGACGAAAATCTTAGGTTAATTATGTGAGCATTAACCTGACTTTATCTCATACCTTATATTTATAATGCACTACCTTAATCTCATATGGAAATTACCATAATCCTATATGGAAATTACCATAATCCTATATGGAATATTACCATAATCTTAGGATTATTTCCATACTTTCGTGATTATTTCCATACTCTCGTGATTATTACCATAATCTTATATGGAAAGGATCTATGCATATACCATAAAATAATAATATCCTTGTGGGATAAAGAGAATAAAATCTTGCCTTTGAGAGCTATAGGGGCACCGTTTTCCACAATGCTACGGGCCTGGATGGGCCAAATTGTGGATCAAATGCAAGGAATAAAGATGGGCCTCAAATAAATTAATTATCTTATGTTCACCTGTAACATAAATTAATTTATAAACATTCGATCATGCCACTAGAGAAAGAATGTCGACTTACCCTTTATTACCGAAGTTGAGTCGGGCTTGCACTTAGACATTACGAATCCCGTATTTAAGATATCGAACGTCCATTAATCATTTCTAGCAACTGACCGCTTAAAACGATTAATAACTTCATTTCTTAAGTAGTACCACTCAACCTTATTATTGTACTTGAGCTAACTCAACTGCGGGGTTTAGTACAATAAACCTTTGAGCTCCTTAAGGGACGCCATCATCCTAAACGGATACGGTGACTGACATGAGATAACTAGCGTGACATACAAGACCGCCACCACCCAAGATGCGAGAATCTTGGGTTAGAACATATAACCTCACCCATAACAAGTCAAAGTGATGGACAACAACTCATACTCACCTAATACCTTATCGAGGTTTAGATCATCGTAAGTCACCGAGATCTTGGTTCTTCACGACGGTCGAAAGAAGAACACATCTCACCGTGATCCTTCAATACGTCGAGACGCATCAAAGATAGACAAGCAACTAAGTCAAGTCACTTATCTATATCGCAGCCTAAACCGACAACTCGTCCTTAAGTTGTCTCATTTGTGAAACTTTTATATCTCATTAAGCTTGACCAATCATACGGACTTACGTGATCTTCTACACACCGTATGATCTAACTTATATATGAGATAAGGGACACGGATATATGCAATCAAGTATTCAAATCCGATAGGAGATTGTAATAGTGGTAACAGAAACATTGTATACAAGCTCAACCAAAGCGCCAAGATACAAATCCAACAAGGGCGAGGTCACTTATTTGTGCGGGCCGAGGAGGAGGATGTCTCGCGCTCACGCCTGTTTTGCATGAAGCTCCGTCCACGATATCCGCCAACAACCACCGGGTGGGTTAAGGATGATTCCTCCGCGATGGGGCGGGAGTTGGAGTGACCTCACTGGTAGGATCGACCTCGGTGAATTTGGCCTCCACCGTGAAGTCGCCGAGCTTGCCTTTATGGCCGGCCTGGGAGTATGAAATGTCGTGCTCGCCGAGCTCCAGGTGCCCACTGGCTATACGTCCCGATGACTCGCTTTGACAAGACTTGTCTTAAGGGTAAGTCGATTAGCACCGGACGGAATGAGCTGGAAGTAAGGTCTGAGCGCGCTTGGCATGCTCACTAGAGCCAAGACTACCTTTTCGAGGGTGGTGTACCTCGCCTCCGGTCCTTTGAGGGCCCGGCTAATAAAGTAGATGAGGAGTTGTCGTCCCACCTCATCTCGTACCAATACAAGATCGATTGCCTCGTCCGAGACGGCCAGATACAAAGAAAGGAGCTCGCCATCTTCTGGGCGACACGGGTCGGCAGGTCGGCGAGATACCCTTTCGCCAGTGGAAGGCGACACGGTGTTCTTCCCGCCAGTGAAGTCGGAGCTCCTCAAGATCTTGAAGAAGGAAGCTGCTTCTCGGCGCCCGAGATAAGAATCTTGAGGGCGCTAGGCACCGGTGAGTTTGTGGATCTCACGGATGGTCTTTGCACCGCATGTCGAGCATCGCTTTCACCTTAGTGGGATTTGCCTTCAGGCCTTCTTGAGAAACCCAGCATCCCAGGAATTTACCCGTCTTCACCATGAATGTGCACTTCTGGGGGTTGAGTTTGAGGTTGGCCGACCTGAGGAGCTGGAGGATAGTTCCGAGGTCGTTGGCGCAGCTCTCCGTTTTTTAACTTTTGACCACGATGTCGTCGACATAGACCTCGACAATCTCCCCTATGTGGTCTTTGAATATTGCATCCACCATCCTCTGGTAGGTAGCTCCGGCGTTCTTCAGGCCGAAAGGCATCTTCCGGTACGTAAAGACACCGAAGTCGGTGATGAATGCTGTCTTTGGGGCGTCCTCCGGGCTCATCAGGATTTGGTGGTACCCTTTGTACAGATCTAAGAAGCTGAAGACTTCGTGGCCTACCAATGCCTCCACCTTCTTGTCAATGTCGGGGAGGGGGTAACAATCTTTCGGGCAGTGTTTGTTGAGGTCGGTGTAGTCGACACACACACGCCACCCTCCTCGGCTTCGGACCACGATCGGATTAGCCATCCGTGTCGGGTACTTAACCTCGAACAAGATCTTCGCCTTCCGAGTTGCATCACTGCCTCTTATGACCGGCCGCGCCTCGTCATAAACACTCTTTTCTTCCGCCGAACCGGTTTAGTAGCCGGGTCAATGTTGAGGCGATGAGTTATGAGATCGGGTGACACTCCGGTCATGTCGGAGGGACCATGCGAACACGCCCCCTGTATTCCCTCGTGTCGCATGATATGCTACCGAATATCATTTGGACCACGACGCCGACCTTGACAACTTTGGAGGGGTCGTCGTCGTATAGCTGGAGGTTCTCAGTCAGGTCGTCCCGAGGTGACGGCTTCTGGGGATTCTGTAATTGCTATGCCTGAGGCAAGGCTACATCCTGGGTTGAGACTCGTAGGCATTCTTTGGTCGCCGCTTGGTCACCCCGGATGCTTAGCACCCCACCGGTGGGTATCTTGATCGTGAGGTGGTACACCGAGCAGACGGCCCTGGTGGCGTATAGCCAATCTCGCGCGGGATGACGTTGTATGGAGAGGAGCTCGCATCGGGAAAAATTGAATGGACTTTGTGACCGACACGGGAGCACGCCGTACCAGAACCGGAAGGGTAATGACACCTGGGTTGAACCGCCTCGAGTGAAGCTCCATAATCGGGATGGTGCGGGACGATTTGAATCCCTCCGACCTCAAGTTTATCCGCACTACCGGAAGATAATGTCGACGGAGGCACCGATGTCGATGTAGACCCGGTGGGCGTTCTTGTTGCCCACCACGGCTTGTATTGTGATGGCGTCTTGGTGGGGCATGATTTTGGGCACGGGTCATCTTTGGAGAACACGATGTTCTCACCATCCCGAGTCGCTTATTTTTCGGCTTCTCGGGGCCGGCCTCGAGCTTCATTCTTAACGACGACCTCGTCGTTCCTACGGAGCCTTGTAATAGCATAGACCTGCCCATAGCGTTGGGACCTTCGCTCGCCATCTTCAGTTGGGTCGCCGTCGAGGTCGGCCCGCAGATTGTTGCCACCATTATTATTTCCTCTGCGCGCCTCGTTCCTCGCCCACCGGCCGAGATATTTCTTGAGGGCTCCTCCTTTGACGAGCTCGTCAACTGCAAACCTGTGTTTCGCAATCTTCGGTATCGTGACCATACCCTTGGTGATAGTCACAATACTTCTCCGTTGACCTCTTCTTGGATCCTCCTTTCATAGGAGGGGGTTTCGGGAAGAGCTCGGCGTGGAGCTCGAATATCTCCGCCCTCGATTTGAGCAGATGAGGCGTTTTGCCGCCAGGGTTTGGCCGAGGTCCGAGCACGGACTCCATCGGCCCTTTCGATTCTCTCAAGGCACTTCGCGATTAACGCCCGACCTCGGTCATCGGGCTTTTTCTTTCAGCCCGCTCATCCCGCATCTCTCTTCTTCGATCCGACTCGTCTCCTTTGACGGTTGTCAACCAGGTCCAAAGGCGACTAGCCGTCTTCGGCTTTTCACGGGTGATATCTTTATTCAGTGCACCGGGTCGGATCCCGTTCTTGAACGCATTGATGATGTAGAGATCGTTACTCTCATCAATTTTGAGAGACTCTTTGATGAACCTCGAGATGAAGTTCGACATCGTCTCGTCCCGCCCTTGGCGGATTGTGAGCAGGTCGGATGAAGGCCGAGGTGGCATCTTCTGATAGAAGCGCCATTTAAACTGATCCATGAGGTCCCGGAAGCGGTATATCGCTCAAGCGGAGCGAGGTGAACCAACGTCGGGCGTTGGAGATCAGTACCTCGGGGAAGATTTTGCACATGTGAAAATCTTCCATTCCTTGATTCGCCATGTTGGTAGTGTGCGAAAAGGAAGTCGAGGGTCCCCAAGGCCATCGTGGCGGCGATGTTGGGCGCCTTGATCGGCGGGCAAGGACGTGTCCGTAATCTCTCCGGAGAAAGGAGATGATTCTTCCATTCGGTCGAACCCCGGAGATCGTTGCCATCTCTCTCGGAGGGTGGGAGACCGATAACGGCGTCTATCGCTCTCCGATGGGAGTTCGGCCCGCCTCTCTCTCTTCTGCTTTCCTCACCCTGGGCGGCATGCCGAGTGGAGGCGACTTGGCGGGCGGTGTGGGGGTGGAATTGCTGCGACCATCTTGGCGAGGTGATTGACCTCGGGCGGCGGTCGGCGTAAGCTTTCCGCTATTGTCTTTGAGGTGGCGTTGACCAATTTCGGTGGGCGAGCGACCTCGGGCGCAGAACCACCAGCCGGGCACTCGAGAGGTGCCCGCCCATTCGCCCTCCGGTGAAGGAAATTTTGAATTGGCCGAGATTGGCATTGAGGAACTCGGACACGCTCACCAAGGGCTTCGTGAGGTCGGTGAACCGCTGCTCACTTTGGCGTTGAGGTCGGCGTCTTCTTCCTCGTTGGGGAGGCGATCCTGAGGGTGTATGGGAATGTTTTCCATGTAGCCCTCAGGCGTGTGACCGCTTGCGGCGTCTGCAATCTCCTTCTCGGGCGCCGGTGACCACCGGTCGTCTTGTTGTGTTGTTGCCGCACATCGGCGGCGGTGCTAGCATTTGCACGTGTTGTTGCCATTAAATTGTAGAAAAACGAAGCTTTTTTGTTTAGTGTTCCCACAGACGGTGCCAATGATAAATCTAGTGTATGTTAATATACGAGATTTGTATAAAGCAGTAAAGAACACCAAGGCTTTTATGTGGTTCGATCGAGAATAAGATCTACGTCCACGGAGGAGTGATTCCTCAATACTTTCACTCTGATTTGATTACAGTGGTGTAGCTAAAAGCTCTTAGTATTCAACAAGTTGCTAACCCTTCTACCTTCGATCTAACTCCTATTTATACATATCTGAGGATCCCTAAGGCGGGATCTGATCCCCTCCCATGTAGGGACTCTTCCTCTCGCCTGTAGGGACTCTTCCTCTCGCATGTAGGGACCCTTCCTCTCGCATGTAGGGACTCTTAGCCTTCCGTGTAGGGTAGAGGCTGATTAGGGTTTGGAGGCATTTAGGATTTGGAGGTGGGCCTTTCGCTTAACCGTGGGCGTTATTAATGTTAGGCCCACTCGTTTGGGCTGTCGGTGGCGCAGCGGTTGGGCCATATCCCATCGCTCATTCTCCTTTTTTTTATCTCCCACCTCTTTTTTTTTTTCTTGATTGATTATCATCGTGATCACTCAACCAAAAACTACTCAGGATGGGTTTCATCGATAAAAAAAATTGCGCATATATATTAATTCCAACCCTTTAAAAACCCATAAAAGGAAAAGGAGCATGGTTCTCTAAAAATGAAATATAGTAAAACAAACAAGGCCTAAAATGATGAAGAGAAATTTTTTGCTGCACATCAGCAACAGAAAAAATCACATAGAATTAACACAAAAACTTATGTATATCCGTCTACAGTAACGTGCGGATAGACAAAAGTATCATTCATTCTTAATAAAAGTATCATTCACATTGAAGAAAAATATTATTTATTTTTACACTATAACTTAAAATATCATTTATATTGAATAAAAGTATCATTTTGTATTGAAGAAAAAAATATTATTGTCTGCATATACGGACGTCTGCATAAGAGCCCACCTCTAGAATTAATGTACACCTACTCGCCTTTATTACACCCGGATGTACCAACATTGATAAAGATAACGCAAGTACCATAATCAATGCATTTGCAACTCTTTTTAATTTTTATGGTAACTTAGTTTAGATATTCTCATGGCTACTGAAAAATATTTTAAGATGACTGATAAACACTAATAAAGTTACTTTAAGTACTTAGGATTTATTGAGCTACAAATAATGATATTGTGTGAGACGGGTGAAAATCCTAATTCAATCATATATATATAATTAATTGTAAATATATCATTAGATATGAGTTTGGATCTAAATCTTGATTCGGATCATAATGAGACAGTATTTTCACATAAAATTCTCCACATAACTAATATTTCATCCATTTAACAAAAATTAAATTAAATTGATAGTCTCTCTAAATCTTTGATGCTCACTAGCTAGTCACCACGTAAATGATTCATGCAACGCTAACAAAAACCAATATAATGAGTCCTTAGAAAAGTAATATCTACAGAACTCACACACACAAAAAAAAACTATGTAATTAGTTTATAACAAATTAAAATAGCCCTATTTCTTACATAATAGGTTGTGTCTATATTCCTCTTAAATACTTAATTTAATTATAACGTGATAATACAACTATTTTGAAAAGTTAATTTAATACACATTTGAATATTATCCAGATATATAATTATCTTAGCAGTTTTGTGTGGTACTTGAATTCTACTTCTGGTTTCATCAAATATCTTTATTATCCCTATATAAGTAATATTTTAACTTCGTATTAAATTACAACTATCACAAAAGTATGTTTTTTTTTTATATATAAAGCTTGATAGGCCTATTATATATACTCGTTGGTAATTAAATGTAAAAGAGAAATGAAAGAATAGTTTATCCCACCCCCATTTCAACCACCAAATTTGCAGTGGGATCTCGTGGAGATTATGATATAGGAAGCAGCCTCGGAAAAGATTACAGAAACCAAACAGTTGTCGCCAGTCATTAAATTTTTTATATGCAAGCAATGATCTTGCTTACTCCATAAAATCAATCACTGGTTCTTTTTAATGTTTTTTCTTAAATTCAATTTTGTCAGAATTTATGATATCCTTGTGACCCCTTTTTCTGTCTTCGCACTAGCTATATAAATAAGCCAACTTTGATAAACACCTCCTCACTCAAGAAACTCAAAATCATCAAATCATTCTATTTTGGGTCTCAGTTCTCAAAGCTACTACTCTTGATCCAAAAATGGCGATTGAGATTGAGCAGCAGCAGCCCTCCATCCGCCTCTCAAAAGTCGCCGTTTCGAAAACTCACGGCGAAGACTCGCCGTATTTCGCCGGCTGGAAAGCCTACGACGAAAACCCTTATCACGAGTCAAGCAACCCCTCCGGCGTCATTCAAATGGGCTTAGCAGAAAATCAGGCAACTAATTAACCTACCATTTTCCTCGTTCATGTCTTCTCTCCTTTGATCATATCATATATTTATATATTTACATTGTATGCAGGTTTCATTTGATTTGCTAGAGCAATACTTGGAGCAAAATTCAAACAAGGGGAGCAGCACTTCTGGGTTTAGAGAGAACGCACTGTTTCAAGATTATCACGGTCTGCTTTGTTTCAGAAAGGTAATTAATTAACTATTCTTATTTCTTACCAAATAATATTGCATGACAAAAACAAAAAAAGGTACAGAGTCTGATGCACCATGTACAAACATTACAGGCAATGGCGAGTTTCATGGAGCAAATCAGAGGCGATAGGGTGAAATTCAACCCTGACAGAGTCGTCATCACCGCCGGTGCCACCGCCGCAAACGAGCTCCTCACCTTCATCATCGCCGACCCCGGCGACGCCCTCCTCGTTCCCACCCCTTACTATCCAGGGTAAGAACAAAACCACTTTTTTCACTCTCTCCTACAAAGGAGAGGAATACACAACGCTCTTTTAATTTCTTGGCTCTATCTCTAAAAACTAACTCCGGCGTTGCAATTTCAGGTTTGACAGAGACCTGCGGTGGCGCACCGGCGTGAGGATCGTGCCGGTCCACTGCGACAGCTCGAACAATTTCGAGATCACGCCGGCGGCTCTCAACGCAGCATACGAGGAAGCGGAGGCGAACAACATAAGGGTGAGAGGGCTTTTGATCACCAATCCATCAAACCCTCTCGGCGCCACCATCAAGCGCGCCGCGATGGAGCAGATCCTCGACTTCGCGGCGCGCATGAACATCCACCTCGTCTCCGACGAGATCTACTCCGGCTCCGCCTTCTCTCCCGACGAGTTCGTGAGCGTGGCCGAGATTCTCGAATCTCGGAGCTACCGAGATTCGGAGAGAGTTCACATCGTCTACAGCCTCTCCAAGGATTTAGGGCTCCCAGGATTTAGGGTTGGGACGATCTATTCCTACAACGACGACGTCGTCACGACGGCGCGGAGAATGTCGAGCTTCACCTTGATTTCATCCCAAACGCAGCAGCTCTTGGCCACCATGCTTTCCAACGTCGAGTTCACACAAAACTACATTAAAACGAACCGACAGAGGCTGGAGAAGAGGTACGATATGATCATCGATGGGCTCAGAGAAATCGGAATCGAGTGCTTGAATGGGAATGCGGGATTATTTTGCTGGATGAATTTGAGCTCCTTGTTGAAGGAGGCGACTAGAGAAGAGGAGTTGGAGCTATGGAAGTTGATATTGAATGAGGTTAGGCTCAATATCTCGCCGGGATCTTCTTGCCATTGCTCCGATCCCGGCTGGTTTCGGGTTTGCTTTGCTAATATGAGTGAGCAGACGTTGCGGATTGCGCTCGGGAGAATCCGAGAATTCATGGAGAGAAGAGTTTAGGTTTGACATTATTTTATTTTTCTTTTTTTCCTTTTTGGTGTTTGGATTTGTGTTTCGTATATGTTATTCTTTGAGAACATACTGTAAATCTGTATCATATATCATTAATGGAAATTTAGTTGATTGATTAATTTTGATTTGTGGTGATGCGAAACTCATCACGTTTCTTGGAGTCTTGTTGTGAGGAATTTGATAGGTGAACCTTTCGATTAAGAAAGAGGATTGGGTTTGGTTCTTGTTCCACATGTCTATTTCTTCATTAGTCAAAATTTGGATTTTTTAAAGCCAAATAAAAAGAAGGGAAGATACTAATTTATATTTCAATATTTGAATTTTTTCATAATTGTACTCTCGTTTACGCCAAACGAAATATTAATTCATAAACTATCAAGGTTGTTAACAATTATATCCTATTGGTAAAGAAAAAGTTAGTTTCCTTTTCTTGTAGTGTCGATTTCCACTGATTCCATCCCTGATAGATGGAAGTGAGAAGACAATTGAAATACCATTGTTTGAGGTGGAATTTCGGCATCAAAACAACGTCGGATTGAGAAATTGATTTGAGAATTTTGTAGCTCAAGTCAAGGGAATTTTGATCAACGGTCGTGGTCTCAATTTCGGAAACCCGATAATCAGATTAGTCATAATCAAAGCTGCAAAAAAATTGATTTTCTTTTTCCACTTTTTTGATCGATAGAGTAGAATTACTAATAACAATGATAGAAATTTGTATTAATTTAAAATTTCGCATATATTAAGGTATAATTATAAAAATATTTAATGTTGGATATAATATTTTAAGAAAAAATTGTTGTTGATGATCGGTTGGTATACGACGAGAACGACTTACATAAGTATTCTTTTGTCGACTTAGATTAAATATTCTGTGTATGCCTTTGACTCTATGATCATTGTTTAACTAAGACTGGGAATATTGCACACTCTAACATAAACTGTGTGTATGTGTCTGTGCGTGTATAAGATATAAATTTTTGAGGGTGTGAATTGAAAATGTACTTTATATGATTGTCAACACATTGTGTAGCATTTTATTCAACCAATTCACATTAGGTTTTCCACACATAGCAGAGGTAGGAAGCAAGCTGTCAGATGGGATCAACTTCAGAATTCGTGACGCTGTTATGAGGGAGGCAAAACTGAATGATATCCACAATTGAGATATAGACAAAGTCTCTCTAATTGGGATTTTGAGAATTACACCACAATTGAGATATAGAGTATAATATCCATATATCCTCACGTGAGGATGTCATCACAGGTTAAAAACGATTTATAGGTTAAAGCATCTTATATATATATATAGGGTTGGGTTTCCGTAGTATCCGGTTCCCAGATAGTATGTAGTACTTAATCTAGACCACACATTTTGAACACGTGGACGCACCAAAATTTGACACGTGGCAACCCATTTTTCGCTCAGGGGCAAAATGGGAACGCACCCAGCGGGCGCTGGGTGCCCGTCCGGCGCTGGGTAGGAGAGTCCGCGAGCGTTGGGGTCTCATGGCTACCGAGTTTGGGTTGATGCACAACAAAACACAGATAATGCATACAGAATAACATGACAATGCATTTAAATGAACACAAAACTGCATCGCGCCCAACCGGCGCTGGGTGCGAGTAAGCGGGCGCTGGGTGGGCTCCGACGCTGGGTAAGGGCGCTGGGTGCACGCCAGCGTTGGGTAGAGATGTTGGGTTGGAAGAGCCACAACAAAACACAAAAAATGCATATGAAATAACATAACACTGCATTTACTTGAACATAAAAATGCATCGCGTCCAACCGGCGCTGGGTGGGAGCAAGCGAGCGTTGGAGTGTGTTTTCGCACGAGAACGAACGCACGCGTGGGCGTGTTCGAGCACGCGGCGCAGCGCGCGCGACCGGGCGCGAGCTCTAATCACATGCATTATTCTCTTCAACTGCATGCATTTTTTGTTCATTTCAATGCATTATCCTGTTCAACTAAATGCATTGTTTGTTTTCGTAATCACATAACAAATCAAATTACTAATCTACCCTTAATGAAGCAAAAATTAGCGAAATTAAGCTTAAAAAGTCCGAAAAAATCTGAACCATAGGATCTATTAGATGAGTGGATGAGATTGAGTACTACATACTATCTGGGGGTTGGGTACTATATGATCTATCCTATGTATATATATATATATATAAAATAAAATTATTTTTATCCTCAGAACATAAGAATTAAAAAATAATAAATTTGCTCTGAAAATTGATGAATCTGTAGGAAAAGTTACTGAATAAAAAAAATGAAACTTTCATCCCTCATGGGATTCGAACCCAGATGAAAAAAATCGAATTTTTGAATTCAATAACTTTTTCAATGGAACATCAACTTTCATAATGAATTCATTTTATTCATAACGGAATTTTGTGATCTTAGTTCTCACGTAAAAAATGATTCCTATTTGTGGTTCCAAAAATTCAAATTTTTTTGCTCAAGTTCGAATCCCATGAGAGACAAAAATTCTATTTTTTGGATTCAATAACTTTTCTCATGGATTCATCAACTTTCAAAACGAATTCATCATTTTTAGTTCTCATATTCTCACGATAAAAATAGTTTTTACGTTAACTCTCTCTCTCTCTCACACACACACACACACACACACACACACACACACACACACACACACACACACACACATATATATATATATATATATATATAATATATTGATTATTATGAGAGCTATATGTTTTTAAAACTTGAGAACTGTCCACATAATATATAAAGTTATGCACAACGAAAACATCACACTTGATATTATCGTTGTGCACCAACTTTATAATGGTATGGTTGTGCAATAACTTTATATGTTTTGTGCATCAACTTTATATGCGTTATGTTAATAGTTCTTGTGTGTTCTCAAAAAAATATAGTTCTCGTTTGATTATCTATATAAGGAGTGAATCAAATCAGAATTACATCATATAAGGAGTGGATCATCAAATCAGAACTACATCTTTTTTTAGAACCTGATAACTATACAAAAAAAGGTACAAAGTTTATGTGCAGAACGTATAAAGTTGTTACATAATGATAACATTCTAAAGTTGATACACAACAGTAACAATTTATGCATGTGGTTGTTGTGAAACAACTTTATATGTTCTGTGCATAGTTCTCAAAAATAATGTAGCATTCATTGTATCCAACCACTATATAATGTGTATATTTATATAGAGTGGTGTTCAAATAAGAATAATTTTAACCGTGAGAACTAAAAATCACGAGACTTCGTTATGAATAAAATAAATTTTCTATGGAAGTTAATCTAAAATTTTAGAATTTTCACCAAATTTGAATCCCATGAGATACAAAATTTCATTTTTTTTTATTCAGTAATTTTTCCAACGGATTCGTCAAACTTTCAATTGTGGTTGCACAAATTATAATTTATAATAAGACCTCTATATCGGTTATAAAACTAGTATTTCATTTGTGGTTGCACAAATTATTATTTGTAATAAGACTTCTATATCTATCAATCCTCCGTTTTCAATTGTCTACTATGATGCAGTTTCATATTGATGTTTTTAGTTTCAAACATTGGCGGACAAACAGAAAAAATGGAACGCGTTCCATTTTCACACTATGCTTTTTCAAGCTGACAATATATATATATATATATATATATATAGAGTTTGGTTCAAATAAGAACCAATTTTAACGTGAGAACTAAGAACTACGAAAACAAAATGAATATGCTATGAAAGTTAATGAATACTGCGAAAGTTAATGAATCCAAAATTGAATTTTCACCGTGGTTCGAATCCCATGAGAGGCGAAAATTTTTTTTTATTCATTAACTTCGCATGTATTCATTTACTTTAATAGCATATTCGATTCTCACGTCGCACAATAAAAATGGTTTTTTCGTTAACCCTCCCTATATATATATATATATATATATATATATATATATATATATATATATATATATATATATATATATATATATATATACGTGAGAAACAAAAATGATGAATTCGGTGTGAAACTTGATGAATCATTGGAAAGTTATTGAATCCAAAAAATGGATTTTTCGCTCTCATAGGATTCGAACCACGGTGAAAATTCAATTTTTGGATTCAAGAACTTTCTCACAGATTCATTAACTTTCATAGCAAATTCATTTTGTGTGTAAAGAATTTCGTGGTTCTTAGTTCCCACGTTAAAATTGGTTCTTATTTGAACCTCACTATATATATATATATATATATATATATATATATATATATATATATATATATATATATATAGGGGATGGATCACGTGAGAATGCAAATATTGGTGAGAAATAAAAATACAAAGATTTAACGATAAAGTTGTTGCACTAAATGTATAAATTTGTTGCATTAAATTTAACATATAAAATGTAGCACTTAATATAAAGTTGTTGCGCAGAATTTGGTGCAACAGATTTATACATTTAGTGCAACAAATTTATACGTTAAATATTGCATTCTTATTTCTCACCAATATTTGCATTCTCACGTGAACCATCCCCTATGAGATGGATCAGGTAGGAAAGGATAATTTGGTAGGAAATGAGAATGAATCTGGGTCTTTGATTCACTGGATCAATGGTTGAGATTTAATTTCAGTTGTGTTACAGTTTTGTATTTTGTGTGTTACGCGGATTACTGTGCAGCACTAGAACCCTTCTTATGCTACGCTGCAATAAAAGATGTGTTAAACTAATATATTTAGCATATGTGCTACGAAAGGATGAAATATGTGCTAAAATAACATGTGCAACATAGTAATTCTGATTGTGCTACACAAATATGAAAGATATGCTAGACTTACATATCTATTCCTATTTTTTACACTTATTTCCATTCTCAGTCCTCTTTGTTGTTAAGAACCCGCCTAGGTGCAGGATTAAGATGTTTATTGTAGTAATGGTATTATATTGGTGTGTAGAGTTGATTTTTGAGAAACTTTTAAACCATATATGTATATTATGCTTGTTTTGTTATGTTGTTTTAAAATTGGGATATGTTTAATCATAAGACTAAGGATGGTATACGGATTTGTTTGAAGCTTTAGGGTAAGAATTTTTTTAATCACGATCAAAACTCTTTTGTTCAATCTGATTTTTCAGACCCAGAGAATCTTAAAGATAAGCATAAAATATCGTGTGAAAATCATAATTTTATTTGTCAATTTGAACAAAAATTTAAACATATATTACATTCAGAAAATAATCATTTGAATAGTATTACAGATTTAATTATAAATTTAAATTGTAATTTAGAAAAGAATAAAAACGATAATTATAACTTACTTAAAGAAATAATACAAAGTAATCAAGAAAAGAATAAATAAATTAAACAGATTAGTGAAAATTTTGACTATATTAAAGAACAAAATAATCAAATCATCTCTGAAATTAAACAGATAAATAAAAATTTGCCTAGTAAAACTGAGATTAATCAGTTAAGTTACTTAATAGATAATTTAAAACCAAAGAAAGTTGAATTAGAAACTAAAAAGCTATTAGGAGAAATTGAATTACAAATCAGTGAAACTTTTAATAAATTAGAAACAAAAATAAATAATAAACTAATTGATCAAGATATTGATAATATTACACAAGCTATAAATAATTTAAGCTTAGGATCACAAGAAAGACCTAGAAAATAACCCATACAATTTATAATTATTGGAAACCTAAAATGAGTAATTTTGACAATTTTCTGAAACTCACAAACTATACAAAGAAGATAGAAATTCTACAAGCAATATAAATGAAATTATTACTCGGATACATTTTACATAGAATTTTAAGTTCTAGAAGAGGATCGGAAGTAATAGTTCTCAACAAACTATACAATTAGAAGAAGAAATAGATGTTGATAGAAATTTAGAAATTTACAATAATCATAGTTTTGAAATTTTACAACCAAGAGTTTTATATCAAGGTGAATAATAAATATAAACACGAGTTTTATTAGAGAAGTAGAGAAGTAAGTACTAGAGTAGTTGATGGTACAATGTAATTTATAGATTTACTATCACCGTAAACTATAAAGAAATTAATTAAAAGTAATAAACTATTTTCACATATAGGATTAATAATAATAGGAATAAAAGCATTTGGAAGACAAGAGGTAGGAACAAAGGCTTTAGTATTAATTACAGATCAATCATGGCAACAAGATATTAAAAGAGCTATTATATGAGGAATGGAAGTAGATTTAAACAAAAATTCAGCATTATTTTATTGTGCTCTCAATATTTTAAAAGATATTAGGGACATAAGTAAAATAAAAATTGCAATACAAACTAAAGGATATACAATTTATGAAGGAAATAATTTAGTAATAAGCGTTGGAGTATTAGGAAAAATGAGTACATCTTCAAGTATGAAATATAAAGTTAATATTGAAAAAATAATAAAAGTCATTGCTTCAAAATGAATTAAAATGATAGAACCACAAAAAATTGATCCTACTGAATTAGCAGGATTAGAATGGAATTTAGAAGATTTAAAAAAGAAATCTAATGAAGTTTTAGTTCCACAAAAAAGTATTATTTATGACAATAATGGACAAACAAATTTAAGATTTACAAATTTTGTAAAAAGAAACAATAAAAATGAGCAAAATGATGAAGATGATGATAATATGGAAATAAACTACTCCCTCCGTCCCACCCAAGATGGCTCGCTTTTTTTTTTGAGCTGTCCCACCCAAGATGGCACGTTTCCTTTTTAGGAAATAATTATCTCTTCAAAAGTTGTGGGACCTACCTACTTTTTATCACTTTATTCACTTTATACCATTCTCCTAAATAACCGTGCCGAAAAGAAAGGAGCTGTCTTGGGTGGGACGGAGGGAGTATAACTTAATGAATGAATATTATGATACAGAACCAATTTATGATACAGATTCTGAAGAAATAGACACATTAGAATTAATCAAACAGAAATGATAGGATATTGTCAATTTAATAACGAAAATTATGAAAATAATTTAGAAAGTAATATAGAATTTGAAACAGTTTCAAGTTTGAAGAAACAAAACAACAATAGATGAAATAATTAATAAAAATTTATCAAATAAATTTACAAGATCAAATTGATGATATGTTAATAGAATGCATTACGTAATTAAGAATGGATTCTAACCAAGCTTATAAAGAATTAGAAAATATTTCAACCTACCCTTAGTTTCGTAAATTGAACAAGGAAAATTATGATTAGTGATTTTTATAAAAATAATAGAGAAACTAATTTTATGGATGTTTCAATGACTCCTAGTAATAAAAGACCTAAACCGAATTTATACAACAAGAAGAGGTAGTACAACAGACAAGGTAGACAAAATTGGATACCACTAAACCCAATATGAAGGAGAATCTCAATAATTGGAAAAGGAAAAGAGCTCCAATAGGAAAATTATATAGTGGAGATATGTTATATATAGAAGAACAAAGTCCGCAATTATGGGAGATGAAGTTTTAGTTTGGGAACAAACGGTAGTAAGAAATTGGGAAAAAAGAAAAAAGAAGATACATGGATATGTTTTCTTATTTAGAAACAACCTTAAGTCCAACAGCTTTAGGATTATGGCAAAATAAAAAATCTCAAGCTCCTGATGAAATAAATCAATTAAAAGCATTAGGAGATAATCCTTATAATTTTACAATTGCAATAAGACTATTAATAATAGGTGTTGATCCAGCAAAAGATAATACATTTTTGCAAGATACATCAATAAGAAATTTAGAACAATTAAGTATTTCAGATTTTAAATATATAAGATAATTTACAAATGATTTTGTTAGATTATTATCACAAACTGGTAGAGCAATGGAAGATGAATTATGTAATAAATATTTTATAAAACTTCCAGGAGACTTAGGAAAACAAATACATGAAGCATGGGAAGTGACTACTCCGAATTTAGGAATAGGACTAAGAATAACTTTTACATTTAAATATTTAGAAGATAGATGTAAAGATGCAGTAATAAAAGAACAAATAAAAAGACAAGCATAGGCATTTTGTAAAACTGTTATTTATACACCTCAAGCTTATGGATATTACAAAAAATCATATAAAAAATGTATTAGAAAAAGTACTACTTATAAACATAATAAGAATAAAGATAGAAATAGATATGTTAAGAAACCTTACAAAAGAAAGTGTAGATGTTTTATATGTGATTCGGAAAACACTTAGCTAATAAATGTCCCAATAAAATAAAAATTATGAAAGAACAAATTTAATAGAAGAAATATGAGAATATAATATAGAAGTTATAAACTCGTAAGATTCGATAATGAATCAATCTATAGTATTTATACGAGAATATGAAAATGAAAAGAAATAGATCCTACAAGTAGTAACATATACGATATGAATACACTAAATGATTGTTTACATTATTGGATTAAAGAAAAGAAAATAATCATATACCATGTATAAATTGTAAACTATACCCGTAAATTACAAGAAGATATCAATGTAATAAATGCTTTGAAAAATATGTTTCTTATGTTTAGAAAAATTATTTGGAATAAAACCGAATTAAAAGGAAAAGCTAAAATTGAAGAAAATAAAATACTGATATTTATAAAATAAAATTGGAAAACATGAAGTAATGTTAGAACTATATAATCATAAATATTTAAAATTAGAAAATAAATACGATGAACTCCAAAAAGGATAGAAGCTATAGAATATACATTAAATGATTATAAAAATTTGAAAATATTGAACTAAATCAAATGGCGTAACAAATAGAGGAAGAAGAAAAATATTAATAAATAATAGTAATAATACAAAAAATCCAGCTACAACTCTAATAAATATTCAATGTAGATTATGGATAGATAATGAAAATCATGTTGATTTAAATGCTATATTAGACACTGAAAGTACTAAAAGTTTAATAGGATATAGTTTGGTAGATCCTAAGTTTCATAAATTATTAAATTATAAAATGGAAACTAGAACAGTTGAAAATAGAATTATGAAAATTACATCTCGTTTAGAACCAACTGGAATACAATTTTTAAATTTTCTTTGGTAATTATAGTTTAAAATATGATTTACCTCGTGTAATAATAAATCCAAAAGAAACTAATTCTAAAGATTTCTTATTAGGATTAAATTTTATTACTAGTTTAAATAGTAATTTAACAATTGCTAAAAAATTTATTACACTAAGTAAACAAGTTTATAGTTTTTCAACACATAGATATACACATACATCAGAGTTTGCTCGAAAGCGTGGTGGACTAGGAGAATTAGATTTTTTAAAGCAAATACAAAACAAACAAAATAATTTTATTGAAAATGAAGCTACAAAATTATTCTCACAATTTATTTCACAAGAATTAGAAAAAGGGTATGATATTACAACAAATAAAAATTATCCTATAATATTAAAATTAGAAAAATTAGGACTAATAGGAGATGATATTACAAATGCAAAAGTAAATTATGTTTGTAAAATAAAAATAAAGTTACCTGAAATTACAATTAGAACAAAAAATGGAGAGTATAGTGCAGAAGATGTAGAAGAATTTAGAAAACAAGGATTAATTAGACATTCAGAAAGTTCTCATAGATCTACAGCTTTTATAGTTAGAAATCATTCAGAAATAAAAGAGGAAAATCTAGGATAGTATACAATTATAAAAGATTAAATGATAATTGTGAAGATGATGGTTATAATATACCAAATAAAGAAACTTTGATAGCACTTATACAAAATAAAAAGATATTTAGTAAATTTGATTTAAAAAGTGGATATAATCAGTTAAAATTAGAAGAATGGTTTAAACCATGGACTGCTTTCACTTGTCCAGAAGGACAATTTGAATGGAATGTATTAAGTTTTGGGTTAAAAATGCACCGCTATATTTCAAAGATTTATGGATAGTATATTTTAAAATATAAATTTTGTTTAATATATATTGATGATATTCTTGTAGCAAGTGATAATTTAAAAGAACATGAAGAACATTTAAATATTATATTTAAGGAAATTGAAAAGAATGGCATAGTAATCAGTAAAAGGAAAATAGAATTATTTAAAAGAAAATTTTCATTCTTAGGATTAGAAATTGGAAATGGAAAAATAGAATTACAACCTCATATTGCTACTAAAATTTTAGAATTTCCGAATAAATTAACAAATTTAAAACAAATACAATCATTCTTAGGACTTGTAAATTATGCTAGGAAGTTTGTTTCAAATCTTAGCAAATTAGTTGGTCCGTTATATAGTAAAACTACAAAAAATGGTCAACGACATTTCAATATAGAAGATGAAAAACTTATACAAAAAATTAAAAATGAAATAAAAAATATTAAACCTTTAGAATTACCTACAAGTGATAATTATATAATTATTCAATGTGATGGATGTAAAGAAGGATGGGAGCAGATTAATTTGTAAACCCCATAAATTTAGTCCAAAAATGAAGAAAGAATAGTCGCTTATACTAGTGAAAACTTTAATAAAACAGTTTAAATTGGACATCTTTAGATTATGAAATAGTGCATTAATAAATTCTTTAGAAAAATTTAAAATATGGTTAAAAAATGAATTCACTGTTAGAACAGATTGTGAAGCTATTGTAAAATTTATTAATAATGCTAATAGTAAAAAAGTTAATAAAACAAGATGGATAAATTTACAACAAATAATTCAAGGAAATAATTATAGAATAAAATTTGAACATATAAAAGGTAAAGATAATAATATTGCTGACCTATTATCTAGAAAGATAAATCGTCTTTTCTATGCAGGAAATGGATAGAAAGATTATAAAGCCTTCAAAAGGAAAAGAAAAGATTACACAGCCCGAAGTCTCTAAGACCAGAAGGGAAGAAAAGTTATACAGTTCAGGATCTGAAAGAAATTATCCAATGGATATTTCTTCAGACGAAGAAAGCAAAAGTATTACACACTTCTCCAAGCTAAGAGAATCCAAAGATTACAAAGATGAAATTCAATTTGGAACAAGAACTTTACAAAATGTTCAAATCACGCTATGCAGATTCGTAGCAATTACAAAGGTTTACAGAGACAACATGTTATCCTTGATAATCATGGCATATTCAAACATTGCCAAAAGCTACGACTTTTAAAGTCCAAGTTTTAAATGCTCGGCATTTTATTTTCTCGAACAAAATCAAAACCGTAGTACCTCAAAAGAAGTTTACACATTATGTTATTTTCGGAGGAACAAAATTGGAGTTTTCATAACTTTAATCTCGCTCAAAATATATTAATTGTCCTAAACCTCTTTGGAAAGATTACTACGATTTTTCAGAAGCATTATCAAATGCTAGAGAAGCATTTGGTTTACAATAATTTTTTATTGAACCAGAGGAAGTCAAAAGTTTTTCTCAGACTGCATAAGAAAATCCAAGTAGTGTGATTCAACATCAATCTTCTTTGTTAAAAAATTATGAATCACAACTTGTGGATTTTGAAAAGAAAACTTCTGATCAAAACAATCAATTGAAAAGTTTACAAAATGACTGTAATTACAAAAATCAGACGATCTCGGTCATGGAATCAACTATTACAAAGTTGAATCAAAAAATTGATTTTTTGAAAACCAAAACCCAGTTTGTTCAACCTCCAAGAAGTTTTGAAAATTTTAAAACTAGGATTCTTGATATTACTTGGAGAGAAACAATGGAATCAGTCTTGGAAATTGTTCCTGACCTTGAGGAAATTATTTCTAAAAAAGTTTTACAAGGATTTCCTCAAAACCTTGTTGATCTACAAAAGAAACTTGTTGAAATTTATTTCAATGAGTCAAAATACAAGGACGTAAAAATTATACAAAGGCCTGATGTTTATAAATTTATACAGAAAGAAGAGATATTAACTAATGAACAGATCAGAATTCCTGGCCTTCTGCTTCTACAGATTGATTTAAACAAGACCGACATGCCAGATGAAATTATAATCAATTTTTACCACAATGGTATGATTGATTTCATGGAATTCAGTTATACAGGAAAAATAGAAGACCTAATGAATAAATTGGGAGAAAAAATTCTATTGACAGCTGGCAATATTTCATCATTATCGTCCAAATCAAAGGTCTACTGCAAAATTCTAGCTTCTCTTCCAGAAGCTACATCTCACAGTTATCGCAAGCTAGAAAAAGAATTTATTTGACAGACATTGAATATTCTGGACGATATCTTCAGACCAGATGTAAAAAGAGGGAACCAGATCATTTTACATTTCAGTATTCTGAAGAACAAATAATATATTTCAGAAGTCTGAAAACATCCCTAAACTTGAATTATGGATGAAGTATAAACTTACAACTGAATGACATTATTTACAAATATGGGTAACACCAAATTGGAATATGTTCCTTTCTTTCAGCGGAGAAGGTGATAGTCTTACAGATGAAGAAATTGCTATCATCAATACAGATAAAGAAGAAGAAGACATTGATGATTCTCAAAGCTGCGACACGATTCCTAAGACTCATCGAGATTTTTGAAAGATTAGACATATTTGTGTCAATTATTAGTTTGTAACTGTTTCTCTTTTGTAATTTTCTTCTTTTTCCTGTTTTTCTTTTACACGTATAGGTGGCGTGTAACATTTAATCAATAAGCATTCAAATCAAGTGATGACGTGTAACAAAGTTGGCAATCCTAACTAGGTAGCTAGGTAGATAGGTAGATAAAATGTCATTATGACATTTGACAAAAAATAGTGTAATAGTAATTTTCATTGCCTATAAAACGGCATATGATCTTTCATTGTAAACCACCACCAAGAGAGTAAAATCCTTTGCATTTTCAAAAAACCATGAGTTTCTAAGCTTCTTGTTTTCTTACTCCTATAGCCGATAGCAAATTCGATACCCATCCTTGAGAGCTAAATAATATATCCCAACATAAAATAAAAATAAAAAATCCTTCACTCACGAACATATTTTCCGAAACGAAGGCTCATCCCTGCTTTCTCCATAAAAAGAGTTCTGTGTGAGCTCTATCTGGTATAATTTCTTTTTTCTTTCTTTTTGTGGTTTAATGTGTAACACGAAAAAACACACTCTACCCCCCATTTGCTTACTTCTCTACTTCCTCTAATAAAACTCGTGTTTATATTTATTATTCATGTTTGATATATATATATATATATATATATATATATATATATTATTTTCAGTCTTTTATCACATGTAAAAAACAAGCTTAATCTTTGAGGGATTACATGCATGTATCGTAGAAATTATATTTTTTGTTTATAATTAAAGAAGAAAAACTTGAGCAGAAACCTACATCGCTAGTTTGGTTTGGTTTAGGTTCATCGGAGTCCGCCGCACATGAACAAAAAGGATGGCCATTCAGATACTCCCTGTTGCCATGAGATGCAACATTATATAATAATATGCACCCTATATTTGAGCAAGTTGAACAAATTGTGTTCTAAACATTAAAAAAATGGTGCAACATTATATAATAATATGCACCCTATATTTGAGCAAGTTGAACAAATTGTGTTCTAAACATTAAAAAAATGGTGCAACATTATATAATAATATGCACCCTATATTTGAGCAAGTTGAACAAATTGTGTTATAAGCATTAAAAAAATGGTGCAAAAAGTGAACAACTAGTTTTGACTTGTTAGGTCAACAACATGCTGTAAGTATCTTCAAATTTTAACTTCCATTTATTCAATACCTACTGTGCTCGATAATCATCGCGCATTCCCAACTTGCAATTTATTTCAGGTTTCACAATCCACTATTATAAATGATGACGACCGTATAGCCCCACTCACGAGGAGAGGTAAACCAAATTAAAAAGGGTTAATATCAATTTAAACCCTAAATTATACATGTTTTATCAAAAATATCCTGTACTTTGAAAATATCGCAGGGTATTTTGATACAAATATGATAGTTTGGGGTTTAAATTGATATTTTGAAAGTTCAAGATATTTTTGATAAAACATGTATAGTTTAAGGTTTAAATTGATATTTACCCTTAAAAAAAATGATGCAGTATTTTGCTTATAGTGTTTCTTAAAAAAAGCATAATATTCAACATAATACAAATAGTGTATAAAATCATTAATAAATTCACCTAATTAATATATACAAATTTGACTAAAACAAATACATGTGCTTCGATAATACACACTTCTTTCGTTTTTTTAAGTGTCCTCGGCCATCAAATCGCACAAATAAAAAAAATAGATAAATTTACATTTGTAACCTCATTAATTACCATGATAAATGAATTCATACAACCTTTCAAAAAAAAAAAATTCAAAAGTATTAAATATGGGTTAATTAATAGGAAATATAACATAATTTTACTCTCAAATTGTGAACTATGATACTTATTAAAAAAACAAGAAAAAAAAATACTAATTGGACATTTAAAAAAGAATGGAGGAAGTAAAATACATGTCTCAAATTGTGAACTATGATACTTATTAAAAAAAGAAAAGAAAAAAATACTAATAGGATATTTAAAAAAGAATGGAGGAAGTAAAATACGTGTATGTATTAATCATTTACCTAGAAACTACAAAAATAGTTATTGATTGTATGTGTATATATACTAATCTAGTACATGTATATTTTTTATGATACGACTTTTTTCTACTTAAAGCAAATGACTCACAAAGTTGATAAATATTATAACATATGTCATCAAACTTATAATTGTGATGCATATGTGTGTGTATATAAATAATGTTAATTATTCTTATATGAAGGTATAAATCCTTAAGATGAGATTGAAAAGATATATGACTTATTATGTTATAGAATTTATTTTTAAATATAATTGATCCCAAGTTGAACCATAATTTTTTTATTACTATATAAAATTTATTCTTATATAGAGTATGAATACTTTAAAGGATAAGTGATGGGAATAAAATTATACAGGAAAGAAATGGATTTTGGGATGCAATGATTCAAGGAATGGAATTGAATATTTGATTCTCTATTGGTATGTTATAAAAGGAATGAAACAAAATAAATAAAATAACCATTATTTTATAATTTATGTTATTATTACTATAATAATAAACTAATAATTAATTATTATTATTTAGGAATATTAATTTTATTTATTATTATTATTATTATTTATTTATTTATTTACTATGGTTTTGTTGTTGCTGTTATTATTAATTAATTAATATTATAATTACTACTACATCCGTCCAATCCAAGATGACATTTATTCATTTTTGGGTTGTCTCACCCAAGATGGTATATTTTATTTTTAGGAAATAATTATCTCTTCAAAAATTATGGGGTCTACCTACTTTTTATCACTTTAATCACTTTATACTATTCTTCTTAATCACCGTGTCGAAAAGAAATTGACCATCTTGGGTGGGACGGAGTGAATATTATTTTAATATAATATTTATTGCTATCAATTACTATTTATTTATGTTAATATTATTTGTAATATTTAATAATAATAATATTTATTATTATAACTATTATTTTAATTTAATTATTTAACTTATTAATTATTACGTTAATACTATTAATTACTATTATTTTTATCACTATTATTATAATATAATAATTTATTGCTAATAATTACTATCTATTTATTATTATAAATACTACTCCATATGTCCCATTATTGTTGGCACGTTTTCCTTTTTGGCTGTCCCATTAAGTTGGCTCGTTTCCAAAAAATGAAACACTTTTTACACTAAAAAGTGTCTCGAATTTTGTGTCATCCATTACTTTACACACAAAACAAAACTCTCATTAATCTATGTGCAAAAAAGAAATGAGCCATTATTATTGGGACGGAGGGAGTACTATTTTATTATTATTTTTATTTATAAGATAAAAAATAAATAAGAATAGTTTTGTTAGAAAAAAATAAATTTGGCTAATTATATGTTCATGTGAATAACTAATACCATGAGGGAGAGGATGAATGACTAATCAATCTAATCTCATGTTCATGAGAATAATCTTCCTTCGGGGATGGTGATTTCTGTCGTAAAAATCTTACAACCATAGAAATGATAATGAACGCAGGAATCATCATTTCATTCTCATATCATTCATGTCGTCACCTAGAAGAAGTCGTCTCGCGATAGGGAGCAGCACATGAAGTCCATTTGCATATCACCAAAATGATATGTATTTTATGATGTTGCTTACGCAAGTGGTGATATAATTCTCAAATCTCAGTATATATAAATAAATCCTGCAAATTAATAACATGAAAAATATTAGATGTCGTATAAAAATATAATAAAAATATGACACCCAATTTATCGTACGTTCCCATATCACATCAGATGTGCACAACATAAAAATATTGGACCTCCCCAGTCCCCCATCTCATCAGATGTGCACAACACATAAATAAAATTACAGAGGTGATACTAACTCAAAATAACCTTTTTTTTAATTATCCTTTGCGTGGGATTATGGACTGAAGATATATACAGATTGTTTATATGATTAATAAATTTTGATCTCCACCTGATTATGCAATCCCTCAAATCTAATCATACAGCGCCTATCTCATGCGCAATTATGCAGCTTCTTCATTAACTTGTTATAATTTCTCGTGCACCTGACGTAATCTCCAATTAATTTGGAGAGTATTAATTTATATATAACTAATCTATAACAAAATGGACTTTTTGTCAAAAATATATCCTATTTTCTACAACCCTACGATGTTTTTAATCTCACTTTGGCTTCTATACTTTTAACTTATTCAATATTTTCGTAAAAGTATTGCAATAAAACATATTATATCCATGGTTGCAAAACCTTTGTTTTTCCTTTTAAAATGATGAGAGACAGTTAATTGTGTGTATAATTAGAATAATTTCCTACACAGTTGTAGTTTTGTCGATATACGTAATGAGCCAAGTATTGGAGTTCTTCTTTTTACAATGATTTTTAAAGGATATAAATCAATGTGGAATAATTATTTGCATTATATTTGGGAAAAATAGAGGAGAATTTTCAAGTATAACTAGACGAGACTGCTGCACTGGCTATTTTACAGTAAATTTGATGCTACAATCCTATGTATTGCATATATATTTGTATATATAAAGTTGACGCCTAATAATTTATGGATGGGGATGAAGCTTAATTAGAATTCCAAACACTAAATGACGGATCCCAACTGACACACTAGATCCCTAACGATAGCGATCCATAAACTATCACATGTCACCATTGTAAGGTAATATGATTCTTCCATATTTTCGATAATCCATCTTGAATATTTAATTCATCATACATTAATTATATTCCTAGCATGCTTCTATATAATTAATTGTAACATATACGAGTTTTCTTGTGTTTACCTATAAATTTCTTTCAAATCTGATCAATGAAGCTTTGATTTTCTGGACTATATCTCAGATGTCCGATCTCCAATGTTAAGTGAGAGCAATCTATGGAAAATACCTAATTTTTTTTCTTCCCCTATGATTTTTGAAAATCACACTATGTTGTGATATTATTGGCTTTCTCATATCCTGTATCTATAGTGCTATCCATAGAGTCCTAATTTGATCAGGATTCTGGCACATTAATAAATACAATAATTATCTTCTATCCTGAAGATAATTATTTTCTAGAATAAATATCTCTTGATATATTTAAATATCAAATAATTCAATCTAGACTAGGAGATGTATTAAATTGATAATACAATTAATAAAGTCCAATCTCAATGGGATTGTACAATAGGGGGCAAAAATTATACGGGCAATAGGTCTTGGTGGGTCAGTACTCCATGGATCAAATATAAAAAATAAAGATGAACCTAAAATAAATTAATTATCTTATGTTCAGTTCAGAACATAAATTAATTAATAAACATTTATTCATTCCACTCGAGAATAAATGTTGACTTACTTTTTATTATCTAAGTTGAATCGGGCTTATACCTAGACTTATGAATCCCATATTTAAGATACTGCACGTCCTTCTGACTGCTAAAAATAATTAATCTTTTAATAATTCTTTTAGTTGTACTACTCAACCTTATTATCGCATCTGAGCTAAATCAACCTGTAAGATTTAGTATAATATACCTTTTGTGCTTCTTAAAATGACGTCATTATCCTAAACGAATACAGTTACTTGATATATATAACCAACATGACATACAAGCATTGTCATCATCCAAGATATGGAGAATATTGAGTTATCGTATGTAACCCTTACGCATAACAAGTCAAAGTAATGGTCAGTAAATCATATTTATCTAAAATCTTATCAAGGATTAGATCAACGTAAAGTCATCGATATCTAGATCTTTCATGACGGTCAAATAGAAGAACTCATCTTATGTGATCCAACAATCGTCAAGACGTAAAAGCATAGAAAAAAGCAACCAAGTCAAGTTACTTCTTATCTATACTTCAACTTATACCAACAACTCATCCTCAAGTTGTCTCAGTTGTGATCAATTTTATATCTCAATTAGCTTAACTAATCATATAGACTTTTGTAAGCTTCTACACACTATATGATATAACTTTTGTATAAGATAATGAGACAATATATACAATCAAACAAATAATTCAAATAGAAATTCGGAATAATAGTAACAAGAAACATTCTATAAAAACTCAATCAATCTACTTTCAGTATATAAAGTTTAACAAATATTATGATAGAGAAATATACAATACAGAGTATAGCATCAAATCTACAGTAATTTTACACATTAGAGCGTCTCCAACCCTGCGCAGAAATAGCTCAGGGCGTTAATCTGGAGCAGCATATTTCTTCCAAAGTTGCGCAATACTTTACTCTATTTTTGCTTCAATTATTTCTCTGTGCCAAAGATTGCGAAGCACTATCCTGCGGTATTTCATTTATTTTTATTTTTATTATTAATTATATTTTTGTTGTTGTATTTTGTATGTTGTTTTCAAATTGTTATTGTATTTTTTATGAATATTTGTTTATGCTATTTTGTGGATATGGAAGGTTGATATATATTTATTTTATTTATTGAGCGAAAAACGTTCGCCGGTAAAGTTTGAAAAGTACGTAAAATTAAATTCACAACAAAGATACACAAATTAAAATACAAAATTACACAAAATAACTAACACCAAATAAAAATACATAAAATAACTAAAGATAACACAATTATTTTCCTGATAATCAGAAAGACCACCCCCGGCCGGAACCTCGTGTTAATATATTATCAATTTTTAATATAATTATATAAGATAGTTTTATTTTAATATAAGTTACAAAAATTATTAAGATTGAATAAATAAAGAAGAATATTCTGGAATATTTTTTTTCTACTATAAAATAGAGTAAATGATTGAGAATGAAATATTGTTTCTATTATAAAATAGAGATAAAATTATTGTATTTTTGAGAAAATGGTTGGAGATGCTCTTACAAGTCTCGATATTTTAAGTCTTGGTTATTGATTGGTCAACTAAAATCATGTCAATATATCAATTTTTTAGTTTGTTGTTATCATTTTTCTTATTTACTTCTTTTTAATTTGGTTTGATTTCGAAGATTGCACGAACTTTGAGATATTTGTTACATTGAATAATATTTTTTACTTTTGCAATTTTAATTTATGCATGATTAATTAAGAAATGTAACTTTGCATGGCGTTGGAGAGCCTAATTAAATAAATTAATGATGACTAGTTTAGTTAGGTAATGACACTTAGTTCAATTAATTAAGAGTAAGTAGATTTGAGATAAAAGTAATGGGATTATGTTGCAGCTGCTTGCGTGGCAATGAGTAATCGTCCCCTGAATATTCGCAATATATTACACGTAGATGAATTGCTCACTTTATATATAAGCATTAACCCGGGTAATTATCTATAATATATTATGAGGATGAACGTATTCATATTAAAGTTACACGAGTTAACTTGAATAGATTTAATAAAAAATTAGGATTAAAATCGAAATTATAGTTCAGAAAAAATCAATTCAAGCTGATTGATCCAAATAAAAAATACTCAAGCTTGATAAAGCTGAGGTAATGACTTAATTATTTTTATATTATATTTTTCATAAAGTTATTGTTTTAGTTTTACTCCGATATGTAGAGAAATCTGATTTTGACCCTCTCCCGATGATCTATCTTGGATGTTTAATTCACCATACATTGATTATATTCCTAGCATGCGTCTATATAATTAATTGCAACACGTAGGAGTTTTCTCGTGTTTACCCTTGAATCTGTCGAGGTGGATCGGGATGAACGGATTGAGACTCGTGCTTTGATCTTCTGGATTGTATCCCGATTGCCCAATCTCCAACGTCGAGTGAGGACAATCTATGGAGAATGCTACAGAAAATCACCCTAACCCTCTCTGTGATTTTCGAAAATTTCTCTCTAATGACTATAGAGATTCTCGAAAATATGCTGTGGGATAAAGGAGGATTAGCCTTGATCTTATCTCTTACCTTATATTTATAATGCATTACCATAATCCCATTAGGAAAAAATCCATGCATATCTCATAAATATAATAATATCCTTATAGGATAAAGTGAATCAAATCCTATCCATAGAGAGAGAGGAGACGCCGATTTTCACTAAGCAACGGGCCTGGATGGGCCAGCCCAGGGATCAAATGCAAGGAATAAAGATGAGTCTCAAATAAATTAATTATCTTATGTTCAGCCCAGAACATAAATTAATTTATAAATATTTATTCATGCCACTAGAGAATAAATGCTGACTTACCACTTTATTACCGAAGGTGAGTCGGGCTTGCACTTAGATATTACGAATCCTCGTATTTAAGATATCGCACGTCCATTAATTATTTAGAGCATTCTGACTGCTTAAAATAATTAATATCTTTAATTCCTTAAATAGTACCCAACCTTATTATTGTACTTGAGCTAACTCAACCTGCAGGGTTTAGTACAATAAACCTTTTGAGCTCCTTAAGGGGACGTCATCATCCTAAACGGATACGGTGACTCGATACAGATAACTAGCATGACATACAAGCACTGCCACCACCCAAGATGCGGAGAATATTGGGTTAGAACATATAACCCTCACCCATAACAAGTCAAAGTGATGGTCAGCAACTCATACTCACCTAATACCTTATCGAGGTTTAGATCATCGTAAGTCACCGAGATCTAGGTTCTTCACGACGGTCAGATAGAAGAACTCATCTCACTGTGATCCTTCAATACGTCAGAGACGTACCAGCATAGACAAGCAACCAAGTCAAGTCACTTCTTATCTATACCGCAGCCTATACCGACAACTCGTCCTCAAGTTGTCTCGGTGTGAAACTTTTATATCTCATTAAGCTCGACCAATCATAATCGTGATCTTCTACACATCGTATGATCTAACTTATATTGAGATAAGGGACATGATATATGCAATCAAGTAATCAATTCAGATAGAGATTGTAATAGTGGTAATGGAAATATCAGATACAAGCTCAACCAAAACCGCTTTGATACAAATCCAACAATCTCCCACTTATACTAAAGCAAACTTTTAGTATACAATGTGTCTCTACTAGCTATTACAAACAAAATCATCACTTTGCTTATACAAAAGTTTAGATAAGGGGACGTAGACTTTTTGCGGCGAGCTCTTGTGAATGGATCCGCTAGTTATCCATCGATCAATCTTTTCAAAGTCACGAATCATGATATCTCTATGTGTTTAGTCGCTTTTGGGTCCGTGGTTCCTTCGAGTTCACAAGAGTTATTGAAACTATGATACTCTTGGGCAAACCAGTACCACACCTAGATCCACGAGGTAGTTCTTCAATCATGACCTCTTAGCAGCCTCCAAGCGGCTACATATTCGCTTCCATGGTAGAGTCCGCAATGCATCGCCGCTTTGCACTCCGCCAGATACGGCCCACCTCCCAAGGTAAACACATAGCACGAGGTAGACTTTTTCTCATCACGGTCACTTGAAAATCCGAGTCCAGGTAACCAAAAGGCATTAGACTATCTACATGGTAAACTAGCCTATAATCTCGAGTCCTTTTCGTGTACTTGAGTATATGCTTTATCGCAATTCAATGAGTTTGTCCAGGTTAGATCGATATCTAGCTACTATCACACCATAGGTGATCGCTCCTTAGATAAAGGAACGCCATGTCTCGAAGGTAGCAATCCTTTCTTGGCGGTTCGCATACTAAAACGAGTAATCACAGATCAATGTAAGACGCCCGAGATAAGCTCAATATTTTCTCTCGCGATCTCTGTAAACCTTGATCCCAAGAATGTACGCGATCTCCTAAGTCTTTCATTTGAAATCGATCGGATAACCAACTCTTTACGCCCGATAACAACTTCACATTGTTGCCAACTAGAAGAATGTCATCTACATAAAGTGCAAGAAATACCACATCACCGCTGACATCTAAACGATACACACAACTCTCGTTAGCAACCGGTAAATCCATGGACTTTACCAAGCGTAACGATCGTGATTGCTTAAGCCCATAAATGGACTTCTTAAGCTTCCATACTAGATGTTATTCACCCGACCACATAACTTTCGAGCCATCGCATATAGATGAGTTGCACAAAGTAAAAGTCTCATCGAAATCGATACCCTCAACCGAGTATTATCCGGTAGAGGTGTCTTTCGTATACATCCATAGTCGTTATGGACTCAATTTCTAAGTCCATAGCGTGTGCCATAATCTTGCATCAATGTCTTCAGATCGCCTCCGACGTCCATGGATCGATTAGTCACCACGAACATATCGCCGGGTCGACGTGAAAGTTCTCTATCTTGCACAACTTGTCGGATAGGAGCCACTTGTACGTCAGTATCTCCAAGTGGAACTCGACCCACTTCAATTTCTTGAAATATCCGGTGTCGATCCTTCCACTGATACGACATCTCGCACTTTCGCTTAATCGGTGGTGGAATACGATCATCTTCTAATTCTCAAGAATGGAGAGTCGCCCCATATCCTTATGTGGCTTAAACCAGCTTGCGCCCAAACCACAACTCGAAGGGTTTTTCCGATCGACTTGGATGGTACTAGATTTAGCAAGTATGCCGCCGCTTCTAAGGCATACCCCCGAACGAAATAGCAATGCCGCATAACTCATCATTGATCTAACCATTTCCAAAAGAGTCATATTTCTTCGCCCGACACACCATTTTGTGTGATGTGTTCGGTATAGTCTTGTTGGAGGTAATCCCACACTTTACTATATAGTCCATAAACTCACATCGAGGTATTCGCCACCGCGATCGGATCGCATGATGACTTGATACTTTTACCAAGCTTCGTCTCCACTTCCGCCTTAAACTCTTTGAATTTCTCAAAGCATTCGGACTTGCGGTGAAGCGGTATATGTATCCGCACTCGAGTAATCGCCAATGAAAGTGACAAAATACTGCATTCTCCACGAGCTTGTGTGGACATCGGTCCACACAGTCGAATGGACTAGCTCCAACACTTTTCGACTCTATAACCCTTCGCTTTGAAGGGTCTAGTCGACATCTTACCTTCTATACAGGATTCGCAGACTGGGAACGGAGTAACTGTTAGAATACCCAACGCTCCATTCTTAGTCAGTCTTTGGATCCTATTTAGATTGATGTGACCTAATCTAAGATGCCAGAGAAATGTGATGTCATCTCATAAGAAAACTTTCTTTAAGGTTTGATGTAGATGCAACATAGTTATAGGTATTATGTTTTGCACAAATAGTATAAAGCGAATTATATAATGTGCCAACACAGATAACTTCGTTATTTCTTATGATTGAAATGCAACTATCAAAAATAATGTAATATCCATGAATAAACAATTTCAAATAGAACAAGGTTCCACGAAAATTCGCACATATAAAACATCTTCAATACTAAACTGTTCTATCAAAACATAAAGTAACATCTCCGACCGCAACGGCCTCGACTTTCGCGCGTTACCCATGGAGATCGTTATCTCGCCATCATGCAGCTCCCTGTCCGCAGGAACCCCTCGCAGGTGTAACAAACATGATCAACAGACTCGTGTCTACTACCCAAGAATGGGTAGAACAAATCGCTAAACATGTTTCCACATTAAAGCAAATGGCGACTGAGCCTTGAGCATAGGGCACTTGGCCTTCCAATGCCCGTCTTGCCAAGACTTGAAGCACTTGCCCTCTCCTTCGCTTCTTCAAGCCTCCTGTGATGTGCATGTTCTTGTTCCCATTACTCCCACTATTTCCTCGCCTCCGCCACCTTTGGTGCCCTTTTTTTTTTTCCATTTTGCAACGGAAAATTTGGGCCCTAGATGTGCTAGCAAGAGCATATGTTCATTTACAATTGTAAGTGCCCATAAGTTCTGCGGTGTGTTGAGGATGATATCGACCTTGCTTCGCCGTCAATACCTCCTCCCAACCGATCAAGACTATCCATGAGACGAGTCATGTGGGAGACATGTTCATGGATCGAACTTCCTTCTTCCATCTTACACGCCAAGATTTCTCTCATTGTGTGGAAGAGGATCGTCCGATCCGATCGCCCAAACTTACCTCGAGACTTGACCATATTTCGTCGCGGCTACCATCGATCGATGATGCAATGCAAGCCTTGGACATTGTAGTCATCATATAGCACTTGGCCATATTGTTCGACTTATGCCAAAGTGCGCTTGACTCTCACCGCTCATTAGTCGATTCGCCAAGTAAGGGCATTGGGTTTAGGAGTAGTGAGAACAAACATGTGTTCTTCACGATAAGAACATATTCCAAGTTTCGCTTCCACTTGATAAAATTCGGACCGGATAAAGGATTTTGTGCGAGCATATCGATAGTCGATGTAAGAGACATATCCGAAAAGACAATGTAAACACATAAGCATACGATCGCACATAATTCGTAATAATAATATTGTAACCTTTGATAAAACAATATTAATTGAAACCTCCAATCGCCCAAGGAATTCCACATGCAAGCCACGCGTGTGGACGTTTATACGAACCTCGACCGCACTAAAATATACATTTTAGTCGCTTAATTTCAATCCATGTCAACTTATCCTTACGACAAATGAAATTAATGATGGACCTTGCTGACCACATCACTATCGCAAGAAGGGACTTCGGGAAGTTGTACTGAGGTGATGTCTAAGCAATGACCACAATTTTAATGTTAAAATGAATTCTTAGAATTGGCATACTCACTAGATCATACCGCCCAATCCAAATTCCTTTGTTATCTTATTTTATATCCATCTCTAGAGAACTTATGAAAATCGCACATGCAAGCCACGTTACACATGAAACTCCCACTTCTCAATAGATTTAAAATGTTTTATTTAGAAATCTCATCTAACAAACTTATGATAAGCAAAGCAAGCAAGCCAATGCGTGTGGATTTACTCACAAAGGCATCTCACTTTGTTTAGAGATCAAAAGTGGAGGTCTTGACATTTTAATTTTAAAATTAATTTGTCGGGTTGCTTGCTTAGTCTTTTGTTCAAAAGGTTTGTCCATGCAGATCACGTAATCCTAGCATGCTTTTCTATAGAACCCAACATGTAAAACATGCTCAGTAATTCTAAAATATGCTTGAAAACGCGATAAACCTAGCATGCTTACTATGCATATCCAATCACGAAAACATATAATATGTTTGTCTACGTAATTTAAACATACATAGCATGCTTCTGCATAATTTAAACATCCACGACATACAATGAACGATTAAAAATAAAATAAAACGTTCATCGTGGCCCACTCGTGGAACCTGCACTTTCCTGCCTAATATATTACATACAAATTGCAAAGTACAAATCTTCATAAACTTTGAAAAACCGGCCTCGCGTGCACGGGCACGGACCGGATTCGTCAAACCGCATTCGCCGAAAACGGGTCTCGAGCCGAAAACGGGTCCGCCGGTCGACCCAAATGGCCGGGCCGGCGCCAGCTTGCGCGCCGCCACCTCGCGTGCTCCTCGCGGGCTGCCCGCGGTCGCGACCGATGAGCACGCTGCAGTGCGCCACGCCGCTGCCGCGAGCGAGCCCACTCGCGAAGAGTCGGGATCTCGCGCGACAAACGCACGCCCGTCGCCGTGCGGGAATTCGCGCGACAAACGCGCGCATCCTCGCGGACACGAAGGCACCCGCGAACCGCGACGAAGTGCTGCGCGCGCGCCGCCGTGCGCCGATCTCGCGGAGATCTGCCGAGCCAGACGCTGCGGCGAAGCGGTGCCGGCGTTCGCGCGCGCGCGCGCGCTGCATCGCCTGCTACGAGCCATGCGCCCCGCCTCCCGCCTGCCCGCCGAAAATGCGAGAACGCCGCATGGCGCCGAAGCGCCGTGTTTCGCATCGCGTCCGGTTTCTCCCGACGAATCTTCGTTGTCTCGTTCTTCGTGCTTTCATCTTCGTTCTTCTTTTACAGATAAGATTTACACGGAAAAATCTAATCTAACCACGGATTTTCTCGTTGTGAAAAACAAAATCCGACAAAAAATAAAACGAGCCACGATGAACGACAGATCCAACAATTAATTAATTGCGCACGTAATAATCAAACGTGAATTAATCCAACAGAGCCAAGATACTGATCCCAGGCTCTGATACCAATTTTAGGGAAATCTGATTTTGACCCTCTCCCGATGATCTATCTTGGATGTTTAATTCACCATACATTGATTATATTCCTAACATGCGTCTATATAATTAATTGCAACACGTATGAGTTTTCTCGTGTTTACCCTTGAATCTGTCGAGGTGGATCGGGATGAACGGATCGAGACTTGTGCTTTGATCTTCTGGACTGTATCCCGGTTGCCCAATCTCCAACGTCGAGTGAGGACGATCTATGGAGAATGCTACAGAAAATCACCCTAACCCTCTCTATGATTTTCGAAAATTTCTCTCTAATAACTATAGAGATTCTCGAAAATATGCTGTGGGATAAAGGAGGATTAGCCTTGATCTTATCTTTTACCTTATATTTATAATGCATTACCATAATCCCATTAGAAAATGATCCATGCATATCCCATAAATATAATAATATCCTTATAGGATAAAGAGAATCAGATCCTATCCATAGAGAGAGAGGAGGCGCCGATTTTCACTAAGCAACGGGCCTGGATGGGCCAGCCCAGGGATCAAATGCAAGGAATAAAGATGGGCCTCAAATAAATTAATTATCTTATGTTCAAATTTTAACATAAATTAATTTATAAACATTCATTCATGCCACTAGAGAATAAATGCTGACTTACCCCTTTATTATCGAAGGTGAGTCGGGCTTGCACTTAGACATTACGAATCCCCGTATTTAAGATATCGCACGTCCATTAATTATTTAGAGCATTCTGACTGCTTAAAATAATTAATATCTTTAATTCCTTAAGTAGTACCCAACCTTATTATTGTACTTGAGCTAACTCAACCTGCAGGGTTTAGTACAATAAACCTTTTGAGCTCCTTAAGGGGACGTCATCATCCTAAACGGATACGGTGACTCGATACAGATAACTAGCATGACATATAAGCACTGCCACCACCCAAGATGCGGAGAATATTGGGTTAGAACATATAACCCTCACCCATAACAAGTTAAAGTGATGGTCAGCAACTCATACTCACCTAATACCTTATCGAGGTTTAGATCATCGTAAGTCACCGAGATCTAGGTTCTATACGACGATCAGATAGAAGAACTCATCTCACTGTGATCCTTCAATACGTCAGAGACGTACCAGCATAGACAAGCAACCAAGTCAAGTCATTTCTTATCTATACCGCAGCCTATACCGACAACTCGTCCTCAAGTTGTCTCAGCTGTGAAACTTTTTATATCTCATTAAGCTTGACCAATCATACAGACTTATGTGATCTTCTACATACTGTATGATCTAACTTAAATAAGAGATAAGGGGACACAGATATATGCAATCAAGTAATCAATTTAGATAGGAGATTGTAATAGTGGTAACAGGAAACATTGTATACAAGCTCAACCAAAACTGCTTTCAGTATACAAATCCAACACGATATTCTTTGAGTTCATTATTTTTCCATAGTTAGTGAAAGTGGGAGAGTAACATGTTCATTTCAATTGTCGCCCATAATGCTACAATTTGAGTTTTGAATTCATTGTCAGATTGGTATTGGATGCATGGTGGTGTTGATCTGGGAGGTAAGACTCCAGCTCTACTTTTCTTAAAAACATTAATCAATTAATTTTTTTTATGGTCACTTTTCTTTTCCATTGCACGACCATTACCTTTGGATTTGTGGAAGTGACTGACATTTTAATAATTTGGTTGCCACGTTTGGAGAAATAATTCATGGTTACCTTTTCATAATAATAATAATACTAAGTGTTTTGATATATTTGAAACCAACTGCAAGAGTATTATGCCAGCACTTTTGGTGATTTATTTCCTTAATCGATATTCTTTTGTATTCCATCCGTCCCAATATTCATGACTCATTTCTTTTTCACATAGATTAAGAAGAATTGTGTTTTATATGTAAAGTAGTGTGACACGAAATTTGATATATTTTTTAGTGTAAAATTATTTTCTTTTTTAGAACGAGCCAATAATAATGGGACAACCCAAAAAGGAAAACGAGCCAATAATAATAGGACGGATGGAGTATTTAATTTGTCTCCCTGGCAATTATTTGACTAAGTTTGTTTAATTAATAGATATACTGTAGTTGGTAAAATAATGGTTAACGATATAAAAGTTATGTTTTGTGAATAAACAAATATTTAGTTCTAGAAAAAGATAGGTGACACAAAAGACTTAATGCATGAGCTGGGTTTTTATGTTTTATTTTTGTTTTTCTTTTTGTGAGAGCTCGAGCATTATTAAGCAATAATGTCGTTAAAACCTAATTGATTACTCTCTCCAATTTTTTAAGTATTCATAACGTTTAAATTATACCCATCAAGAAATTATACTAATTTACTTTTGTATTTTTATTAATTACCATAATAAATACATACTTTGTATCAATAATTATCAAATTTCAAAAATATTAAATAAAAGTTAGGATGAGATGTATATATTATTTGTAATCTCAAATTAAGAAACTAAAACACTTATTAAAAATAAGAATAAAAGTATATGAGTTGCTTTTTAATTAATAATTTAAAACTTATGACCAGTAAAATAGTACAATGTTCATGGCTTAACAAGTCCTAAATTCCAATTACTAGTCATGTGAAAACCTTGGATATTAAGATCATTGGGTTGATACTTCATTTTTGGATGCATATAAGCCTTTATTTTCACATGGTGATCACCCCCCTCCCCACGCGAGAAAAGTAAGATTAGCGTAATTTAGTTACTATTGTAATCAAAGTCGATCAAATCAACGAAGCATGCAACTTCATATTTATTCTCTGTTTCCTAATGAATTATCTCGTTTATGTGTGGATATGACTTAAGCAAAACGACTAATTTTGCGCTACTAGTGAGAGTATGGTTGTGGAAACGGTTTTCGATTATCGGTTAATACAGAATTGAATCAAAAATGTATCATATTCGAATAATCGAACATTGCATATTCGGTTTGTGGTAAAATATTTTAATTTTTTTTTTGTTTTCGGTTAATCGATAACCGAAAGGTTAATAGCCGAAAAACTGAAAAATCTATTTTTTAGTTTTATTTTTACATTTATGTTCTCGTCATAAAATATTAATAAAATAAAAGTCGAGTCTTTATTTGTAGGTAAAATTTAATAGAATTGCCAAAAAATAAAATAATAGGTTTGTGTAAAGTGAGCTTGTGACTTTTTCATTTTAGTGGTTAGAAAATTTATAATTAGTCGTAGTCGTACGATACCGAAACTTAAATTATGCACATGATAGATTGAGTAAACAATTAATATAGGCAAGTAATTAAATAAATTATTTGAAGTCAATCATATAAAATTTAAAATAAAGCAATACTTATTTTATCATAATTTAGTTCAATAGTAACTATATAATATTTAGACTATTTAATGTAGTTGCGTAATTAAAATAAAAGGTTATAGGTTTTGTTTTAGTTTTTCAATTAACCAAAAACCGAACCGTAATAATCGATTCGATTTTCGGTTAACCAAGCTTTATAAAAGATTCGATTTCGACTCTGGAATTTATAAAGGTTTCGATTCACTTAACCAAAAAAATTAGTACGATTAATCGAAATCAAACCATTTCCCACCCGTAAGTGAGAGCACAAAACTTGTCTTGCCGCATTTGATGTGCATAAAGGTCGATTAAAATATGTGAAAACAATATGAATAGATAAAAAACGAATTCATCTTTAACATTGAGTGGCACCGCTTAGTACCGTACCTTCATTTCGATGCACATTTATTTTTGATGTCGTAGAAATTTGTAATCGAAACTTTCGATGTGTTTTTGATAAATATTTGCTTCCGTACACTTAAAACTATAGAATCATTAGTGAAGTTCAAACCTCGAATCTTTGGAGCATGATTCGAATTAGCGCGACAGTAACTTATGGGGAAAAAACAACAAATTTCCAATAATTCATGTGGGGTAAATCCTTCTCTTTTTTCATTTTGGGCTTATTTAAAGAAATTTCAATTGAAGCAGGCCCAAAGAAAGGCATTATAAACAAAAAATTTGATGCAAAACCCCAAATGGGTTCTATTGAAAATCGCTCCGATCAAAATTTACTTATTCAATGATTCGGCTCTCATAAGTTTTGCAACTGTAATATGGAATTTATTCAGTGTGTACCAATAAATAGTGATTTAATTGCGGATTGATGAATCACAATTGTTTCTAGTTAGGATGGATAGACACTGCGCAATTTTTATTTTTTTATCTTGATTACAATTATTTTAAGACGAGAAATTCGCAATACTTTTATATCACAAGGGATTTTCATAAATTTTACCCTATGAAATGTCGTCATGGCCCGATCCGGGTATCATTTCTCTTGGGATTCGGATACCCGGTCCATCCCTACAAGCCCATCTCAATTCCCAAATCTCATCAATAAAACACAAATTATAATAATTTTTATACTAATATAAAACCTTACAAAATTATGATTTGACACTGTATATATTATTTGGAACCCTAGAACATGTGGAATTGAAACGTGCCATGTCAATTTATCAATGATTATAAAATTTAAAAAAATCGAATTTGCTATAAACCAAAAGACTGTGACATAATTCCTATCAATGATTATAAAATTTAAAAAAATCGAATTTGCTATAAACCAAAAGACTGTGACATAATTCCTCTCAACAAAGAAAAAGATTGAGACGTAATTGCAATATTTTTAAAAAGTTATGTTTAATTTGCAACAAGTATGAAGATTAGGATTCATTAAGAAAATGTATCCCTTGTAATCTTGTATCTAATATTTTGATTATCATCAGTTCAATTAATTATTGTTATATATAGATGGACTATCGTGAAGCCAACGCTATCGATGGTTACCAGATGTTCCTAGGTGACTGGGTCATAATTAGTGGCGATTAATATATATCTTAACACAAAGTACTGTGACCAGTTGTCGAGGATTATTAAATTGAGAGTTTGTTGTAATTAACAAAGTTATCAAATTCTTCGTCATTTCCCTCTTTACGATGACACTTTGTTTTATTTTACTCATTGTTCACAGAGTGGCAAGCAAGCGTATAATGAACAAAATTAAATACACAGCTTGCATTATTGGAAAAAAAAGGGATTCATTAGAAAAATATCAAGAGATAATCTCGAAATTTACTAAAAAAAAAGAGAGATAATCTCATCAAAATTCACGTCATATATATGTTCAGCAATTAACGTTTTCGTTTTTTAATTATTTTTTAAAATAATTATCATTTGACAAGTCCCTCAAAAATTTATCATTTGACAAGTTTTAATCAGCTCGACTACAAGTTATAATTACTATCATAATGGTAATAATTAAGGGCATATATATTTGACAAAAACATGTGTGAACTCTCCCCTCTAATAAAAAAATTTCATTCTAGTTTGTTAATTTTAAATTAGGGATTATTAGTTCTCAATTATAATATATTAATTTCTATTAGTATTTATTTATCCCAATCATAATTTATTAAGTCTTATTTAAAAATCTTAATTATAATTAATCAATAATTATTAACTATATACTAATTAATAATTCATTAATTAGAGATGATTCTCACTGTTACAGTTAGAGGTGGTTTTCACCGTTACAAGTGCAACTATTCATTGCTCTCCAATTATAACAAAGTAACATTGGTTATTCTTTTATTTCAAGTGACGTAGTATAAAAGCATGTGGAATCTGAAGTTATATGTTATCTCCAAGAATCAGATCCAATCACTCCGTCTAAAGCTACGAGATCGAAAAAGTCAAATACTCAATTACTGTAATGTGAAATATTATTTATTATATTTTTGGATCATAGTCACGTATAAAAAAATTAAAAAGTTTACTAAGTTTTGCAAATTAAAATTCTTAATTATTTTTTATACACTCAAAATCTTATAATTTCCATAAAATTTCATCAGTGAGATTAAGTACATTTGAAATTTCTTTACATGACTATGATATGTGTGTGTGTGTGTGTTGGCCTAGTAGTAGAATGGTTAATGCCCGAGACCAAAGGTCTCGGATTCGAGTCCACCGTGACGCAGCCTTTAAAATTTCTGTATTAATTGACAAAAAAAAAATAAAAAAAAATTAAGAAGCTGTTGCACAATAATGTAATAGAAAATTTGAAATAGTAATGGAAGAGGAAAGGAGTAGAAAAAGAAGAATAGGAGATTAAAACACTATTTCCGCAACTTACTTAGTTGGTTAAGAACTAGTATATTTGGAAGAAAGAAATCGGAACACATAATCATATTTTCCATTTTTTTTTATTTTTTTGATATCATGAACCCGCCATGCTACCTTAGGCACACCGGTAAACCCACGTTCATGCAATACCGCAAACCACACATGACATATAAACCACACTTGAAAACCAGGTATGGCGAGGTTCAAACCCATAGGCGTTTGGTGACATTCGAACCTGTGACCTCTCGGTCACAGGAACCCACCTTAACTATTGGGCTGTCCGTAGGGGACTATTTTCCATTTATTAGGTGGGTGGGCGGAGGGGGAGGGACATAGATTATGATGATAAATAATGATAATTACTGATAACAGAATACAGTTGCAACTGTAAACTTTATTATTTCTGTGTTGAATGTTACATATATAGTCATAAGTTTTAGATAGTAATATAAGGGTATAATCAACCCAAAATAATTAAATTAATTTTGATAATGAAATACCAGTGTAGTTCTCATCCTGATAAGTTTATAATTAAACATTAACTTATTTATTCAACTATTTACATGTGGGTGAAATATTCGACTTAAATTGGCTGTTTTCGGAAGGAAGCTTCGCAAACGACAGTAGGACATTGACAATCTTCACTTTCTACAGATTATTGTTTTTTGTCCTAATTATTTTTCAAAGTTTGCAACTTAGTAAAATGATTGATGCCGTCTTAGAATAAATATTAAATTAATATGACAAAAACTTAGGTGAGCTTCATCATGAGCTCATATTTATTTTTTGTTAAAATAATTATATGTTAATTATGATGAGTAAGGATAATAAGATTTATTAATTCATAATTATGGTATATTAATTCACAATTAAGGTTTATTAATTCAAAATTAGGGTTTATTATTCAAAATTAGGGTTTATTAATTCAAAATTAAGATTTATTAATTCAAATAGTTTATTATTCAAATTAGGATTTATTAATTCAAAATTAAGATTTATTAATTCATGATTAGAGTTTATTAATTCAAAATTATGGTTTATAATTCTAAGTAGGTTTTACTAATTCAAAATTAAGATTTATTAATTCATGATTAGAAAATTATTATTTATTAATTCATAATTAAGATTTATTAAATTAATTAATTTTAATTAGAATTAATTTGATAACAATTAATTAATTAATTAAAAAATTAATTAGGGATCTCATCCTACCCGGACACACGAGACCACCCAATTAACATTGACACTGACGTGGACTATTTCGTCACACGTTAAAGGTCAATTCACGGTGCAACAACCACTTTTTCTGCTTATATATAAACAATGACCATAAGTTCACATTTCAATTAGCATGGGTCTTTGTCAAAATTTGTATTAATTTACAATTTAGTCCTTAATCTCTGTCATTATTAATTCCACCAAACATCAGAACATGATGTATAATTTCAATTACATTCTTGAAAGTGATTTTGGATCACGGATGGTTTCTGAAAGTGTACTAATAGCTCAAGTTGAGCTCATGTTCGGAGATAAATACATGTATCAAGTAAAATTTGGAACACGTTTTATTTTGTTATTAACCCTAAAGTTCATTTGCTTGGTGAAGGAAAAAATAATAAATTAAACATTTTTAAATTTAAACATAGCCTTTTATGTATATAGTCTTTCTTGTTGTGCGTGTATGTGTTTAAAAAAATAACTAAATAGGCAAAATTTATTTTTATGGAAACAACACACAGTCCAAGTGATTAGGAATGATAATGAGCCACATATTGATCGAATCTAGCTAGGTCCATATCCAAATTCATAATTTTTTGTTTGGATTTTGATCTATTGGATCGAAAAAAAAGATCCAAGTCCAGATCTATAAGATCTGTAGGGTCTACAGATCTAGATTCAGATGCATATTTTTTTTATCTTTTAAGCTTTTAGAGTTCCAACAATTTATCAGTGCGATGATGATTTACGAATTTGACAGTGCGATAATGATGTAAGGATTGAGATTCTAAGAAAGAAAATGAGAATTGAGTTGGCCTGAATGTCTTTGAGTTCAGAGGCTAGAACGGTGGATCTTGGTGAAAGGGGTAATTGAAGGTTTAAGGTGGAGACGAGTTGACATAAATTTGAGAAAGAATAGATGAGTTTGACGATTGGGGACAAAGGGAGTGAAAAGAATTTTGATTTCTGTATTCTGAAACTAAAATAGTCAATACTAAGATTATGAATCAAATTACATAATATAATATATATATATAATAGATTCATGAATCGGATCTGGATCTCTAAATTATAATCCAAATCAGGATCTAGAATTTAAAGGATCGAATCAAATCCGGCCCAGATTGAGTCTTATTTTTGGAATGTTCGAATCTTAAATAATGAATTTGAATTTACGTATCTGGATTAAATCCAAGATTTACTGTTATCCCGTGACTTAACTAAAAAAAACAACTTTTTTCCTCAAATTTGATTTGATTTGATTGATTGATATAAAGTTGATAAGAAAGTGAAATCTGCAATATATTTAGCCTTTTGTGTAAGAAATTATCCGAAGAGACGAAGAATATCGGGGAGAAACAAAGAAGGATCACCGTGGATATCAAGCCATGTTACTAAATTTGTTAAGAAATATATCTTACAAGTTACAATGAATAGATTTCTTAAGAAATATGTCTTACAAGTTGTTACAGTAAATTTGTTTGCTTGCAAAAGAGAAATTACACCTTATATATGTGAATGAAAATTAAATAACCCAAAGAAAGTGAATCTGTAAACAATAAATTGTTTCATAATACTTCTCTCAACAAGAACCAAATTTATATAATAGTACTATTTCGAGATAATAAAAATCTACAGCGCAATGTAATTTTTTCCTAATCCAATAAAAGTCTAGTTTTCTGTCAATAAACATGGATATTGTGGGGGAGAACTATTTTTTATCGTGAGAACCAAAAATTATGAAATCATTGTGAAAGTTGATGAATCCGCTGGAAAAATTACTGAATCCAAAAAATAGAATTTTCGTCTCTCATAGGATTCGAACCTTAGTGAAAAATTTTGAATTTTTGAATTCAGTAACTTTCTCAACGGATTCATCAATTTTCATAGCGAATTCATTTGGTTTTAGTTTTTATGATAAAAATGGTTCTCATTTGAATATAACTATATAATATATATATTTGAACAGTGCCACGATAATGCTGAAACTAACAACAAAACAGGCCAACGCATTAATGATGTCTTTTGTATGCATTTGGCCAATTAATTATTGGGTCATAGAATATTTGTAATCAACCATATGGTTTACCGATTTACGTAGGAACACAAAGAAGTTGCAATTTGGTCACAAAAAAAGACCATGGAAAAGTCAACCTAGCAGTTAAACACCCCGAATTTTCCATTATTACAATTTCCCCCAAACCCAATGCAAAAGCAGAAATAACTGAATACCAAGCACAGAAACATATTCGCACAAGTCCGCGTTGCGAAACTGGAACCGAATATTTCATTTCCTCTCTTCCGAATTTTCCCACTTTTTCAAGTAAATTATCAGTTACTCAGCGATCATAGCCTTTAATCCGGTGCTGTTCTTAGTTAATTTATTAGCTTGATCAACTGGATTAGTTTGCAAATTTTCTCGGCGAAAACGATGAAGAAATCCAAGTTTCTCAAGAGCTCCAAGGAATTGCTCTCTCGGAGCTTCAATCCTTCCAAATGGTTTGTCCTCTAGATAATTCATTTTCTGCATCACTTAATTTAAAAAGAAAAAGCAAAAATGAAATTTTGTATGCATTCTTACGTAGTATTTTAATCAATGAATGTTTTCTTTATTTGTATTCTATTGTTTCTCTATTCGCTGTAACATTGAATGTTGGATTGGATTTGATGCAGCAAGACGTCGTTGAGGCTGGCGGCGTCGCGGCTGAAGTTGTTGAGGAACAAGAAAGAAGCTCAGGCGAAGCAGACGAGGAGGGAAATTTCGCTGCTACTCGAATCCGGACAAGATCAGACGGCTCGAATCCGAGTAGTTATTCAGCATCTCTTAGTTTGTTTTGATCATAGTTAAATTTAGAGCGGTTTCTTGCAATTGATTATGTGTTTCTGGTCGAGAATCATTCCGTAATTATGGAAATCGTTTCTAGCAGAAAAAAGTGTGATATGATTGACTTATAAGAGTGAAGAACAACGTTGTCTGGTTTCGAATGATAATGATTTAGTGCTTCAAACCACTTAAGAGTCAAGAATTAACTGGGACAGAACAAATAACAGAAGCGGAGTTGTCAGTCTTTTTTTTGAATGTACGAAGTGAAATGCTCAAGAAGGGTGCTGTTACCTTTTCCTTTTAATTTAATCTTTTGTCCATTGTTTTTTTTTATATGGATCAGAAAACTGGAGATTGAAGTTTGTTCAAGTTGGCTACAAGAGAAGATATTAATTGCTGCTAATGAAGTGTGTGTGCTAATGCTTTATGAATTATTTTTCCTGAGGTCAAAAGTGTGTAGTTTCAGTTGGTTTATGGTGATCTTAACGATTTTACATTGGAATATTTAAGTTGTGGTGGGGGATTAGCTGAAAATGGTGCCTGATGAAACCGAGTTTGTATTTTCATGCGTGCTTTTGGTTTATGATCTTTTCCTCTTTGATTTTGGTTGTAACTAGCATTCCTAGATGAGACTGTCTTTTCATGACTATCGTAATCTTTCAGGTTGAGCACGTGATAAGGGAAGAGAAGATGATGGCTGCATTTGATCTTATCGGAATATATTGTGAACTTATTGTTGCAAGGCTGCCTATTATAGAATCTCAAAAGTATGTGTGGATCACTTGACCAATATCATACGCTGGTTCTGTTAGTAAGCATATCTTTTGGTGATTGCAGATTCCAATTGAACAAAAACTAAGAAACTATTTTAACCAGATATATTACAGTGTTATGGGCATATTGACTTGTAAATGAGGCATTTCATTTAAATGTTTTCTCCATTATCTCATAGGATTTGCCCCATCGACCTGAAAGAGGCAATTGCAAGCGTAGTCTATGCTTCCCCAAGATGTGGAGACATACCTGAACTTGTAGAAGTCAAGAAGCATTTCACAGAGAAATATGGAAAAGATTTCGTAGCTGCAGCCATAGAACTTCGTCCAGAGTGTGGTGTCAGCCGTATGGTATGTTCTGGAATCCGATCAATTCGTTTTTAGTACATCAAATCAACGTTTTCTATACCAAAGCGTCTTATCTGTACTTCGTGTTTATGCTTTTCCATTGCAGTTGGTTGAGAAATTATCTACATTGGCACCTGATGTAGAGACCAAAACTAAAATTTTGAGAGCGATAGCAGAGGAGCACAACGTCAATTGGGAAGCTAAATCATTCGAGCAGAACTCCTTACCAGCCAGCGATTTGCTGGTAGGGTCTTAACTGCTTTAAACATTTCTACTTACAATTTATGATGTGATATTATATCTAAAGGTGGACTAACATTTCTATAGCTTTTGGTGATTCATGAGTTCCATTTTTCAATCTTATCAGAGTGGACCAACTACTTTTGTGAAGGAGAGTGAACGCCCTTTTGAACCTTCTAGAAGTAACCACGTCGGTCATAGAATCTCACCAGGTGCAGAAAGGCTTGTCTCCACCCAAGTTTCTGGTTTAAACTCGGGTACTGATCATTCAACTAGATGGAAACTTCTGATGCTAACTAGCTACTTCTGTTGCTGAATTTTCATGTTTTTTTCATTTTTCCAGCATTGGGTGGTGAGAGGGCACAATTCTTTCGAGGAGATAGTGATTCCATTCCCCGTGATAGACAGAGGTGGAAAATGGATTTCAAGGATGCCACCTCTGCTGCACAGGCAGCTGCTGAGTCTGCAGAGCTAGCAAGCATGGCAGCTAGAGCCGCTGCAGAACTATCAAGTCGTGGCAGGGTTACGAGGCAGTGCTCTACTGAATCACATAAATCGGATGATCGCTCCCCAAGAGACGGGGCAGCTGATGTATACATGGGGTCAAAATTGGTTAGTGAACTATTTTCAGCAAACATATCATTTTCAGAGCATAGTAGGTTACAGAATGAGCAAATGGATAGGGGGAGCCTTAACAATAGTGGTGGAAGGTTTGAGGCTGGTCGTGATAGTAGAAAGGACTACAGCCACTCGTCTTCTTTAAAATCTAGAGCTTCAACCGATGATGTCTCAATGGAGCATGCCGTAGATAGGTATTCTCGGAAGAACTCGTTGAATGAGGTCTATAGAGGTGAAAAGAGGCAGTCTTTCAAGTATCAGGCTGAGAATGTTAGAGAAGAGAAACAGGAAGTTTTTATTTCTTCTCATTCTGATTCTCATTCTAACATATCCACTATTGTGAACACATTTTCAACTCCCAAAGGCCAAGATTTTGAATATGATGGTGGTGGAGGCATTCATGAAGAGGCCTCCCGGAGAAGCTCCCATGGATCTGCTGTAGTTTCCGACAGATCTGATTCGGACACTGAAAATTATGGATTCGATAGAAGCCCTAGATATGATGAACCACCGCAGAGGTTCCAGTTGCCGTTATCAATCCAAAAAACGCATGACCACCTTTCAACAAACACTGATTCTTGGAGTCCTAAGCCATCTGCATCCGTATTTTTAACTAGAAGGAGCTCGCCTTCTGAGTTCTCAGATAGATCTATTCATGGCTCGAAACTGGATGACTCCGTGGCTGTGAAATTTGATGAATCAGATGGGCAAACTTCTGAGTTTAAGAATAAAAGTAGTTCTCAATATGATCAAACTCAAGTGTCAATTTCTTCTGACTATGAGTCCGAGGAAACAGACAGTGAAAGAAACCAAGGCAAAAGGTTCGATGCTGATCAGCCAACTCTGGTATCTAGAAAGAATCGGACAGAGCTGAACGACTTTGGTAATTCGAGTCGTGAGAGAGAGGAGGGGTTGAATTTTGCAAAACTCACAGGTGGTTTTCGCCATAAAGGCTACAACTATCCATCTTTCACGAAGAAACAATCTGACTTGTCGCCGCCCAAGAATGAGAGTCCTAGGATGCTGGAACCTAAGAATACGAAGCCTGATTTCCAGTCTACATCAGATACAGACACTTCAGATGAAGATGATTCTTTGCACAAGAGTCTGGACCACAAACACAAACTCTATAATCTTAAAACAAAGCCAAGTTTTGCAGCTTCAAATTCAATGTTTGCTTCAGACAACAGTGATTTGGTAAATGAAGATCAGCTCCTTAGAAGAACAAGCCGTCTGCATAGTGGAATCTCGAGAAGAACAAAAGCATTTCCTTCTTCGAACCACGAGAAGGAAAAGCACTCCAAGCTGCAGCTCAGATCAGAAGCACTTGATCATGATGATGGCAGGGAAGGAAAAGCCACCACCTCCACCAATTCCGAAACTCCAAAAAGACTCGAGGCTAAGAGGAACTCGAGTAGATTGGACAACTACGAGCAGCAAAAACCAACCTCATCAGAACCTCAACAACAGTTTCAATCCTTGAAGGAAAGTGCTTATCAGTCTAGCTCATCAAAAGTGGCAACCAAGACCACGAATTCAAATTCGCGTGCATCTCTATATCGACATAGTTCAGAAAAGGCAGATTCTGGGCTTATGCAGGAACCTAAGGTTAGTGCAAAAGAGGAGAGAAAGACTGAACCAAATCTAAAGACGGAGTTGCTGAACAAGACTTCCTCACCTAAAGATTTGAGTAACCTGAAAGCTAGCCATGTTCATCCAAAGCTTCCAGATTACGACAACTTCGTTCAATTCTTTCAGAAAAATCGTTCTTGAAGTTGTTGCATTGTCGCGTTGACGGTAGGAGTTCTCGTTGGGAAGATGTTCAAGGTCAAGCTCATGAATGCTTGTGAATATATAGGTAGTGTCATGTAAATTTGAAGTTTTCCACACTTTGCGAGTTCTAGCCTCCTCCCAGAAATCAGCAAATTACTCCAGAAACATCCTACCATGTTTGCAGTTAGGTCCTTTCTATGATACTCTTACTCTGATTATTTCATTGAACACTTTCAATATATATGAGCTATGCACATAGTATTTTTGCTGGATTAAATGGAGTTCTTTTTCTGATACTCCCTCCGTCCTTCATGTATGTTCTTTGATTTTGCTGATACGGATTTTAATAAATATAATGAGTGTAAAGTGAGTGGAGAATGAGACTTACATTGTAAGATGTATTATGTAAATAAGTGGATTGATTAAGGATAAAAGTTATGGGATTTATGTGGGGGTCATGTCTAAAAAAGTAAAGTGAAGTTTTTTTGTGAACGAACAAAAACATAATTAAGTGAAAAAATTTCAAGAACGGAGGAAGTAGATGTTTTCCCGTGTATAGGTTCATTAGGTAATAGAGGATCTTATTTGGGTTTTAAAGGTGTCTAAGTTCTGGAATAAATGTTGTTTTATTATAATGTTTTTATGTTCTAACATGTTTAAGGTTGAAAGTGCATTCTCTTTGATGGAAAAATGTGGAAACTATATATTTTCACCATTTTCCCACTCTTTTTACATGTTATGCAGAATATGTAATTTTCTCCTAGTATGATATAATTTTTTTTAAGCAGTCTCTTTTCCCTCCTTTTCACTTCAATTCATGATAATATTAGTATCGCTGATATGATAATATTTTCTCATGTTTTTCATCATAGTGAACATGAGATAAAAAAAATGTGGAAACCATTGAAATGTCTTTTTTTATCCCTCATTTTTTTTTATATATATTTGTAATCAAAGAGAATGCACACCATGGAATTCATAATTTTTTGTGCTTAAAACGTTTTACCCTTACAAAACTTATGCCTTTCGTTCTTTTATTTCTGTGGTGTTAATTGTAGTTGCAGAAATGAAAAGCTTAAGGATTAAATAAATCCTAATAATAAAAATAAAAATATCTAATTATATATCTTTCCAATCACAAAAAGTAAACGCTCCTAAAAAAAATTCACAGCCAACTCACCCCACAACACAAAAGCAGTTTCCAAAAGTCAACCTTCAAACATGAAAAAGGTTCTTCTGTGTCGATAGAGACACATTGAATTCCTTAACTTATGGATTATATTCATGTGCACAGCCTGGAGCTCTCTGTCAAAATATACATATAAGACGACTTCATTATTTATTTCATGGCAGACTTTGTCAAAGTCTAAAATTAACAAAAACTCCCGCGCACTGCATGCGCCTTAATAATGCGGTAAACAGTTTTATCACATTATACAAAATGATTACTGTATTATCACTAAAATCGTACAATTTTATTGTAATAAGGACGTGGTTTTCACTGTGCATGTATGGGAGACCACCCTCCTAAAACTTGGTCTAGTTCTTTTTTTAGATTAAATAATGTTTTTAAATATATATTTAGAAACCTCGTTTATATGATTAAACATGAATAAGCTGTTTGATAAGTGAGCTAAGTTTTAGAGGGTGTTTGGTTGAGCTTATAAGCTCCCAAAAGCAATTTATGTTCGCGTTTTCGAGCTCGAAAAACTACTGCTTTTGAGCTTATACACCCTCTTACTTTGATGGCAATTTGACTTGCCCCGTGGTCAACTCAATACATCAACGTTCCAATTCGTAGAACATAAGGTGAGTAAAATTAAAGTTAAATTAAGGATTATATTCATGGCCCAGCCTGGAGCTAAAAAGATTTTTTATTTTAAAAAAAACTTAGGTTACCTTATTTTATTTCTTTGCTGACTCTGTCAAAAGTCCACGGGGCAAGTTAGCACAACCATGATACTAGATTAATTTAAATTTTGTTTTTTTAACAATACTAGCTCATTTTAAAATGAATAATGTGTTGTCAAAAATTAACTATATGTTTTTTAATAGAAATGGATGGAGATGAGATTAATTAGTTAATTTAATTTATGATTTGTATGTTATTTCTGCATTAGTTTTTTGTAGTAGGATTAGATCTTTTATTTAGGCTTTTATTAGCCGTCTATATTTATGGCTTCTTAAACATTTAATTTGGTGTTGGAATATTAATAAAGTTTGAGAGTTTTATTTCATTTCTTCTTTAAAAATTAACAATTTATATTCGTCGTGTTCTTTCGGTATTCGTTTTGAATCAATAGAATTTCACTTTTATCTAGTGTCACTTTCTGTATTCTTTAAAACAAAAAAATATATTCGTCTATTTATTTCATACTGGTGCATGCTGCATCAAAAAGCTTGAATATGCAAACTTAAAATAGGCTTGTTAATAACTGAGTTAAGCTTGAACTTAATGATATATATCTTATAACCCGATTCTCTCCACTAGCTTATGAGCGTATTTGGCTGAGCTTATAAGCTCTTTAAAACAACTTATAAGCTGTTTAGGAGCTTATAAGCTGTTGCAAGTGTTAGGCAAAATAAGCTCCTAAACAGCTTATAAGCTGTGAAAATAAGCTCCAACAACTTATAAGCTTCCCTAAAAATAAGTTGGTCAACCCTAACTTATTTTTTTCATAAACTTATAAGCAATCATAAATTTACCAAAATAATCTTATTATAGTTCGTTATTTCCTACACATACACTATCAACTTCACCTCTCGTCAATTTTATATCTCTAACTATGATTTTTTCTCTGTAACTCACGATTCTTTCTCTAGCTTATAAGATCAATTATCCAAACACTTTAACAACTTATAAGCAATTGAGACATTACCTCTTATAAGCTCTTGAAACATCTTATAAGCTCTTGGAGCTTATAGGCTCTCTAAAATAAGCTTAGCCAAACACCCCTATATATGATAATTAATTAAGATTGTCGTATCGGTTTGCTGAACGGATATCATTGTCAAAGCATCAATGATCAATCGCGCGATTCCATGAATTAAAGTTCACAACTTCAAAAAGAAAATGTCGGAAATAAATCGCCTGGAACTACAAGGTATAGATGAATTCATTCATCTTTTGGCTGCAATATACTCTTTCCAATTTTATTTTTTTAAAGTGTAAACATTTGTTAAATAACGTATATCAAGAAAATTAAGAAATTTAATTATCTTTGTAACCTTGTTAATTATTATGATAAATGCATTCATACAATTAATTATCAAATTTCAAGAGTATTAAATAAGGATAAATAAAAATATATTATCACCATTTTACTCTCAAATTATGAACTATAACTCTTAGTAAAAATAAGAAAAAAATATAATGGAACATTTAAAAAAACGAAAGGAATAATCTTCTTGAAATATAGGTGACAATTTTAGCTGTACCTAAAAACCTCTCCATATCGCTTCAATAATTAAACTTAGTAACGTTGCCTCTTGTGATGCGTGGATATAAATACACAAACTTTTATTTGATTTTGATTTGGGATACGAATTTTAAAAACAATATATAAATATAAAAAAACTTTGATTGATTTTGATTTTGCACACGAACTTTAAAAGGAGTATACAAATTATCACTACAAAAATACAGCCGATCAATGACGGATTCATGACGGATAAAATGCGGGTCTGAATCAATGACGGATTAGCGGCGTTCATAATGTGGGTCGTGAATCAGCGACGGATTGGCGACGGAATTTTTTTGCGACGGATCGTGACGTATCATGGCGGGAATTCTCGCGAAGTTTTAACGACGACATTTCCGTCTCTATTCGTCGTTAAATTTAACGACGGATAGTGTCCGTCGTTAAAATTAATTTTTTGGTTATTTTTAATTGAATTAACCAATTCCGTCGCTAAACCGTCGTTAAAAAATCGGATTATTTCTAAATTTTTTTAATTTATTTTAACGACGGATACAATCCGCCGTTAATTTTAATTCTGATTTTATTTATTCCCAATAATAATAGCGATGGAATGTCCGTCGCAAAATAGTCTATAATTTAACGACGGAATTCATTCCGTCGTTAATGTAAAATCTTTTTTTATTTTTTTATATTATGTACGTTAATTAACGACGGATACGTGTCCGTCGTTAAATTATTCCGTCGTTAAATCCATTATTCCGTCGTTAATTCGTCGTTACAGTATTTTAAATATAATGACGGACTATGCCGTCGCTAATCCGCCGCTAAAAGTTTAATAACAGACGGATTTCTTCCCATTTCATATCGGATCCTCGAAACCTCCCTCCCTCCCTCCCTCCCCAACCCAACCCCGCCACTGCCCCCGTGCCGACCTCCCGCCGCCGCGATCTCTCGCCCGCCGTGCCGCCCTAGCCCTCGCATGGCACCCACCCCAACCAACCCCACCCCACCATGCCCCACCCCACCCCACCCCTGCTGGCTCGCCTCGCCGTCGCCGCCGCCCACCCCCGACCCTAGCCAGTATCCTAGCCCCGCCCCTTTTGACCACATTGCCCCACCCCACCCCACCCCACCACCTCACCCGCCTCCCGCCTCCCTCCCTCCCTGCCCGCCCGCCGCCTTACGCCTCCCCCTCCGTCATTGTCGTCAGTCAGGTTGGTTTGTTTGGGTTTTTATTTATATTTCATTTTTTTGTTATATATTTGTTGATTTTATTGAAAATATTGTATATGATGCATTGAATTGATTAGTGAAAATTATATGATGTATTGAATTGATAGTGAAAATATTATATATGATGCATTGAATTGATAGTGAAAATTGAATTGAGTTTACCGAATTGATAGTGAAAATGATACATTGAATGTTAGTCTTGTGATTTGGGCTTGTGAAATTGATAAGCTTGGATGTGAATTGGGATGATAAATTCATCATTTCGTGAGATGTTTTGAGTTGTTAAGTGTATAATTAGGCATATGGTGATGATTTGGTGAAATTTGAATGAGTTTGATTGAATTGGGAATCAAATGGCGATTAATTTTATAAAACTTACTCTGCTGAAATTTTGTTAGAATTGTTATATGAATAAGATGTTTTATAAGTTTCAAAATTGTATGAGTTTGCTTGTTGCTATAATTTGTAAAATCAAAATGCACCCACTTTTATTTATAACCCATGAAAATGAGGAAAAATTGTATCACATGAAGTTCTCTTAGTGGAAGATTAGGTATAAGTAAAAGGTATATGTGGTGTTTGAATTCGTGAATTAAGATGTTTTGAGTTATTAAGTGTATAATTAGGCATATGTGGTGTTTGATAAAATGTCATGATCTTGATCTTGATCATTTCATTTCTAATTGTTGCGTAGAAAAATCAAATAGCAATCAAAATAAGGATAAAATGAAAATTTTGACATTATTTTACTATAAAATCAAGAATGGGTCTAGTCTCGACGAGGCATCGATCGAAGGTCCATCCTTTTGTTTCTCGTTTTTCTCTAGATTCTTGACTACACTCGTGTATCGAACTCAAAGCTCCTTCGTATTGAATGACACTCAAACCATCTTCCTCGTATTCAATTACGCACGAGTTGTCATGTTCTTCAATTTTGCTAAGATAAGCATATAATGAGGATCATCCTCCTCCTCACTGGAAATAGAAATTGTAATGATAGTCTTCATTATTATATCTTAGCTTTTCATTCGACTTCGTCCTCTTCTGCTCATCACATATTCTTGGCATATGGCACGTGTACTCCTTGTCCATGCTGTTGTCAAGCAGCATTTTTTTTTATATTATCTGATTCATCGCAGGATAATGATTGTGATTATGAGCAGCATTAAGAGCATCCTCACTTCTTTTTCAAGCGGTCAGAGCATCCTTACTTCTTGTTCAAGCAGTAAGGATGAGTTTGATGCTGCTCATAATCACAATCATTATCCTGCGATGAATCAGGTAATATCAAAAGAATGCTGCTTGTTCACAGCATGGACAAGCAGTACACGTGTCATATGCCAAGAATATGTGATGAGCGTAAGAGGACAAGTCGAATGAAAAGCTAAGATACAATAATGAAGACTATCATTACAATTTCGCTTCCGATGAGGAGGATGATCCACATTATATGCTTATCTTAGCAAAATGAAGAACGTGACAACTCGCATGTAATGAATACGAGGAAGATGGTTTGAGTGTTGTCATTCAATCTGAAGGAGCTTTGAGTTCGCATACGAGTGTAGTCAAGAATCTAGAGAAAACGAGAAACAAAAGGATGGACTTCGTATCGATGTCTCGTGCGTAGACTAGACTCATTCTTGATTTTATAGTAAAATAATGTTAAAATTTCATTTTATCCTTATTTTGATTGCAAAAGGTCGCGCGAAGGAGTTCATCCGGCGGTTGACTCTACGATAGCTTATCATCAACAACTATTGGAGATGGAGGCCGATTGCAAGGCGGCGCGAGCAACACGAGGCGATTGATAGGCGGCGGCAGCAGCAATGGAAGCATACGAGGCGGATTGCGTCGCGAGTGCGAGCAATACGAGGCCGATTGATAGTCGGCGGCGCAGAAGAACGAGGCATACGAGGTCGGATTGCAAGTCGGCGCGGGCAATACTGAGCCGATTGCAAGTTGAGCCGAGGCGCGATATGACGTTCAACACGATTCGAGCTCGCTTGCGCCAAGAAGAGGCCTCGGAGCGCTTCATGGCCAGCTCCCGTTTCCCCCCACCCTCGTGATATCAGCTCCCGTTTCCCCCCACCATCGTCATATTTGGGTTGTATTATGAATTTATGAAGAAACAAAAACATTTTGTTTGTAAACTTATCGTATGATTTAGAATTATTTGGTTTGTTTGATATTATGACGTGAAATTGTTTTGTTTTAATTGTGTCGCCTGATTTAGAATGATAATGTTTATCATTTAGAATTGGTTTGTTTGGATTGTGTTTGTTTGAAAACAGGTTTGTTGTTTGTTGTAAACGATCGTCCAAAATAAAAATTGAATCTCTATACAGTTTGTACATTTAGCGACGGACTGGCGACGTTTCAACGACGGATTTACGATTTAGCGACGGACTGGAGACGTTTCAACGACGGATTGGTTACGTGAAATAAAAAAAAATCATAATTTTAACGACGGACTGTGTCCGTCGCTATATAACGACGGATCAGCGACGGATTATCGTCGAATTAACGACGGATTTGCGACGGTATTTTTAACTACGACGTCATTCCGTCGTTAATCCGTCGATATTAACGACGACTTAGAGTCGTAGTAACGACGGATTGTAAATAAGACGACCGTTCGGAGGTTGTCGATTAGCGACTGAAACTTCCGTCGCTAATCCGTCGCTAATAATTATCTACGGACGTAAATCCGTCGTTAAAAGATTGCCTACCAGGTTTCCAGCGACCCCTTTATTCCGTCGCTAATCCGTCGCTGATCCAAACTAACGACGGATCCGACATGATTAGCGACGGAATTTTCCGTCGCTATTCGTCTGTTTTTTTGTAGTGTATATGAATTTATTGATTGTAGTAATTTTACTATAATTTATTTTTCAGATCAAATTGAAACTTATATGGTATTAGATATGAGGAGTTGACAACGATGTGAAAATCTTAAAGTTCGTGTGTGAAGAAGAAAAAGACATTTGTAGTAGCCTACTTGTTTGTCATTTACTCTATTCACAAATTGCGGTTTAAGATTTGAACTGCTCTCTTCATTTTGTGTATTCGTGTTACATTTCTCTATTTTTTCTTTCTTTTTTTCTCGTGAAGTGTATATGTGTTTTGTGTGTATTAATGAGTCAATGTGCGTGTTTTATCAAGTGTAAATATTTTTTATATTTTATGTATTAATTTATTTTCACGTCATTATCAACTCATCATATCTAATGCCATGTCAGTTTCAATTTGGTCGAAAAAAATAAATCGTGATAAAATCACTAAAATTAATAAGTTCCTGTAATTATATACTTCTCTTAAAATTTGTGTGCAAAATCAAAATTATATCAAAGTTTGTGTATTTATATACTCCTTTTAAAGTTCGTATGCAAAACAAAATCACATCAAAATTTATGTATTTATATACCAATAACCCTTTTATAAACGTGTATGCGCTCTGTAAAATAAATACAAAGTAAAATTATGTTTAACCCTCAAAAAATGTAATATTAGGTGTTGTATTTAGGGTTAATTGCATGAAAATAAATGAACTTTTCGGATGCCTTTCATTTTGCACATGAACTTTAATTTAAATTTAAAATTAATAAATTTAATACATTTCAGAATAGGTGGGAAAATGTATTTATGTAAAAATAATTAATATATTAACTTAATATTATTATTTTATTAATTAATTATATTGATAATTACCAAAGTATCATGTATGGTCAGTTATAATATGACCGCATAGCTTTATTATTTTCTCAAAACTAGCGGGTGTTTGACATATCCAGTTTAAATTGTAACCGATATGTTATATACGTGGGTTTCAAAGTTGATATGTTCTTTTCTTTTTTCCTTTTTGAGAATCTAAATTTATATTTCTATGAATACATTCTATTAAGATTTTTATCATAGTGTAAGTTTTCTTTTGAGGGTCTGGATAAATTAGTAACATTATATGATTTATTTCATTATTTTGAAAAGATACCATTCTTGTAAAGTACGCACGCGATAATAAGAAGTAAAACGACCTTTTAGAACATTTATACATTTATACATAGTATATTCGATTTCTGATACATTAAAAATATTCATAATAATTACAGTAAGTTTTTTAAAGTAGACCAGTAGAATACGGTCTATCAAAGACTACGAACCAACGCTACGCTTTTGGCTTCTTGTTCCTGTCGTTGTGGTCGAAGAGCACAATTCAGTCCAGTCCATGTTCGTTATCTACGATAACTCTCTCATACAATAAAGATGAATTGATTATGGGCCCACAAGTCCCAATTCAATCCCACAAATCCCAATTCAAAAATGGATCTAAATACAGTAGAAACTCCATATATACATATTGTGGGATCGGATAAATATATTTGATTGTTTACCTATAAACTAAAAAAATAGTTATCGTTTGCATATACATATATGCTACTCCAATATATGTGTTTTTTTCTTCTTCCATAAAACCAATTACACATTTTTTACTTCAACCAAATGAAATCCTGTCACGATCCGACTACCTAATCAGGTAATTAGGCCGTGACTCGGGGTTAAGAAGAAAATTTAACGACCACGGCTCAAACATATGTCAAGAGAAAAGACTAATATAACTTTTGGCATAATAAATCTAACATTTACGGTTTCAAGAAGTGAAATGTAAAGTAGGTTTCCAGGAATGTTTTGTCAACAAGAAGAATTTATCAATAATTTAAAACAAGGAATGACAACGATTCAAACGAATGATATTGAATCCAACGATAACCATTCTGAACATTCAAAGAATCCTTGTTCACTGAACATTGGACATGATCACTTTATCATATCAGAACATATAAGCAGGTAAGGTCAAAGCTTGGCAACGAAACTTGGTTGAGAATTATGTATGAAGACATAACTCTCTGGGCAACAAAACATGTTAATAACAATAGAACAACCTTAATATGAATCAACATTTAGAGAAGCTCCTTTGCGCAGCATTCGATTCCAGCATTCTCTCCAGCTCAACCTGCATATTTAGAAATATATGCAGGGCGTGAGTACAAAAATACACTCAGTGGGTATACGCCAAAAACATAAAGATAAACTTTGCCCTTAGGGCTATAAACTTGACTTGCCATAACATGTACTATCATAAATAAATACTTACTTGCTTTTATATCATAATAATATCATATGCATATGCATGTAACATGTTTGCATGTAACTTTCTTCTCTCCTTCCCATATCCACGGATTCTTTCTGCGTGTTGAGAAGTAGGCCTCCTTCTCAAACACTTTAATATCACATACCCGAGTTGGACCCGAAGGTTCTCAACTACGGTCATACCCGACGTCGGTAAATTCTTTCTTTCTTTTTCTTTCTTTCTTTTCTTTCTTTCCCGTGGATAGGTAGTGCATCATGCTTATGCTCATGCTCAAAACATTGGCAAGTCAATCAACTTTTCAAATCAATGCATATCATGAAATCTCATGTCATCTTTCATGCATAATCATATCATATCATTTGAAAACATTTAAAAGCATAAGCATACTTTTATAGAAAATACTTATACCCACCTGGATGTTCCTTAGAGCTAAGGAACTAATTCTAAATTCCAATTCTTTATTTATCCCATTTGGTCCATCAATCCATATAAACGGCATACAAACTATCAAGACCAAACAAGAACATTAATCGTCTTAGTCGTCGACACGATCATATCTTCCCGATATCAAATCTAAGACGCTAATGTCTATCAAAACTTGGATCATTGCATCCTCTAACATTTTATTAACAAACAAATTCTATCGAAATTTCGGCAGCATAACGTTTGTAAACGCATCGCCAAATCAACACCAGATCAACCAAACATAGCCCAAACTCCACCAATTCATCACCATATATCTCAATATGCATAGGAAACTCAACAACAAGCCTCAATCATCTCATTTTAACCAATAACCAAAAATTCCCTTAAGACGTCACTTAGGGTCTAACGTCGAAAATTCACGTGAGACGTCATCTAACACTAACGAACCTATATACATGCTCAACTATCATTAAATAACATCATTTTATCAATAAAACATAAAGATCAAAGCTTTGGCTTTGAAAACAATTTTTCGCCGACAAACTAAAATTTTACCGTTTTTGAATACGTCGGCGGAAAAATCCGAATAAATTATTTTAAGCTTTATTCATATCATAGAATCCAAATATGAAGTCAAAATGATCAAATAAAATCAAAAATCCAACAATATAAGCCCTAGGGTTTTCGCTATTTTAGGAATTCTATATAGTTTCGATTTCAAACGTTTTCTTGTTCCAAACACGTTTATATCAATCCAATAACATATATATGAAAGAAATTCAATCATAACAACATCATAAATTTAAAATAAAGGGCTGCCCTTTTCAAAATTTACAAGAATTTACAAACAATAAACATATGCTTTACAAATTCAACGTTAAACGATACGTAGACGTCAAATCTATCATAATATTAACAAATAATCAAATACATAATCTTTCATAATTTTCAGCATATGATCAAAATATGAAATAACATATGCATGAATTTTAAAATTTTCAATCGGTAGATGTGTTCTAGAGGCAGATTATACCTCTATTCGAAACCCGATCGAAAATTCAACGACGGATCTTCCTATTTTGGCCCAATATTTTCGAAACTTTGTGTGTGAAAAAGTGTGTGTGTGCGTGAGTTTGGCTGAATTTTTGGAGAAGAAATTGGCTCCAAAAGTATATTTATATAATTAATAAGGGCAAAATAGTAATTTCACATTTTAAATTAAATTTTCTTTTATTTTTTTCCAAAACATAATGGTGCCAACACACCATATTCTAGATAATTCCATAAAATAATCTCCATATTTATTTTTGAATTTTCGGAATTTATAAAATAATAATAATAATAATAATGATTTTTCATGAAATTTTCCAAAATATGCTAGAAAATTCCATAATTAATTCCCAAAAATTCCAATATTGAATCTTATTTTCTTAACACCTTAAACTCATCATTTTCATCAATATAAAGTTCCAAAACTATAAAATATATAATAGGAACTCACTTTATAAAAATAGAGATTTAATTCCATTTTATGCAAATAATGGAATTAAATATTCCATTTATTCTTAAATCCTTCAAAATCACTTTCTAAATTTTTCTATCATCAAATATCATTAAAATATAATAATTAAAAATATTTTTGGCCTTAAAAACCATTTTAAATATTTTACTCTTAATCCGAGCTTAATCGGCAAACGCCGACGTCACAAAAACGTAGATTTTGAAATTCTCAATTTTCTGAAATCAAAACTTATTGAGCATGTACCTATCATCTTAAGACCCTTGGAATCTAGATCTTTTTATCCTAAATAAGACCTGAGAATCTTATCTCAGATTCTGCCTCAAATCTGCCGAAATTCTATCGTCTCAACTCGAAGCTTAACGTCAAAGCTTCTAACTTAACCAAGTCTTTCTTAAGGACGCAATGCCCTTCTTATTAAGCTCTTAATCACGAGCTAATCTTTGCTACAGAAATACGGGGTATTACAAATCCAAAGTTAATAAGTATTATATGTCATTTTAAGCTTATTGTGTGAATTAATTTAATATAGAATTAGACTTGTTAATCCAATTATATTCAACTAAATAAATTTAATTGAATATCTATTTTAACATATTAAATTAGAATAAGTCCCAATTAATTAATCGGATTCAACTATTGAATCGATTTAACTATCACGTTCTATCTTCTTTTGTGTGACCCTCTTAGGTTCACGACTAGCACTAGTAATAGACTTGTAACAAATTATAATTTAATGGAATAATACTTATTCAATTAAATTTATCCAATAAATTAATTCGTTTGAAATCAACTCTTTAATTTCAAGAACTTATAAATCATGGGAACATCAGCAAGTAGCATGGTCATCTAGCACTAGGTGAAATAGCTAATAAACCTATTTTGAATATGAATCGTCATACATGTGCGGTCATTCTACTATCTAACTCAAGTGGATATTGAGTATAGAATTAAATTGAAAATTCAAACCAATCCAGTAGTTAAATTTTCATTCAAATTCAATAACTCTTTAACGAATCATTATTCATCGCCTCTTGGCCAAAGTCTTCGAGTTATGAACAATGAAAAATATAGGAGATTTTTTCGTCTTAAACAAGTAATAGATTCTTTATCGACCACGCATTAATCTCCATATTTATTCATATTTCATCCAACATAATTAAACTCTTTTATGATTGTCTAGCAATCAGAGAAAATATCAAAGTGAAATAGAACTTATACAAAATTATTATGGTGTCTCAAGTCAAAGGACTAATCATGTACTATCATAAATTAGAAATTCTTATTTCGATAAAATAAATTTCATATAAGAATTTTTAGCTGGTCAATTCAATGTACTTGTTCTCTAACAAACACCCACGTATATACACTTATGACAACTACGTTAATATTGATGAAACACATTATTCTCATCTTATGAGTGTGTATAAAGGTGCGAGTTATTTCCAACTATTCAATGTCCTATCTTGAATAGTAATTTCACTCGGAACTAATTTTAAGATCAAAGCTTCAAAGACATGGTGCGCGTCAAGGTCTCCGACTGCTTGAACCTGGAGAAAATGGGGTACGAATATGAGGAGAGTAACACGCCGTGGCTAAACTGCAAACCGCTGAAGAGGGCAGCGGCGGCCAACATAGAGGACTTGTCGAAGGGGACGCAGGGCGCGAGCAAGGCGTTCACGTTGGACAAGGTCAGGAGGGTTTTGGTCCCGAAAACGAGGCCGGGGAAAGTTGATGATGAGGTGCTGGTGCTGGATAACATAGTGACGGATGCATCCAAGCTTATCAAGTTTGATGTGTACGTGAACGATGAGGACGACGTGCCGGACCAGACCGACAAGGCGGAGTACCTCGGGACCTACGCGCAGCTGCCGCAGAGGGTTCGGAGTAAGGCAGGCACTTGCGCGCTCAAGTTTAATTTGAAGCGGGTCTATGAGAACATTAATATACACGATGGTGACAATGAGATTGTCGTGACAATCGTGCCCCGGTCCGACGACGGCAAGTATGTCACCATTGGTGATGTCAAGATCATCGCGCGCCGCCGCCTGAATCCGCCTGACCATGGACGATATATAGACCTATTTGTTTCGTTTATATTGGATAATAATTGTATGCTTTTCTCCTATATATGGTTGTGCGTCGTGCATGCACCTTTAGTTGGTCATCTAAATAAAAATAAAGTAAAATGATTTACTATATTTTATTTTCCATTTCACTAATTATTCGTTACTTTTAGAATCAATTACATAGGATACGTTATTGATGCGGTTTGGAACTAATGCTGTGTAGGTATTAGAGATTACATATTCTAGTCACCACAACAATCACCTATCTTATGTTGTAATTTCTAGAATTTTTGTTTTTATTTTTCTAAATTCCACAAATTCCATATTTTATTTTCGAAAATAGTTATTGTGTTAATTTTGCATTTCTCATAACAATTTATGTATAGGTTGATGTATTACCATTTTTTTAATTAATTTATTAGAATTTTCATTTCATTCATCAATCCAATATTCATTTAATTGACCGCCTTGTGCATTTCATTTACTGGTCAAATTCAACTTTTAAATCTCTCTTTTCTATCGCCTCTCTAAAGAACTTTGTATTCTTATTTTCTTAGAAACTTACCGATTGCTTTATGTAAAGTGGTTAAAATATCATTTTTTTTTGTCAATTAATCTGAAATTTTAAAGGTGCACGGTGGACTCGAACTCGAGACCGCTGGCGCCAGATTAACCACTCTACCACTAGGCCAACACACACACACAAATATCATTTTTGAAATCATATGTTCATCGTTAATCACGTGAAGAGTATTTGTGAAACTTTCATGTTTACGTTTGGCTATCTCCATACTAGCTTGCTCCCATACACATTAATTATCTTCTTACAAAATTCGTGGTCTGCTTTTTTCTTCTTTAGTTGACAAATAACGGAACCTACTCCTAAGTTCTGGGTTGAGATTCAATATTCTATGATTGTGTCTCACTCTCTGTGTCTCACTATCAATTTTTATGATCTTTTTTTAATCTTTTTTCTCTTGAATTTCAATTTTATATACATGTAGTGTGATTTTATAATTATTAATTAGGGTTTATTCCACGAATTAGGATATATAATTATTTTGTATCATTTAATTTCATTTTTATTAGTTAATAATTCATTATTAGGGTTGATAAATCCAAAGTAGGATATTTTTTTAAAAATCAATTTTTAAATAAAAGTTAAATATGATTAATAATATTATAATAAATTTTATTTTTATACAAATTATGTAAAATAATAGATATAATAACGAGGAACGGTGGCACATATAAATTGTGTTACCCTGAATCCCATCCCTTAAGTTCTTGCATTAAGAGGACCGATTTTAGCATTATTAATTGACTCCAAATAGTTTTCTTATTTATCATTTTGCATGTAATGAAAGTATAAATAATTAAAAATTTGAGATAACTCAGGCATTGAAGAAACACAATGAATTGGAGATTTTTTTAGATGTTTTATGAGTCTTATAAAACATTTTATCAAGTTTGATACACTTTGGTTCTAAGAAAATAAATTCAATGATAATATTCTTTTCCTTTATTATTATTATTATTATTGTAGATTGAGATTTTTAGTTTATTACTATTTTACTGAATTTTTGTTTGATTACTTAGTACAAACTTAATAGATTGCTATTATATATTGGTTTTTTGGGGTCAATTAACAAATAAATTTAAAAGTCATGACCCGATAAACTCGAATCCAAGATCTTTAGTCTCAAGCATTAACCATTTTACTATTAAACCAACACACACTATTTTATATTGTTATTGTTATTGCTTAATAGCAGCACGCATATATACACTAAAGTTCCGTTATTTACCATAATTACTATCCACACTCAATTCAAATAATGTATAGCTTGATTGGTGTAAATTACAATATTTTGTGATTTATATTTCATGTCTCTCTAATATAAAAGGAATCATTAAAATCTGTAAACACACAAAAAGGTTGGGCCAAAAAAAAGGAGAATTATATGGTAGTAGAAGAATATTTTCTTTTGTCATAATCTTTGCTTCACTCGCATTATTAAGCAAACGCCAAGGCGATTTACATAATTTTTGCTTCGCTCGCACTATATGCGGCTAAGATATTACTTAATTGATATACATAAGGTTAATAGGAATCTATCTATAAATATATAATTTCGATACGGATTAAAGCCACCATATTCATCTAGAATCCTACGTGGCACCTTTTAATATCTCTATTTCTATTTATCCTAAATCCTCATTTAATCTCTTAATTTCAGTTTTTTCAACCCATTTGTATCTATATATTTTTGGAAATATAATTAATTATTATCATTATGGTTTGTAACCGAAGAACTAACATTGTTGGTCATAAATTTTGTTATCTAATGGGCGTTGAATGTCTTGTGTGATGACAAATATATAAATGTCTAATGTATAGATTAATTAAGAGCATATTGATCAAAATTGATCGATGGAAGTAGGAACTTTGATGAAGATAACAAAATAAACATACTACACAGTTTTTAACTCCATAAGTTTATATATATGATAAATATATTTATATATGAAAAAAAAATTAAGCAACCTATATTTGTAATTTGATTGTAATATTATCTTCACAAAACTATATTGAATAAGGTTTTTTATAATTAACATAGTATTTACAGTTCATTTTTATTAATTTTATCAAGAAGTGAACAATAATTATTTTCTTACATTACAAACTGAAATTCTAAAAATTGCATGTGCAATATTCACACTTCAAAATTCAATCAAATAAAAGATGATACTAATTGGAGAAACATATAGATATTTCTAGATATATAATTGGAGAAAGCGGCATATGTAACAACATCTTTATGCTTTTAAAACTTTCCAAAGATAAAAAAAATTAAATTAAATTAAATTTTACAATACCTTGCACTTATTTACGGGTTTATCTTCTTATTATAATCAAAGTTTGCTACTAATCAAAATAGTAAAATTAAATTAAATTTCTTAATAACTTACACTTATTAACGAGTCATCTTCTAATTATGATCAAAAGTTTGCTACTAATCAAAATGGGCTTGCCATTTGCTATTTGCTACAAAGCTCAAATTCGTTGGTGTGGTTATATAAATCTTATATATAGGTATGGGCATGATTGGTGATTAACTAAATATATATTTCGATTAAAAATATTAGATTTATTAGTGGAAATAAATTTATCAATTTATCACTAAAATAAATAACAAAGGTTTGATAAGATGAACAATTTATTGACATGAGTCTTAAGGAATGAATCAAGAAGGTGAGGATGAAAAATATTTACAAATTTCATGATTTGAAAGTCGAAAATGATTTTCATAATAACTTGCACTCATTAACGAGTTCATCTTCTTATTATGATCAAAAGTTTGCTACTAACAAGCTTGCCTTCTGCTATTTGCCACAAAGCTCAAATTCATTGATGTGATAATATATACAAATCTTATAGGTATGAGCATAATTATTGATGTCTCAATTGACTAAATACATTTCTATCAAAAATATTGGATTTATTGGTGAGAATAAATTATATGTTTATCTCTAAACTAAATAAATAATAAAGGTTTGACAAGATGAACAATAATTTGACAATTTAAGTGAATGAATAAGACTAATATTAATTTTTTTGGATTAATATGCAATATATTTTTATTTCACATTATATATTATATGGATATATATGTGGGTATTACATTTTTAAAAAAGTATATATGTATCTTGCAATAGTAGTAAAATCATATTTCAATCGAGTTGGAACTAGAATAAACAATGAGCCGGATTGTTTTAGGTCAAGATCCAAATCCAATTTTATCTTTAGTCCCAATTTGATCCAAATTCATCATGTATACAAAAAGAGACTCGGACGCAAATCTATAAGATTAGCAGTTCAATGAAGATAAATTCAAAGTCATATTTTTTCTTCCAAAATTAATCCTAAAATAAACTAAATAACACCATAACAATAATCTAAAGAAGTGTCTACAATCATTCCAAGTAAGTCATTACACCATTAAAAATATTATAATCATCCAAAATAAATCATAACATACGCATATAAATCATTACAATATTCAAGTGCTAACACAACATAGACGTAAGAAATAAAGAAATCTATTAATATATAAATCCATTACATATTAGAGACATCATATTCATCTACAATCTTATGTGGAATTTTCATGATTTTTCATTCTTATTTTTCTAAAATTCCACAAGTTTCTTTATTTGACCACTTATCATTTAATATATTAATTAATTGATGTAGTATATACACATGTATTGATTATCCATGATTACTAATGATTTTCAAAAAACTAATATATTTGTATATTTACATTTATATGTTTATTACTTTTATTTAACTTTAATTTATAATCTTATAAGAAAATCTTTAATTTCAATTTGATTTAAAATCTTTGTATTGTTAATTATCATCTAATGTGTCCTATCAAATTATTTATTTATTTTTCGTCTTCCACAAAAATATTTTTAAGTCTAATATTTATTTTAAAAAATAAACTTTACAAGATTAATATTTAAACTTTGCAAGATTGTTAAGAAATCAACCATCATATTTCGATAGGTTGAACTCTATTTGCAAGATTAATATTTAAATTATATTTTGATTTAATTTAAATACACATTTATTCCATTTTTAATCTATATATTCTAATTTTATATATTTTAATCTAAATAAATGGTATTTACATGTTTGAGTGATCAGTTCATATTAATATATGATTTGGGACAAAACGTGTAATAAAATCAATTTCTAATTGAGTTTGGGACATGTAAATTATATACATCCTAGACGAGTAATCAATTACCATAACATCTTACATTTATAAAATTAAACGAGTTCGATTAATTAGCGAAATTAATATACGATTTGGAGACAAGAACTTGTAGTTAAATCACTTTTAATCAAACTTGAGACGAGTATGAATATATACATTCTAAATAATGCGATTTCATATCAAAAGCATCACCTTAATTCGTGTGCATACGTCATCTTCAATATTCTCTATTCTTATTAGGGGTGGCTAACCGGGTCGGGTCGGGTACCCTACCCGAAAAAATCGGGTACCCAACCCCGGTTTAGAAGAGAAGACACCACCCGACCCCGACCCGAAATTTTTATTCGGGTATCCGAATACCCAACTCGGGTATCCGAGTCGGGTATTCGGGTACCCGAATTACCTATTATTAATATAATTTTCACATATCAATATTCAATGCTGTGTAGCTTATCGTTATTAGTGTTGGACTCGTCCCTTCAATTTTCGTAGGTCGTGTGTTCGAAACCAGCTTGAGCCTTGTTTCTGATTTTTTTTTTCTTTCTCTTTTGTGTTGATATTCCTTTTCGCTGAAGGATATTGCACGTAAATAATTTATATGATATCACAAAGTCAACTTTCAAACTCACGAATAGATTTATATATATCTGTAATTTATATGATATTCCTCATCCCGTAGGATTTATATATATATATGTAATCTGTAAAAGAAAGACGAATAGATAAGCATGCGGAGGTCATTGGGTGGCGGCGGAGGCAGAGGTATGGGCGGCGGAGGCGGTGGCGGTAGTGGCATGGTGAGAACCTTCCAAAGGGCTGTGAAGGCTGGCGTCGGCGACGCACCGCCAAACACCATTGGTGATGCAAAGACGGGAATAACCAAGAGGTTTAACAAGAAGCGGCCCACTTCTCCCACCACTGCTGTAACTCTTGTTTCTCCTTCTTTTTCCGCGCCTTTCTCTTCAATGGTGAATCTTCCGACACCTGCTGCTATCTGCGACGGCGTGGATCTCTCACAAAATCGGGTATCGGGTATACCCGACTACCCGTCGGGTATACCCGATACCCGATCTCACCTAAATAGCCTACAGGCCCGACCAGGACCAGACCCCGACACCCGATTTTCGGATGTCAGGCACCGATACCCAGAAATTTGGTCGGTATCGGTATCGGTATCAATATATATATATATATTGATTATTCATAATTACTAATGATTTTAAAAAACATCTATTTGTATTTATATATTTATTATTTTATTTTATTTTATAATCTTAAAAAAATCATTAATTTAAATTTGATTTAAGATCATTATATTGTTAATTATCATCTAATGTATCCTATCAAATCATTCATTTATTTTCACCTCCCACAAAAATATTTTTAAGTCTAATAATTATTTTTAAAATAAAATTTGCAAGATTAATATTTAAACTTTGCAAGATTATTAAGAAATCAACTATCATATTTCGATGGTTTGAACTCTATTATTAAGATTAATATTTAAACTCTATTTTGGTATATCTTAAGGGCTCATTTGTTGTATTTTTAATTCATATATTCTAATTTTATATATTTTAATATTCTAAAAATTTCCTTAATTAAAAGTTTTTTATAATTATTTTGACTACTTTTCAAAAAATAAAATAAAAAATTCCACAAGACTTCATAGAGTGAATATCTAAATAAAATGGTGTTTACATGTTTGAGTAATCAGTGAGTATTAATATGTGAGTTCGAGATGAGAACGGGTAGCAAAATCAATTTCTGATTGAGTTTGGAACATATACATATATATACACCATAGACGAGTAATCAATTACTGTAACAACTTATATTTTTAAATTTGAATGAGTTAAGTTAATTAGTGGAATTACTATACGAATTTGAGACGAGAATTTATAGTAAAATAATTTTTTAATCGAACTTGAGACGAATACGAGTATATACATTCTATATAATGTGATTGCATATCGAATGTATCACCTTAATTCGTGCACCTGCGTGGCATCTCCAATATCATTTATCCTTATTTATCTTCTATACTAATTTTGTACTTTCTAAACTCTTATATTCTAATTTTTATTAATTTTATATATCTCAATATTTTCTTAATTAAAGAGTATGGAATTTCCTTAATTACTTCTCATTATTATTTTTTATTTGAAATTATGTATAATTTTTTCATGAGACTTCATTAATTGAAAATCTAAATAAAATATCATTTATGTGCTTGAACAATTAGTTGGTATTAGTATACGAGTTTGAGACGAAAATCAATAGTAAAATAAAATTTTAATTCGTTTTGGACAAGTACAAGTATATAAATTCTAAATTAAGTCTAAACATTAATCAACATGTCCAAAGGAATTTTTTATTTTCTAAATTTTTATTATTTGTACTATTTATTATTAATGTTTAGTTACTATTCAAGTTTTTTATTGAGACAAATAACCAATAATTGTAACAACTTATAAAATTATATGAGTTTAAAATGAGAACAGTAATAATTTTTAGATCGATTTATTGTAGACGGCGATATAAATCAACATTTTAAACATATAGTGGAAAAATACGAAGAAAATCTCCCTTAACCTATTTTTATTATAATTTTATTTGATTTTGGAAACTTCTTACGATGAGTTGTTGAAATACTATCAGTTCAAAAAAAAAAAGTATAGACTTATTTTTAAATTTATACTTTTAACTTATAATTTGTAACGAAAATGACTTCCCGTCGAAACTCGACGGGTTACACACTAGTTAAGATTCATACAAGTCATATATATTGTAATCTAACTCTGTATCTCTCTCTATTTCATCTCCACGGACCCTCTCTCTCGATCTGAAGAGCCGGCGAACGACAGCAGCAGCAGAAGAGCCGCTTTATCCGTACCGACCCAGATCGTCGACCGAGCCTGCAGTCGCGGACCAGGCCGACCATCCTTCCTTCTCGCCTTGGTCGGACGGCTGGCAGCCAAAGCCATCGCCGCGCCGCAGCCTTCTCCATCTTCCGGTCGATCCAGAGCGGCCGAACGGCTCCATCGTCGTTCCTTCTCCGGCAACAAAAGTAACACAGCCCCCTTCTCTCCTTCTTGTCTCGACCGAACGACAGCAGCGGGCCGCTGTCCGCCGATAGCTATCTTTTTTCTCGACTCAAACTCGTTATAACAATTCACCTCTACCCACACACGTGTAGCAAGTTTAATAATCTCCGATTCTTATTTTCTGTTTCAAGTTAATTCTTGGCAGATTACGTAGTTGAAGTATATATTTAAAGACTCGTGTAATTGGGGCTGTTTTCTGTGGTGAAACAAACATAATCGTAAGCTTTATTGTGATTCTGCAAAAGATTCACTGTAAGAGGTTGTCGCAGAAAGAAAAGAAGTGAAAGATTGAGAGAAAATCTTAAGCGTAGATGAAACTGGATTGGGGTAAGGAAAAGAAAGTACAAGTTGAGGGGTTTTAAATGGGAAGAAGGCTACCACTCAAACTTAAAATTTCCATTACCTTATTTTATTGTGATTACAACTTAATGGCTAAAATATCTATTGAAGTCTCACGTTTGAAACAATCTTCCACCGTAAGTCATCTCAATTCTTTTCTCTTAAAATGATATTCAGTCTAGGTGAATAATCAAAACTCCAACATTTAAAACTTTATGCATCAATTATATTTCATAATATTAATTTGCATAATCACATTATAAAATTTAATTTAATAAGCAAAACATCAATAGTGTTAAGATTATTTTCATAATTTTCATTGTCAAATTATGACTAGTCCGCCTGCCGGCTAGTGGGATTTATCGTCGGAAAATGCAGTTTCACCATAAATTCTGAATTTACAATTTTTATACTTTAATAGTGTTTTAATTTGACAATCAAAATTCTGAATGTAATATTATCAATTTCATGGCTAAATAATGAAAATATAGTTATTAAATTGAATTTGCAACAACTATTCTGTATGGATTAATGCACGAGTCCAATCTTCCACTCACTTTCCTATACGTGTAGGAGACAAGTACATTTTGTGTAATAATGCAATAAAAAATGATGCAATCGTCATTCGTCAACATCGACAGTATTAAGATTAGTTTATTATAAGTTGAGTATATTTCACATACAACTTAACAAAGTGTGTATTTTAAATTTTTATCTATGAATTTCTCCCTTCGTAACCTAATAAGTGTCATATTTTGAAATTAATTTTGTTTCTAAATAAGTGCCTTATTTTGATTTTCATATTAAAACAGTTTAAAACTCTCCATTTTACTCTCATAATTCTTATCATTTTAATTTTCCATGTAATAATTAAAGGTAGAATAATTAAAATAAAATAAAATAAAATAATCCATATATATATTATGATGTCATGAAACACCTATTATGGAGTATTATCTATGTAAATGGAAATTGTAGAGATAGTATAGTACAGTGAGATAGATACGTGGACGCAGACTATAAAGGGCAAGTGGCATCAAATTCAACACTCTGTTTGAAGATTCTCAACGCTTGATTTCTTCTTTGCCAGTTTTTAACTTGATGTCCTAATTTGAGCTCATCTCACAGATTTCTTCAATTTCCATGGACGATCTCCCCGCGCCTCTTCTCCTCGAGATCCTCGGCCGCCTCTCCGATTCCGCCGACGTCGCCCGCTGCCGCGTCGCCTCCCGCACCCTCAACTCCGTCGCGCCGGAGATCCGGTCCGTCTACCTCTACTGCTCCCACCTCCGTTACGCCAGGTCGCGATCCCCTCTCACCCGGTCCTCCATCACGCCTTTCAAGCAAGTTATCTGCAGATTGATCTCCGAGTTGCGGGTTGTGGAGCGCGTCGCCGTCGGCGTCGAGAAGCCGCTGCGCCTCGTGGCGTACGACGACGTCGAGGATGAGGATGATGATTTATTCCTCAGCGACGTCGATTTCGTCAAGGCGTGGCTGCCCAAGGTTTGCCGGGATTTGAAATCGGTTTCCATATCAGATTTTTGGGTGCAGTCCTGCTGGAGGCGAACCGATGTGCTTTCCCTAATTTCTTCTTATTGTGAGCTGCATTTCTTATTTCTTCTTATCTACTCTGTTTACGTGCGTGCTTTGAACATACGTATATACTGCTGCTCTGTATAATTCGTCTGTTTATAGTATGTGAAGTGTGTTCATCACTCATAAATAGGTTAAGAGCATTTATTTTAGGCAAAAATTCGTGCTATGTCCTAATTAACTCCCGTTAGGGCTCATTAATCCCCAATTAGAATCTATTAATCACAATTAGAATTTGAATAAGGACAGATGCAGTGTGAATTCGGATGCTCGCATGCATCGGAGTGTGCCTCTTACTTTTAATTTAGAGAAATCAGACAGTGCTGCTTTTCTCTGGCAGCTCTTGAGAAACAAAAGGATGATGATCGTTGGTTTTATGTGGGATTGATTTACTTCGTTGTTATTTAATTAATAGTTAGGATTTGCCTAATATAGATGGAAGCTTTTTATGATTGTTTTTCATTTACTGTTGGGTTTTCATGGTTTCAACCTGTGGAGTCTTGGTTCTCGATATGAATTAGTTTGAGTGTCTAAAGAGGATCGAAAATGATGATTGTTTTTATCTATGGATAATTAGATGCTTACAGACAAATTGAATTGGGAGTTTTACTTTATTTTTGGCTGTGCAGGTCTTGAACTTCTTGAGTTAGAAGTTAAGAATGCGTGGCTATCTGTTGATGGCTTAACTCCTATGCCAAACCTCGCAGTCTTGACGCTTGAATTCATTAGATTGGATGATGAGAACCTGGAAAAGGTCAATGAGAATTTTCCTTTGCTAAAAGTCTTGAATTTAATTGGGGTTGGAGGACTTAAAGAACCCAAGGTCTGTCTCATGCACCTTAGAACATGCCATTGGTCTGTGTCTAACGCTCCAACCTCTATATCTATTATTGCACCTAGTCTCGTCGACCTCACTCTTAAATGCGTGAAACCAAATCTCCTTTTCATTGAAACTCCGTTATTATCCAGCTTGAGTCTGTCTCTTGACAGCACTTGCAACTTCAAAGTGAAAGAATTCTCACATTTGAAAAAGCTTCATCTTGAATCTTCAGGCCTCCGCAATCTTCTTGCTGCATTTCCTTTCAGCAAAACTGTCGAGAATCTAACTGCTGTCTCAACAAAGTGGGAATCGCCTGTCGCAGTTTCCAAGTCCATTCTTGAGTTATTGCTTCACGTGTTTCCCAATGTTAGCCGTCTTACTTTGACTTCAAGAGTTTGGTCTGAGTTCGAAACATATCCAGGTCTGGAAGGTTTAGAGTCGAGGGTTCAGATGAAGGGATTGAAAGAGATTACAGCTTACTTAACCGTAAATGACATTGGGGTTACTTTATCCACCATTTTCTCTTTATTGGATAGTTGCAGTGGCCTGTCTAACATGGTGGTCTTCATCCATCACGATGTTGATTCTAATGTGACGAGTAATCTTATCTCAACATGTATGGCCCATTGCACTAGGGTGAGATGGAAATGGGGAATGTGGAAAGAGGGAACAAATGACACTTGGATTTCTGATGGAATCTAGGAACCTAAACTTTAGCACTTCGTCTCAACTGTTCAACGGATTGGATATCCGAAATAAATAGGCTTTCCATTCTTTTCTTCAGTTGACTTACCTAAAGAATTTGCCAAGGGCAATCGAAACTTCAAGCCTGTAGATGCAGCCAAGTTGGTGTCTGTTATCTTGATGATGTTAGGAAATTTATAATAGTGTTTCATGAAGTTGACTGGTTAGTTGGTTGGTTGCAAGTTTGCGTCTCACCAGCCGTGGGAGAAAGATGGGAGAGATGCAAGCCCTCTGCGAAATTTCCTGGTAACTTAAGCCAGGTATCAGTTGATAACTTCAACTTCATAAGCTTTCAGTTAGTCGAGTTAGCTTTGTGTATAGAGTTTCCGATTGAAAGATTTTTATTTAGGAAATGTCTATATATGGAAATGTAAATGGAAAATTATTTTATGTGGACATCTTAAGGTAATGGTCACTTTGACACACTGAGCAACTCAATAATACGTCAGCAAATTCTACAATCTTCCAAGTTTTACCTCTGGAAGACCATGATTGGTTTGTGCTGTGGCGTACTTGTGTGGATGGAAGAATTTGAAATTTCAAAATCATAGGTTTGACAATAGGATTAGTGTTTTTTTCTTCTTGTTCAAAATATACATGTGAAGCTTGATTAAAAGAAGTTTCATAAAACTAATATTCTTCGGGAGATGAAATTCAAGACAAACTTTAATTTACATTGGTTTGTATATTAATCGAGTTACTTGCAAGCTACTGGGGTCTAGATTCAAAAGAGGTCGTACAAAATTCAATTGTTTACTAAACAAGTCGACTTAAGAGTTTCTAAGTCAGAGCTTCAAAACATTTATCGAGCTGGTCAATTTGTGTGCTCACATACATTTTGAGCTCGAAGTCTAATCGTGTTTGTTGGCAACCTTCCTTGGCCAAAGTTCAGCATGCTACGCCCGCATAATAGACAAAGTTCAGATCTTGTGAAAATGTATCCTTCCCAGCCCTCAAATTCAGATCCACCAAACGTCACTTGCTTAATCCCGACATAACTGAACATTCAAGTCGAACTGGTCAGAGACAAGTATAACAATGGGAAGATGAAGCATTTGATTAGCAGTAATCTGACGATATACTCGTGGAGCAGACTGGGAAAATATCGTTTAGAAAATGTAATAAGGTCCAAAAAGAAGTAAGTAAAATAAAATAAAGGCAGTAAAGAGAGAGATGTGTGTCTTACGCGGAGCTTATTTGTGTTAGCGCATTAATCAAAATATCCAAGAGTAACGGTTCCACCGTGCCAATAACAACCCTGTCAGTAAATAAGCAAAAACACAATGTATCTCTTCAGACACAATCCGACCCCTCAATAATTTATAAGATCACACTTTACCACATTCGAGCTAAATTATGTTGGACCTCAAGGTCGCCTGTGTTGTAAAATGCAGTCGGAGTGACATTTGCTCCTTGAATAGCATCATAACTTGGTCTTATGTCCAAAGGAGCTTGTGATAACTGTCAGAAACAGAGCAAGAAACGAACTGATTATAGGAATAAAATCCTATTCTCCTCTACATATAGCACTAATGGTTGTGAACATATTTACTCACACTTATCCAATGTTTATTCACGCTTCAAGTAAAGAAACGTGCGTTAAGGATGCTTACCTGCATATTCATAGAGTTGCATCCACCAAGTCGTCCAACAATGTGCCATGATCGAACTGTCTGAATACAAGTTCATTCAAGGATAGACTTAGATTAAACACCTAAATTATAAAAGAATTGGAGGAAAGAATTCACATCACTCATCAATGAAATATCTTGCTCAAGTGGGGCATTGAAGAACTCCAACCATATATACGAGTTTGAGAAATCAAACTTGGCCACATGATTCAGGAAAGGTGATCTAAGATTTTTGTGTAATAAAAACAAGATGGCAGTTAACTAGATGTGTCTTCCATGAAAAAAGAAATCTACTATTTAGAAAGCTAACAAGCACATGGTCATAATCATCTCTACCCAAAGTTAGGACTTTGTCTTCCAGACTTCCAGTAGAATATAGGAACAGCATACAATACAGAAAACATGAAGGGGTAACATTAGTTTTGGTGTGATGGTTCTCAAACAACAACAAATTTTACATCGAGAGTAGCAAATCATAGTATATATAGTGTTTAGAAAGACACCAGAATGAGGAATTTTGCTACTTACATATTTTATTCTTATTTAGCAATCTCTGCCATAACATATTAGTATATAACTATAGAACTTGTAAAATGGAAGACAAGATTTTCAGAAAACATGTACCACTTCTACTATCCCATCCCCATCATATGTTTCCTAATATTCACTAAAATTAAGAAATCTTGACATAATAGCCCTCTTTTTTTTGGATCAATTAAATATAGAAATTTAAAAACCGCGTCACGGTGGACTCGAACCCGGGACCTTTGGCATCGGGCATTAACCACTCTACCAGTAAGCCAACACACACACACACATATATACCTAATAGCACTCTATATACAACCTTATGTTGCTGAATGAGAAAATTAGTGTGTTAATAATGCAACCTTATGTCCTACTGAATCAAAATGCAACTGCAGATAACACAATCTAGCGTTAGTCAAGCATTTCTAATAATATGGAACGAAAACTCCAAATAACATTGCCAGCAATCAGCCGATGAGTTATGCAATCTACAACGCTCAAAGCCAACAATCATGACAACTGAATCTGTAAAGAAGTACACTTCAGATAGATCCGAGTCAGCTTCACTGCAAATGCTCTAAGTTTCGCCTCTACTTGAAAGTCAATAGGAGATGACAACTGCATATTATCAGCAGAGCTCTAACGATGAATAAAATGCTGGGAGCTATAGTTAAAGCATGTTATCATCATGGACTAATCCTTCGACGTTTTCAAGAATGGGAAACAAACTCGAGTTCCAATATACTCCCTTTGTCCACCAAATGTGTTCATTTAATTCCATTTTAGTCCGTCCATATAAAAATGTTCACTTTCATTTTTTGGAAACATCAACTTCACATTTTTACTCTAAATTTATCCATTTATTTACAAAAAAACCACTCATTGCTTGCTTTTTTACACCACTATCCATTAATATATTCATTTATTATCCACATGACCCACCTTTTCATATCCATTTACTTTACACTCATTACAATTTATTAAAACACATGCCAACAAAATCAAGGAACGAATTTGGTGGACGACTTATAAGCTGTGAAAATAAGCTCCAACAACTTATAAACTCTCCTAAAAATAAGTAGTTCAACTTCAACTTATTTTTCATAAGCTTATAAATAACAATGAATTTATCAAAATAACATTTCTATGGTTCGTTATTTTCTACATATACATTATCGATTTCACATCTTGTCAATTTTCTCTCTAATTATGATTTCTTTCTCTAACTCATGATTATTTCTCTAGCTTATAAGTTCAATTATCCAAACACTTTGACAACTTATAAACTCTTTAAAATAAGCTTAACCAAACCCCTCTAAGTTGCGATAGGTTCACTTAACAGATTGTAATAATTTTTTTTTGCAGAAACACACTTATGGGCGAATGAAACGAAATAATAAGGGTATTTCATATTTGTCCATTGAAAAAATTATACTCGCTCTATATTGCTAATATAGGCTCATTGTGTTTCGACACATGTATTAAGAAAAATTATATTTTGTGTGTAAAATAGTGTGAGATACGAAATTCAAAGCACTTTTTATGGTAAAATTCTTTCTATTTTTCGTATGATCCAACAATAATGAGATAGCTCAAAAATATATATGAGACAATGTAACACAAATTTTGTATTTAAATTTTATAAATACAAAATTGTATACAAAATCAATTTGATTTGGATTTGATGAGTTTGAGATGAGTTCGATCTCATCTATCCTCGATTCTTCTCTTGACTTGAATTCTTGAACGATCTTGATGTTCTTGAGTTGTTTGGAGGATGTGATTCCTTGATCTCCTTGAACTTGAAGTTTGGACTTGACGATGTTGATCTGAAGGACCTTGGCCTTGTTTTCAGATCGGCTGTCGGATTTGGGTTGATATGTTGAAGAACGTTTGAAGATCTTCAAGTTTGAGCGTCAATGCGGAGGGCTTTCACCTTGTTTTCGAATTGAACGCTATCTTTGATTTGATTTGGAGGATGATCTTGGCGAAGAACGAATGACGCCTTGAATGCTTGAAGACTTTGAATATCGGAGAATGCTGCAGAGGATTCTTGAGTGTCTTGAGCTCTTCAAATCTTCGTCTTCCTTTACTTCACTTCAATTCTTCTCTTCGATTTGATTTGTTGAACGATCTTGATGTTCTTCGAGTTGTTTGGAGGGGATGTGATTCCTTGATCTCCTTGAACTTGAAGTTTGGACTTGACGATGTTGATCTGAAGGACCTTGGCCTTGTTTTCGATTGGTCATCGGATTGGGTTGATATGTTGAAGAACGTTTGAAGATCTTCAAGTTTGAGCGTCAATGCGGAGGGTATTCACCATATTTCGAATTGAACGCCATCTTTGATTGATTTGGAGGATGATCTTGGCGAAGAACGTGGTGATTTGCACGAAGAACGCCTGAATGTTGAAGATGACTTTGAAGCTTCTTGGAGACTTTGTAGAGAATTCCTCAAATGCTTGAACTCTTCAATTAATTTGTGTATGTTATGAGCCTCCTAAACCCCATATTTATAGTTGTAGGAAAACTTAATTTAGGAAGTTTAGGAATGGGCTTTTAGGCTTAAGTCCATAGATCTTGGGCTGGGCATGATCTTCTTGATTTATTTCCTTTTATGTAGATTTTGTCATATGGCAACTTTTGATTATACCATAAATCCACATAATTAAATATATATATATATATATATATATATATATGTAAATAATTCGATGCCTACAAATTGCCCCATCGAGGCTCGTTCATGGACGAGTTAGTCTTGAAATGGACGAGTCTCGAGATTCATTTAGATAGTTTAGACTCTTGTCGAGGAGTTCTTGAATTTGAATTTGTAAATAGTTTATACTCGTATTTAGGAGTTCTTGAACTTGATTTGAATTTGAAAACAGTTTATACTCGTATTTAGGAGTTCTTAAACTTGATTTGAATTTGTAAACAGTTTATACTCGTATTTAGGAGTTCATCAATTTGAATTTGTTAGAAAGTTTATACTCGTTTCAAGGAGTTCTTCAATTTGGATTTGAATTTGTAAACAGTTTATACTCGTATTTAGGAGTTCTTCGACTTTGATTTGAATTTGTAAACAATTTATACTCATATTTAGGAGTTCTTGAACTTGATTTAAATTTTTAAACAGTTTATACTCGTATTTAGGAGTTCATCAATTTGAATTTGTTAGAAAGTTTATACTCGTTTCAAGGAGTTCTTCAATTTGGATTTGAATTTGTAAACAGTTTATACTCGTATTTAGGAGTTCTTCGTAGCAAGGTAACAAGGACACCGTTGTAATTCTTGTCATCAATTGAAGATGAGATACGAGATGGCATGTCTCGTATAAAGGGCTTTCAACAAGATTTTGATCTTTCTCATCTTGAAGCTAGTATCAACACTTTTTGTCAATGCTGCTGCTTATGATAAGGCAAGATCAGAATCTCGTAACGTCGGGGAGCATTCTGCGCAACGACTCCAGCAAGTTAAAGCTTGCCTTCGTGATGCTCGAGTTAAGGAGAAAGAAGAGATCTCCCAAGTTGAACTTATCAAAAAGGAGCTTGCAGAGCTTGACAAACAGAGGAATGAGTTGACTATGTCTTTAAAGAGACACCATACATCACTTCAAATGGCTCAAAGTGAAATCAAGGGCTTTAAAGGAGAGATTGATAAGTTCAAAAGTGCCCCTCTTATTGATGCTGAAGTGTTGGAGAACTTGAAGAATTCAGAACATCTCTTGGAAGTTGCTCAAAAGTCCTTGGAAGATCAAGACCCATTTGCTTAGCTTAGTTTTTTTTTTTTACTTTGCTTATCCTTTGCTTGTTTCTTTGTGGTAGACGCTCGTGCAATCAAATATTTGGTACTTTGCTTTACTCATGATTTCTCCGAAAGTTCACGATTTTACCTTGAATATTTGTGTTCTTTAAACAGTTAATCCAAACAATGAATCATAATCACAAAACCAAACATGAACATAAATCATGACTGAACTTAGAAAAATCTAAGTTGCCTACGTACCCTTTTAAGAAGGATCAAGTCAAAACGTAGTTCAAAAGATCAACTTATATTTTGAAGATGTGGGGGAGCCGTACACAGTTTAAACTCTTGCGGGCTAGGAGTGACTATTTCTTTAACCACTATACAGACAAAGTGGAGTATATAATAGTTTAACCACATAAGTTTACCTTTTGGTGGGAGAAGTTTAGTAGTTTAACCACATACACTTTCTTTGGTGGTCACCATGCACAGTTTATACTCATACGGGTCAGGAGTAACATGCAGTTTAGGCTCGTGCGTCATGGAGCTGTCTTGTTTTTTTTTTTGGCATGACGTGCAGTTTAGGCTCGTGCGTCATGGAGCTGTCTTGATATTTTGATTTTCTCTTGGAGTTAACAAGCATTTTAGGCTCGTGCGTCATGGAGCATGGTTGCTTCTTTTTTGTTGATTTTCTTGCTTTCTCAATTTTTTGGCTTTTTGGTTTTCTTCATTTTTGTGCTTTTCTTTTAATATATGTACATATCTACATGCTTCAACTGCCAAATTTCAAGGATAGTAGCACTTCAACAACTTTTGAGTTGTTGCCCCAACTTCCGCATTGTCATTCAGGGTCGACTTGTATACATTGTTAGAAATGTAGTGAGATGAAGCCGCCCTTCTAATGGTGATTCGAACAGGCGTTTTTGGTACAAATCCCAAACCCACTTTGGTATTCTGGACCACATCATCTTTCTTCTTCAAGTGAGATTTCAGCGTAGAGCTTCCTTGAGGATCGTATCCAGCATTGACGAGGAGCTTATATGCCTTTGGACCAAAATGCTTCATGAGTTCGTTGTCTGAAGATTCTCCATGTTCGATAGCATTACTTTGCTTTGGTCGAACAAACCCTTGAAGAGGTGGAGGAGTTGGTCTTTTAGCATCGATCTTGGTCAGAGGCATCGTCAGTCCCTCGAATGAGTCCATCTTGGAGAGAGACATTTTGTTCTTGACAATCGGAATGACTTCAAGTTCTTTGTCATGCTCAATTTCCACTTCTTTTGTTGTCTTTGTCATGTAGAATTTGGCATCGGCAAAATACGACTCAGCTTCTGTAAAAGGCTTTTGATCGCCGATCACTGTCCTTATGATGCCGTCTTGATGATACTTGAGGCATTGGTGCAATGTAGAAGGGATTACACAATTTTCATGCAACCACGGCCGACCAAGAAGCATATTGTAGGATGTCTTAGCGTCAATTACATGAAGCAATGCAGTTGAACTCATGTCTTCCATCAGCAAGTTCAACCTTATGGCGCCAATGGCCCTTTGTCCTTCGTGGTTGAATCCTTGGATCATTAGTCGACTGCTGGATAATTCATCCACTGGAATTTTCAATTGCTTTAACATTCTTAATGGCAAGATATTGACAGTCGATCCTCCATCAATGAGGATCCTATTGACTTTCTGCTCGTGGGTGAAACAACTCACGAACAACGGCCTATTATGAGGCTCTGACCCAAGCTGTAAATCCTCGTTGGAGAATGTGATTGCCAAGACACCTTCATCATCAATTATAGTTGACTTGAATTGATCTCTTACTTGGTCTGTCGTATCATACAATGCCCCAATTCCTTTCAGTATGTCGTCGGATTCAGGGGTGACAACATTTGTTGCAGCATTTTCTTCTTCAAGTGATATCTTCCCTTCTCGAGCTAGCCGCATGATCTTTTCTTTGAGTATGAAGCAATCATGTATGGGATGCCCGATCGATCGGTGATATTTGCAATATCTAGGATCATCAGTTCGTCCTGCCCCATTTGGTCGTTTCATTTCAGGCAGCTCGACCAGTCCTTCTTTGAGCAGGTCATCGAAGATCCCAGAGACGTCAGAGTCTAAGAAAGGATATTATTTCTGCTGCATTTCTTTAAATGTCAACCTTCTTTGCCCCATGTCTTGAGAAAAAGTCTGCTTGTCGCTTTTGTTGTCATCATTTCTTAGGAACTTAACAGGAGTTGCTTTTGTCGCCATTGAATCTTTTTTTGGAGCATTGTTAAAGGACTTGGTTTCCTTTCTAAATTCTTGCCTCTCTTTGAACTTCTGAGGTTCTTGGAGTGGAGGCCCTTTGAACCCGCTCGCTGTCATACTTAGCTCCATATCGTGAGCTCTGGTGGCCAACTCCTCGAACGCGTCTTGGGTGAATTCCTCGCAAGATGTATTGCAAGCCCCAATGCATTCCTTGGACGCACATTTCGATAGCGAGATGATTCGGATAACCGATCCTTGCAATTGAGGCATAGGTTTCTCCACCTGTTGATGTAGTCGATCACTGGCTCTTCTTTGAACTGACAAGAGCTCGTGAGCTCCACCATGCTGACTGTTCTTCTTGTGCTGTAGAAGCGATTGAGGAACTCGTGCTCCAGCTGCTCCCAACTATCAAATGAGTTTGATTCCAAGTCTGTATACCAGTCGAAGGCATTTCCTTTGAGTGAACGAACGAATTGCTTGACCAGGTGATCTCCAAATGTTCCAGCGTTGTTGCATGTCTCGACAAAGTGAGCTACATGTTGCCTTGGATTCCCTTTGCCATCAAATTGCTGGAATTTAGGTGGTTGATAACCAAGAGGCATTCTCAAGTTGTCGATCCTTTGGGTATACGGCTTAGAGTAAATCAATGATGACTTAGAGCTTCCATCGAATTTGTTCTTCATAGTCACCTCGATGAACTCCTTGAGTTGGTCTGCTTTGATGAAGCCATCAGAAGAGATTTGGAAGTGTTTACCAGACGATTCTCTTTCTTCATGAGTTTCTTGCATTTCGTGGATCTCTTCGTCCTCATCATTCCTTTCACTTCCTTCATCATTTATGTGACTTGATTACGCCTTTTCTCCTTTGAGCTTTGCAATCTTGGCATCTTGCTCTTGGATGTGTATACTCAAAGATTCGACCAACCTTGTAAGATTTGCAAGTCGTTCTTCCACGGTGGAAGTGTTTGTCATCATCACGCGCCTCAAGTGTGTAACTTGTGATAGAATTTGCGATGGGGATGTGAAGCTTCCTTCGAACCAACACATTCTTCATTCAGAGTGGCAATGTGTTGCTCTCTTCCCCTGGCGATGGCCGACTTCGAAGCTTCTTGAAGTTGTTTGGCTTTGCTTCGCGTGATGACGCCAATGCTCTCTGAAGAAGCTTTTGAAGCGACCTTGGTTGTATGTTGTTGGATGAACATCGTTCAAGATTTTGGTGAAGAGTAGAGATGAGAGGTAGAGATGTCCCACCGGGCGTGCCAAAATTTGTAACACAAATTTTTGTATTTAAATTTTTATAAATACAAAATTGTATACAAAATCAATTTGATTTGGATTTGATGAGTTTGAGATGAGTTCGATCTCTATCTATCCTCTGATTCTTCTCTTCGACTTGAATTCTTGAACGATCTTGATGTTCTTCGAGTTGTTTGGAGGGGATGTGATTCCTTGATCTCCTTGAACTTGAAGTTTGGACTTGACGATGTTGATCTGAAGGACCTTGGCCTTGTTTTCAGATCGGCTGTCGGATTTGGGTTGATATGTTGAAGAACGTTTGAAGATCTTCAAGTTTGAGCGTCAATGCGGAGGGCTTTCACCTTGTTTTCGAATTGAACGCTATCTTTGATTTGATTTGGAGGATGATCTTGGCGAAGAACGAATGACGCCTTGAATGCTTGAAGAAGACTTTGAATATCGGAGAATGCTTCGCAGAGGATTCTTCGAGTGTCTTGAGCTCTTCAAATGTTCGTCTTCCTTTACTTCACTTCAATTCTTCTCTTCGATTTGATTTGTTGAACGATCTTGATGTTCTTCGAGTTGTTTGGAGGGGATGTGATTCCTTGATCTCCTTGAACTTGAAGTGTGGACTTGACGATGTTGATCTGAAGGACCTTGGCCTTGTTTTCAGATTGGCTGTCGGATTTGGGTTGATATGTTGAAGAACGTTTGAAGATCTTCAAGTTTGAGCGTCAATGCGGAGGGTATTCACCATATTTCCGAATTGAACGCCATCTTTGATTTGATTTGGAGGATGATCTTGGCGAAGAACGTGGTGATTTGCACGAAGAACGCCTTGAATGTTGAAGATGACTTTGAAGCTTCTTGGAGAGACTTTGTAGAGAATTCCTCAAATGCTTGAACTCTTCAATTAATTTGTGTATGTTATGAGCCTCCTAAACCCCATATTTATAGTTGTAGGAAAACTTAATTTAGGAAGTTTAGGAATGGGCTTTTAGGCTTAAGTCCATAGATCTTGGGCTAGGGCATGATCTTCTTGATTTATTTCCTTTTATGTAGATTTTGTCATATGGCAACTTTTGATTATACCATAAATCCACATAATTAAATATATATATATATATATATATATGTAAATAATTCGATGCCTACAACAACATTAGTAGGAAGAGAGTATTAAACTTTTAAAATCTTTTTTGAATTTAGAATAACATTAACCTCTCAACAATCTTCCCAATCATTTTAATTAAAGCTAGTTAAAACATTTTAGCAGATTGTTAATTCATGAACATATTATCTTTTATTTTATTACATAGATAACGTAACATGTTATTTAATAGTTAACTTTTTTATTATCTGGATTCTGCTGTATCTAGAAAAAAATAAAATAAATGGATTGTGCTCATTGTCTCATTGCATTACTAGTGGATTTTGTTACAAGCGCGTTGCCCTAGTGATTGATTTAGGCTGATTTTTAGCACTTTCGCTTCGCCGGATACTCAGCCAAGATATCACCATCTATTATAAATACATCCATGGAGCATTTACTTTGAAAGATAGATTAGATTGAGTATTAGAAAGATTAATCAAGTGAACTCAAGATTATTCAATCCATCAAAATATGTGAAAGTATGTGGCAGATTAGTATTATTTGAATTCAAATTATCAATTAGCACCTCTACTAAACAAAGGGTTAAAAGTATAGCAAGTCATTGAGATATAAATGAGACCTCCATCAAATGAATGTCAATATAATGGAAACCCGACCTAATCAACTCAAGGCAAGTAACCTAATTGTCTGGATTATACTAGAAATAACTGACCCGAAGATGCCAACCTTGTATTTTGACCATAAGCAAAATTGAGATATGTACAATATTAAATCAACTAGCAATGTAGGCCACCATATACTTTCACCTCAAAATCATGTACTACAAACAGCTCAAACATGCATGGATCTCAAATGGCACAAAAAGGCCCTAATCATAAAAGCAATAACTTGCTTATCCAAGGAGTTAAAACGCATCCCACCCATCAAGCACAACTGCAATATGCATGTCGAGAAGTGTGGCAAGTCCTGTACATAGGAGATCCTTCTGTAGGTAGGACAACAAAATTTAGTAAGCCTTGTAAGCATACATATAGCCGCGAAGTTTCCTGACTTCTTCAGATGACCCGTTGAGTAAATTGTCCACGTAAAGGCAGACTGCAGCTCCACTGTAAGTTTTTAGAGCGATGCTTTCAGTTAGCAAAAACACAAGCACAAAGTACTTTATTCTGAAAAGAATTGAAGACTCTGAATTAGGGTCTACCACAATGGCGCCAAAGGAAACCACAAGATTTCCCACCTAAACTTTGCCAACCTGCATGAGAGACAGAGATTGGATATGAGAAATTGAAATCATACATATCAAAATAATTCTTCGACATGTTCTTTATTTTTACAAGAAGTCATTTTAAGTTCTCAATTACTAGCATATTAATAAAATCTTGAACTCTTGATCCATTGCCAATTCATGAAAGAAATGGACAAGCTACTAACAGATTATCTTGGGATAACTGTGTTAATTTATAACTATTCAAAATTGAAGCCACACATAATCAGCATAAACTTCGGTAATTTCAGAATTCCTCATCCAAAAATGAAGTCAAATATTTAGCAGAAGGAATTTACTACTTATATTAACAGCTCACCTCAGCATGTGGTGCAACCAGAAGATTGCTAATGATGTACCAGGGAGAAATGAGTACCAAAGCCAAAGGTGATGGCGTTTTGAGTTATGCATAAGTCCAGCAATGATCATTAAACATACGAGAATAGCTACCAGCTCTGGAACATATTTGCAGTCAAAATATAGTGATGTAAGATCTCAAATGCATATTATACTAAATATAAGTTGGAACTTGGAATAAAAGATCAATTTAAAATTTCCAATATATAACTTTATCCCCAATAACTGTGAGACGTTATGAATTGAAAAAGTATGCTCCAACAGTCCAACTTGACATGTATCACTATCACAGTCTAGAAGTAACCTTCGACAAATGTAGGATAAGCCAGTGTTTTGGTGCATAATTCCCAAGTTAAAGGTCAAATTCATTTAACACTATCCAAATTCATAAACCCAAATCATTTATGCATTCTTTACGAGTATCTATCAAATCATGAAAAGAGCACAATAGTGATCAATAAGCAGATGAAATAACATGCTTCTCATGGATATAAAAAGAATGGCTGCGAGAAAATAGAGAAGATGACAAGGCGAACCTGCAGCTACAATGCTCACGGAGTCAATCTCATACATGAAGTAAGCATGATACTGCTGCAAATTTGAAAATAACAAACATGGAAAAATGTCAACATGAGGCATAATAAACCCCTAGTTTTACTTCCTATTAGACTATTAGTTTAGTTCAATCTCATCAATGATTTTGCAGTACTAATCCAGAAATGGGGCAGTATCATGCATCACTGTAAGATCAATCTCATACTGCTATAAAGTGGGCCAACTTGCTGTAACCATTGGCTCAGCTATCACTTTAATGGGTCCACTGATCAGATACTTGCAGGTCTTTCATTCAAAACATACAAAGTTGTACGCCAGTTAAAGTTTCATACAAGAGATCATACAATATCTACAAGACTCAGTGATCAGCCCATGATAGATAGAAAGACCGACTTCCCATATTTATTGCTATAATTAATTACTCAAATCTCCAAGTTTCGAACAAAATCAACTGAAAAATACAAAGTATCATTTATAAGTCCCTAAAAGCTTCAAATCATTTAAATTGGTCGTCAAAGTTTAGCAAATAACATATGATTTCCCTGTTTTCATTAATCTATTAATGAAGGATGTAGCATCCTTGTTGTCATCATTATATTAGTAGAGGCTGTAGAGCAAGAAAACTCAGATTAATGAATGCCATTTTGATGAACATTTACATACAACTAGTAAAATGTATAAAGAGTAAGAAAACACAGTGTGATCAAATGATGGGAGAAATACCAAATCCCAGGGAGAAAAAGCTTGTTGATACATTGAATAGACCAGGAAAACCATGTAACACGAAACCAGTCCGGCGAACACACTCTACAGCAAAATCAAAGGGGGAAATACACAATTAATCCAACCTCATAAAAGAAAAATATTAGCGTCAATCAGCGACATTATTAAAATAAAAATTAAAAAACACCACAAAGACGCAAGCGCACACAAACACACACTTACAGACACAATTAACACTGATGTTATGTGCAAAATATTTTAGACACAAACCCTCCACAGAAGAGACTGCTGAGCGTGAATCTTCTCCAGGGACCGGACTAATTCCTCTTGGTCTGCACACACAGACGTATACACCCATCCATCAATCTAAGCAACTTAAATAAATTGGTTTTATTTCCATCATAAGCTCAAATCCAAATTCGATTCGAAAGGAAAAAAGAAACAAGCTGGAACCAGAAAATCACCTTGGATGTCAATCGGACGGGAGTCGTCCCGAGTTGGAAGAGAGTATTCGTCTTCATCCTCGTCCCCCGCCGATTTTCTCAATTTCCTTGCGAGCTTCTGCATCGTTCCTCTGAATTGTCTGTTTTCGTGATTGTGGAATATATAATTCTTCGGTTTGAAAATTCGACTCAGTCTCACCAAAAACGAAAGTATTATGAATAATTCGAGTAGAAATGGAATTTTAGATTTTAGTCGAACGCAAAATCTAATGTTTATATTAACGAGTAGTAATATAATAATGTCAAAAACTTGGGTGAGCTCCGCCTCACCGTGAGCTCACCCTTGTTTTTTGTTAAAATAATTATATATTAATTATGGTGAGTAAAGATAATTAGATTTTATTAATGTATAATTAAATTTATTAATTTTTAATTATAATTTTAATTCAAAATTAGATTTTATTAATTCATAATCATGGTTTATTAATTCATAATTGAGGTTTATTAATTCATAATTAATGTTTTTTAATTCACAAGTAAGGTTTATTAATTCAAAGTTAGGGTTTATTAATTTATAATTAGGGTTTATTATTCAAAATTAGGGTTTATTATTTTCAATTAGGGTTTATTAATTCAAAGTTAGGGTTTATTAATCCAAAGTTAGGGTTTATTATTCAAAATTAAGGTTTATTATTTCCAATTAGGGTTAATTAATTCAAAGTTAGGGTTTATTAATTCCAAATAGGGTTTATTAATTCAAAATTATGATTTATTAATTCACAATTAGGGTTTATTATTTCACAATTAAAGTTTACTAATTCAAAATTAAGATATATTAATTCAAAATTATTATTTATTAATTTACGATTAAATTTTATTAAACTAGTTAAATTAAAATTAATTAATTAGAATTAATTAGAATTAATTAATTAGGATTAAAATTAAATTAAAGTTAATTAATTAAGGGTGGTCTCCAGAGCAGTGGCGCATGTGAGACCATCCCTATAATAATAAAAGGGTTCGGAGCTTATTTACCATTTTTTCAAAAAATGTGTGCCGTGAATATCCATTTGTAAAAATAAGTGCAATGTATATTCAATTGATTATTTTAATATATTTTCATCAAATCATCACACGAAATTTGTGCCGAGTCAAAGAATCTTACAGCTTTTACACACCAAAATTTGTGCCATTACACACCAAAATTTGTGCCAGGAATCTTTGTACTTGTCTCGTAAACCGGAACCAGCTTTAATTCAAATGGTTATAAAAACCAAACTACCCTATCACTCTCTCTCACTCTCTCTCTCTCTCTCTCGGCCTCTCTCTCTGCCTAAGCTATCCCGCGCCAACCTCATCTCTCTCTCTCTCTCTCTCTCTCTCTCTCTGGCTAAGCCGACGGCCAACCTCCAACCCACCTCCGGCCAACCCTCCCGCTGCCAACACCCCCATGCCAACCCACCTCCCCTGCCAACCCTCTCCCTCGCGGCCAACCCACCCCCTGGCCAACCCCCCCATGGCCAACACCTCCGCGGCCAACCCTCCCGCTGCCAACCCACCCTCCCACGGCCAATTCCTCCAGCTGCCAACCTCGCGGCCAACCCACCATCCCGCGGCCAACCCCTCTGGCCAACACCCCGGAGGCCAACCCTCCCGCCAACACCCCGGTGTGCCAACCCCTCCCGGCCAACCCGCTCCCGTACCAAACTCTCTCTCTGCCATGGCTTCTTCTTCTTCTTCTTCAGGTTCGTTTTTATTTTTGGTTCTTTTTTTATTTTTGTTTGTTATATTCTAAAATAAATACAATGAAAATAGATCTAATTGTATATTTTTAAAATTTAATTATTATGCTTAGTGAATTTTGAATTATATGCTTCGTTAATTGTTATTTCAATTATTATGCTTCATGAATTTCAAATTATATTATATTGTTAATTATGCTTTGTTATTTCAATTATATTGTTAATTATGCCTTGTTATATTGTCGAATTATGCCTTGTTAATTATATTGTTAACTATATTGTTAATTATATCTTGTTAATTATATTGTTAATTATGTCTTGTTATATTGTCAATTATATTGTTAATTATGCTTTGTTATTTCAATTATTATGCTTCGTGAATTTCGAATTATATGTTTTGTTATATTGTTAATTATGCTTTGTTATGCTTCGTGAATTAGCAAATTGTCGAATTATATGCTTTGTTATATTGTTAATATGCTTTGTATATTTTCAAATTTTATTTTTGTTTGTTTATATTGTTATATTGTTAATTATGTATTGTCTATATTTCACTAAGGAGCATTAAATTTCATTTCCGTGCATGAATTACCAAAGATGTTGATTCGCTATTCTTAGCTAAATTATGAAAAATTAAACAAACAAAATAGTAACTGAATTAAAAGTTGGCTCATCAACAACACACCAACTTATTGAAAAAATTCTCCATTTAAAATAAATGGTTGAAGAATTAAATAGTTAGGGCACTTAAAGTATAGGATAAATATAGTGGCGAATTAAATAAAATGCAAGCATAGTTGGCCTACCATATGATGGTTGAAGATAAATAGTTAGGGCACTTAAAGTATACGATAAATATAGTAGCGTAGTTGGCCTATCATATGTCCCAAGGTAGAGGTACTTGTTGCCAAACACCTCCCAATACGAGCTTCCCATCTTCCATTATGAATATTCACACAATACAATTTTGAAGACATATCTATATATTCCCTAAAATAAAACTTTTGTATATATGTGTGAACACACTAATTGACATATTTCTCAATTAAGCATAGTTTAATTTTTTTTTAATAAATAGGAAATTGAGTTCTTAAGGCCCGAGACCATCAATCGTCCATCCACAATCAGCACGTACTTCAAGCCCAATTATTTAAGAAGTGTCATTATGAGATTGAGAGATATAGGCGGTGAAGACCTGGTGGATAGGTTTAGGCAAGGATGTTCCGGTCACTTTGTTGGTTGGGAACCTGGATCCAAGTCAAACATGAGTTTGCACCATGTGGTATCCCGACAGATTAAGCCTCCTCCCAGTCAAGATCAGCGATATGGTTTTTATTAATGGGAGGACAATTTGTTTTCCTTCTCGGATTTTGCACTCGTGACGGGTTTGAGTTTTGGGACGCCATCTTCGATCCTACTGACCGAGCACGATCCGCAATCCGTTGAGGTTTATCAAAGGTTTGTTGGTGGCGGAGGACTAGTATAGAGAATCTAGTGTGAGATTCTTTGATACGGACGATCCGATTGATGATGTTGACGGTCATCTATATCTCCGTGTGGCCCACATCTTAGTTATTTACGCATTCGCCTTAGGTATCGACTTGCCACGACACGTGGATCCGTGGATTGGATCTTAGTCGACGATCTGGACGTATTTGCCAGATTTCCATGGGCTGCATATGCATATAAAATTCTACAATACTACATGTGGAATATGAAGATCAAGGCCAAATATCACTTCTACGGGCCGTCGTGGGCATTATATATTTGGTCATTAGAGATCATTCTGGATCTTGGCACGACGGTTGCGAAGTATGTCCAGGGGGATGCGTATCCTAGATGCATGAGGTGGAAGTTCACGAAGATGATTGACGTGGATACATAGCCCCTGTTTGATCGTGAGGGGGAACCATTTTGGGGGTTAATCCCGGACGACTATGAGATGAGCATGACATACTATACGTCATCTCTATATCCGGGTGCACTGGGAGTGAACTACAGGAGACCCGTTCCCATCTGTGCGCTCGGGGAACAACCCCTGGCCCGCACTAGACGCCTCGTTCTAGAGCATGGCCTTCACCGATGTGGGATTAGTCGGCGACGGTGACGCGATGCGAGGGCACGATCTTCTTTGTTGTTGAAGAGATTGATGAGGAGCTTGAGGAGGAGCCTGAGGAGCATGAGGAGCCACGACACCGATGCGTGGGGATAGAGCACGCGTCGGACGAGGACGCCGATCCGATATAGGGGACGCAGACGGGATACGTGAAGCGTGCGAGGCAGCTACGTTCCTCTTCATCTAGCAGCGGTGAGCACCACGAGACGTCCGAGTCGGAGGGATCGTCGTTGGATCACAGACACGATCAATAATGTGGTTAGAGAGAATATTCAAGGACTCAAGACGTGGTTTGAGTCCATGATAGGGTGTCGATGTAGATGTTCGCATAGACCGAGGCATATACGTCGTCCCGTCGTGGAACTACTCCACGGCGACGCGGAGTGACGATCGTGACCGTGGCCTTCTACTCGTACTCTACATCGATGTACCCCAGACTCCTCTAGCAGATCCGACGTCTCCCACACACCACCCGAGTATACACCTCATCGCCGGCCTCACGGGAGTATGGATCTACCTCGGATTCATTAGCCCATCACACGATGATCCACTCGTCATTCCATGCCGTAGATGCTGAGACCATTGGTAAATTATCTTATTTTATATTATTGCATTATATTTGATATGTTTACTTTTTCTAACTCTGTTGCTTAAACTAAAAATTAGCCAACTCGTAGAAGCGAACGAGTAAGGTTCGCTGCGCCTGCACTGAGGTCACCGTACGTGAATAGCCCTGTGCCTCGTCCTATCCCCGATATTGTATTCGCTTCTTATGAAGATTTTCTTGAGGCGAGGACGGGTTCAGTGATTATTAGAGACAAGTGGATGACGACCTACGGTGATTTTGTTCGCATCGAAGACCCTTCGCCGATCTTGAAGTGGGGTAAGTATCACTTCTATTTCTATTTCTATTTTCATTTATGAAATCGTTATTTAAAAATAAATTATGTATTGCGGGATCTTGATTTGTACATGATGCATCCGAGGATCGATTAATAAACAGCATGACTTGTTGAATGGGTCAATGAGACGAGCACTATTATTTTGGACACCAATTTCTTTGTAAGTATATATTTCGTATTTTTATAGATGTGAATATATGTATATATTCTTTATATATATTGAATTTCTATTTCTTGCTAAACGATTGTACATTATTCGATCATGGTCAGATATTTTGAGAATAGTCAAACAGCTGCAGGATCTAGATCATGGTATATCTACGGGCTCCATCTAATAATTGTTATCGGACATCCGTGGTAGTAGTAGGTGGGACAAAGTCATAGATCATGGCTTCTTCTGAACATGTAACTTCTTTATCAAAGATGACTAATTATAAAATATATTTTGTTTGTGCCTTTACAAAATCAATCTCTTTACTGTGTCATCATCCCTTGTTTTAGCGAGATGTCGCATCATTTTGGCTCGAATGCACATGATGGACGGGTGTGTGAAATGTTCAATCCGGTACATTATTCATTAGACCCCGGGCGATAAGAGGAGCGGTTGATGCATGGATTGGCTTGAGGATGTTATTTACACGTTCTTACCGTAACTCGTTGGTTTGAAGATAACAGACTAGGTGTTCGTGCCTTTCCGCGTGATCTGACGTTCACAACATTGGATATACTGACGTACGCATCAGACACAATCAACGTCTCGGAATTCGACTGGTAAGCAGTCTTCACGCGTTCTAGAAACCAAGTCCATGATAAATCATTCTCGATCGGACCAATTCCATAAGCCAATGGAAAACTTGCTCACCGTCGTCTTCGTAACAAAGAACAAACAACATACCCTTATTGCGGCTCTTCAGTGCGTGTCATCCACAACAATAACAGGCCTCACGCACAACGTGTAACCGAGTCGGCTGGGCGAAAGTGCTACAAAAGGTGGCGAAACGACCATCCGGTCCAATATCCGTGTCAATCAACGAACCAGATTAGTTGTCCGCAACATGTGAAGATAACCCGGTAGCATCGATAGGATTGTTCATATCCACCATATATCATCTCGATTGCCTATTACGAGCTCTCACCGCGACAAGATATGACGCCTGACGCCATACTCTCGTTGTAACTCGGCCATAATCGATCTCGCTTAATGACTTCACCGTCCTCGCGTATTTTTCGCTATGTATGTTGCAATCACACGGATTTGACCTTGCGCGTTTCGGTATTCACGAGATCATCTTCACAGGTGTGTACGGCATCAAACTTGCGCACAAACCAAAAACCACCCTATTGCGATGCACGCAATAGAAACGGACACTGATCACGATATATCGCATTTGAACGTAATCCGGTCCGGTCCGATCGCGAATAACAAATTCGCTCTTTGTTCCATGTGCCACAACCCGATCGATATCTTAAGGTCCACCTTGTTGTCGAAGATGGAACCTTCGCCATTTCATCGGGGTTCGGAATAGAGTCAAGAGGACTAGCAAAAGATTGTTCAAGCCTCATGAGGAATAACGAGAGCTAGCCAATTTCTCATCTCTTCCATTTGTTCTACCTCGAGTCCTCGGTTACCCCGCGTGTTGCTCGCATAATCATCCCAAGCAACTTTTCTATTCCACCCTCTCGACGTATCCACGCATCAAATTCTACAAACGTGCGGAGATCACATTTGCAGCCGCACGCCCTCCTCCTCCTCCTCTTCTTCATCGACGATGTTTGTTCTTCACCGTCGACGACGATTCGTCATCATCACCGCCGTCAACGATCGCGTCGACCACTTCGCGCACATGTTGCGGCACTTCGAGGTGTATCTTGCTCAAACCAATCATATGCTCCAAATTGTTGTGTGAATGACTCATCCGAGATGAGTATTGTGAAGTAGTCATATCACCGTATCACGTGGTTGCTCGAATTGTGGCATATATGTTTCGTGTTCGGTTGGGGCGACGCCCAGTATGAAACATACACCTCGGTTGGGCATAAACCTCGCACAATCGAGCTAGGCGATCATCGGTAGTCAAAAGTGATTTGATAAGTCTACCATTTCGAGATCTCGATATATAATGTATTTGGTAGTTAAAAGAATTTGCTCACGTAGGGAATTAATGCTTGCTCTTAACTCCCAAATAAGTACATTATCGATCCGAACATAGGTATATGATGATGCACCGCAGAGAGTTCAAACAATCATCCCAACATCCTCCATATCTAATGATAATATTCTTCCACCCGACATCTAACTAAATCATACAAATGCACAATAATTAATTAAAATTCATCAATTATAAAACAAACATCTAAACTAAATAATACAAATTAAATATAAAACAAGAACATTGATCACGAATGTTTAATAATAAGAACAATAAATTATAATTCATCGCCTCAATTCACCTAAATTTTGAAGGAATCGACAAAAATATTATAAACTAAACTAAATTAAATGAAAAATTCAATAATGAACTTGTATAAATCATGATTCACCTAAACTAAATCAAATAATAATTCACATAAACTAAATAAATAATACAAATCAAATAATAATTCACATAAACTAAATAAATAATACAAATGCACAATAATGAACGTGTATAAATCATCTAACATTAAGTATAAAACAAATCTCTAAACTAAATAATAATTAAATATTATAATTCATCGGGGACGGATTTAAACCATAATTCACCTAAACTAAATTAAATAATAATTCACCTAAACTAAACTAAATATTATAAACTAAACTAAATGAAAAATTCACCCCCGCGGCCAACCCCTCCCCCACCGGGTGCATTGGGACGTATTTATAATAATTAAACTAAAATTTAATTCAACTGCAAAACTAAACTAAACTAAACTAAATAATAATTAAATATTATAATTTAATTCAACTTCGTGACCCCATGCCAACCCCACCCCCTGCGGCCAACCCCACCTCCTACGGCCAACCCCTCCCCCAACGACTAAATGAAAAATTCAACTACATTGATACGTATTTATAATAATTAAACTAAACTAAACTAAATAATAATTAAATATTATAATTTAATTCAACTTCATTGGTACGTATTTAATTCATCTAAAAATTCATAATACACAATAAATCATACAAATGCACAATGGTCTAACAATAATTATACGATGACCCTAAATAATTATTAATTGAAATTAATTAAAAATTCACCTAAATTCATCTAACAATAATTAAGGAATCATATATATAACAAATACACCAAAATATTGAAATTACCTTTTATGATCCACTGAGTGAGAGCGACGATATTTGATAAAAAAAACGATTGCAAATATAGATATGCGCAAGATGAAAGTGAGTGATTCAGTGAACGAAAGGAAAGAATGAAGCGCAAGATGAAAGTGAGTGATTCAGTGAACGAGGAAAGAATGAATTATATAGGTAGAAGTCCGATCAAAATTTTATTCATGTGAATTAAATTCACTGTAAAAATGTTGTTGGTTTATTTAATATGAAGTTGTTGGTGAAGTAAATTCGCTGCAAAAAGTTGTTGGTTTATTTAATTTTCATTAGTATTAGTATGAAGTTGTTGGTTTATTTAATTTTCATCAGATTCAAATTCACCGTAACGTTGTTGGTTTATTTAATTTTAATCGATATTTAATTTAATTACAAAATCAAATATTATATATTTAATTTAATTAGAAAATCAAATATTATAGGATTTTAATTTATAATTAATTAATAAAATGCACCGAGCGGCCAACCCACCCCACCCTACCAACCCACCCCCGACCAACCCACCCCACCTACCAACCCCCCACCCCACTGCCAACCCACCCCATCCCCAACCGCCAACCCCACCCCCACGGCCAACCCCACCCCGGCCAACCCCACCCCCACTACCAACCCACCCCACCGGCCAACCCCACCCCAGCCCAACCCCACCCCGTGGATAACTTTAATTTAATTTAATTTGTACAAAATTATAAAAAATAAGATTTCAAAGGCAAATCCTTAACTTTAATTTAATTTAATTTGTACAAGAAATTACTTAACGGTTTTGATTTGATTGATATTTGAAATGATTGTATTAATTTTGCAAATCCTTCAAAATATATTTAAAAATGGTTTGGGTATAGACTACACTCTTTTTTGAAATGGATATATACTTGGTTTAACTTTTTGAAAAAAGGGCATTCCCATATATTTCCACATAATAAAAACAGTCTGAAAATGAAATATACTAGTACTTTTTCTATTTTGATGGTTGTAAATTTTAAAATATCCCGGGGCATGAATAATATAGCACAACATGTCAACACCTTTTAAACATGAAGTATCCCTCACTGAATCCTGTTATTCTTTTCTTTTTTTAAGAACAAATAAATAATGACTGGAAACCATAAATGCGAATATATGAATAGATTAAAATTAAAACTAAAAATGAAATTGTAGTCTGAAGCATTTTTCAGAGCTACTATAGTTGAGTTCCTATTATTATTATTCAAAATTATGGACTGTTTGAATTAATTTCCTAATTTTGTAAAGATACATGTGCGCGTGACATAAACTCCTTAGGCTGGGGAATTACATATTCACATCTCTTTATAACAAAAGAAACCAACTGAATATTTTTATTTTTTATTACCATTACTGTTCGGATAAAGTTGACCGAGTACCATTTTTCATTTGTGTAATTGTAATTTACAATGAATATTTTTTCAGTAGTATAAATAAATAATCGAAAAACAAAAAACAGGAATCTACTTTCTTTAACTGCTTGCCGTGTGGTCTAAAATCCCACCTCATGACTCGAATTTTCTTCGTGTGCGATAGCAGTTGTAAAAAGACCGCTTTCCCAAACTTCTAAGTTTCTAACACAACGCGCTTAAGCAATTCCTAACCGAAAACGCTCTCTCTTTCTCTTGATCAATTGTCGAATTCCTACCGCTGATTTTGAACTACTTTCAGTTCTTCCACTACCCAGGTACTTAACTAGCTGAAAGTTACAAGATGTTTCCTCTATTTGAAAGTTGGTGGGGTTAGATAGAAAGTTTGGAGTTAGCTTTTATGTAAAGTTGAGGTTAATTTGCTCTGAATTTTATTGTTTTGGACAGGATTTTTGTAATCAGAAGAACGAATTTGATTTTAGTTTTGAGCTTTGATCTGATTAGTCAAATATGTTTTCTCGGATACTCGGAAAACCTAAGCAACAGTCTAATAATGCTCTCACCACTCTTGACAAATTAAACGAGGTATGTTGCATCGATCTTTTACGGTTATCCCGTCCTATTTCGAACTTTCGGTGTGGTTTTATTTATCCGTGATCCTAGAGGAATTATTTATGTACAGTTAGGTTTGGAGATGATACATGGAAAGGTTACTTATCGGAAAAATTCGAGAAGCTTGATTGCTGGCTAGGTTTAGATGTTTTTTCTGATATTTGTAATTATTGACTTCGTGGATTTCCCTGACCTGATTGCTATATATCCACGAGGTATTTAGTTCAACATGGTTCTCACAACTATCATGATCGTATCTCGATTGGAAACTGAAGGGATTTAGTTTGTATCGATGGATTGCTGAACTTTTCTGATTTCTCCCTTCTTTTGCAAGAAAAAGTAAACAGATGACTACTATGGACTACTCTTTTGTCGTATGTTTCTGAATATCTGGCTCGTCTGATGTATGGACTATGTTTATCATAATGGAGTGGTGCCTTCCAGTTGTACTGTTTCCTCAGTGTTTTTCCCAAAAAGGGGAACGAAAAGCTCTAGTTAAATTTGGAGTAACTAGTGGAATATGGATCTATTAACAGATCATTATCAAGCATCTGCATGTTCCTCTAGCTTCATTATGGTCAAGGTTAAAGGGGAAACCTAACTTTGTTGTATGCTCCATTTGTTTCTTATGTCAAGCTATTACATTAGCAAACCATGAACATCATTTTTATTGATTAGCATGATGAGTGTTCTGTGCACTATTGCTTTTAACCATAATATGAAAATACTAATGGACACAGGTGTTGTTTGTGTCATTGCCTTGCATGTTTGAAAGAAAATGATATTGATTTCTTTCTACTTGAAGTCTTGAATTCATATCTGATATTTTAATTTTTTTTTCTTGTCTAGACTCTTGAGATGCTTGAGAAGAAGGAAAATTTGCTTCAAAAGAAGGCATCTGCAGAAGTGGAGAAGGCCAAAGCATATACAAAAGCAAAGAATAAAGAGGTATGGTCCTTATTGGCTATTCTGGACTCCGCTGACTAGCTTCCTGAATTTTTACTTTTCTTTCGTCCTCCTTTTTCATTCTTCAAACATAACATTTTCTTCTTGTGCACATACACTATTAGTCTGCAGCTACTGAACTGAAGCTGCATATGGGAAAAATATGTGACATTTTGTGATTACATCTTAGCAAATCCATACCCCAACTTCAACTTTATATGTCCTTCTGTACATGGTGGAATATCTTAAAAGGAAATTTTAAGAAATAAAATAATTATTGACATTTTATCAAGTTTGTTTTACTGGTGGATGCGTTAGAATCTTTGACATTTCTCGTTTGTGGCTATTCATTGATAAAGTATTGAAAAAAGTAAATGTGTCTGGTGCTTTGATACATTTCATGAGTTCGAGAGTCTATAGTTATTGGATTAGCTTCATTATCTTCCCATCCTTCGTCTTTTCTAGTTTTTGTAAACTGAAGTAAATTACTGAGCCCTATTTTTGCTTTGTTATTCGTTACGCTTTGCTTTCATGTTCTTCCTTGCACTTATTGACAATTTATGTACCAGAAGTTCATGAAATGCAATCTTAACTAGTTAGAATGACGTGGAATCTTTTTAATGAACATCTTTTTAAATAATTTCTTTATTGTTAATTTTGGTCCACTATTAGTTAGATATAATAATGATTAGTGTGATACCTGGCACTGACTTGTACAAGAAAAAATATAATCTTGCAGCGGCTATACAGTGTTTGAAGAGGAAAAAACTATATGAAGAACAGATGGGGCAGCTAGCAAATTTTCAGCTGCGCGTCCATGATCAGGTCCAATAAGGATGATTTATTTATTTACTTTTTTCCTGAATGGCTAACATGCCTGCTCAAGTGCTAATATTCTGCTCATTTCTGCAGATGATATTACTAGAGGTGCAAAAGCTACTACTGATACTGTGGATGCATTAAGAAGTGGAGCAGCTGCTATGAAAGCAATGCAGAAAGCCACGTAAGTGTATTGAAAAACTAGGCAACTATATGCTCTAATATATTCAGTTAAGATATGGTTTTGTGTTCCATTCTTGGGAAAGATTATGTTACCAAAAACGATATGCTGTTAGGTATATTTTTTTTAATATTAGTTGACCAATTGAACTGAAGATTGATTCAACTTATATCCTTGACCAATTCAATGGAAAATTGCTTCTTTTAATATAGGAACATTGATGATGTGGACAAGACAATGGATGATATAAATGAACAAACGGAGAACATGAAGCAGATACAGGAGGCATTGGCTACACCTATCGGTGCAGCTACTGACTTTGATGAGGTTTTTGACTTATCTTCACTTTTCCAATGATCTCGAGCTTTATCTACATGTATGTTGAATCTTTTCTAGGTCGATCTGTCTGACTACTTTTGGCTGGTACAGGATGAATTAGAAGCTGAACTAGAAGAATTGGAAGGTGCAGAGCTGGAGGGCAGCTTCTTCAGCCTGCAAGCTCAGCCCCTGCTGCTCAGGTGCAGGCTCCAGCTGGCAGAGTTCATGCTCGGCCCGCACCTCAGAAACATACAGAGGAAGAAGATGAGCTTGCTGCTTTGCAAGCAGAAATGGCACTTTAATCACCTTTTCTATCCATTATCGTCTATCTGCTGCTCCTTGGAATTGAAATCACTGTATTTGGTAGTCGATCTACCATTCTACCAGCAATGGCTCCAATTTTATCTAGTGTATATTATCTTTGCCACGCTTTTGTACGAACTCACAGGGTGTGACATGAAATATGTGTTAGAAGTAGTGCAGTCTGTTGTCATTATAAGTCGCATTGTATAATAAAACAATAAATTCTCGAAAATTATAAAGAAAGTACCTCCCTTTGCGCGGGAGGCGTAAAAGTAGAGTAGTAGCGACTAGCAAGCTTTTGTCCACATGTCATGAGTTTGAATCTCATCATGACATTTTATTTTTTGGTTGAACTTATCTTATGTAGTTTTTATAGTAGGATTTGTTGATTTTCGGGCTATTATATCATGAAAATGAATATTCATTTTGACGAAAAATCGAGGAAAAATAATAATCAAGTGGGTAGCATTGCATCTGATGAAAATAAACGTATAGAATAACATACATATTCGATTGACTGTTATATACTCGTCCCACTATTGCTGGTACGTTTTCCTTTTTGGGATGTCTCATTAAGTTGGTCTATTTCCAAAAAAGAAAACACGTTTTACACTAAAAAATGTTTCGAATTTTGTGCCAGCTACTATTTATACACAAAATATAATTATTCTTAATCTAAGCGTAAAAAAGAAATGAGTCATCATAATTGGGATGGAGGGAGTATTGATTAATAATTAGCAAATATTGTCGATCGATTTTACGTTCTGCAGGTTCAAAAAAGTATGTAATCTTTTTGAGTCTTTGTTTTTGGTCGTGCAATAATAATTTTCTCCACCTAATGGACTTTTCACCCAATAATCTTTCATTTCTGTATGCATGTATTTTCTCAACCACCTTTCATTCTTTTTTTTTTTTGGTAATTTAATACAGAAATTTTAAAGGCTACATCACGGTGAACTCGAACCCGAGACCTTTGGCCTCGGGCATTAACCACTCTATTACTAGGCCAACAAACACAGAGGGTATTACTAGAGGGTGCTTGATTCTGTTATGCCTTCATCACAAATTAAATATGTTATCAGTAACAGATTTCAAGTTGACCATTTAGTGAGAAAACATAACATACTACGATAAATTAAACTGTTTGAGCGAACGATTAAAAAAAATGTTGTATTTGAAAGGAGTATAGTCTGTATAATAATACGCCCAATCTTCGCTCGTCTTTCTTTCTAGTTGACGAAACTCATTCTCGCCGCCTCGAGCCAAAAATGAAATCATTCATCAATGAATAACAACTAAAAAATCTATCAATTTATGGTTAAATAATATGCTAAGTTTTTTGGGTCTCAAATTTATACCCTTGATTCCCCATTCTAATTCTCTCTCCATCTATTCCTTCCTCATTTCCAAAATTATAAAAACAATTGACCCAATTATTTGCATAATATTTATAAAAACATGACATAAATTTATTTGATATGATTTACTTTGCATTATATTTATTACAACTACTACTACTAATAATAAATAAAATCAGTCTGCATGTATTGGTCTAGTGATAAAGTGGTTAATGTTCGACTAGAGGTCTCGGGTTCGAATTTAACCTGATGTGGCTTTTAAATTTTTTTATTTAATTGAAAAAAATATTAATAAATACAACCAATCTAATATAGCACACAACAAAATAAAATGGGATAACTTGAATGACGAGACATTACATGTTATTTCGGCCAGAGTTAAAAATGCTTTTTCTCCCGCCAAATTATATATCCAGAGGTGTAAAATAGCGGATTTATTTCAATCCCCAAATCCCTTGGCTTACTCGCTACTCTTGTGCTAGTATCTTCATTCCAGCGTCTCTCTCATCGTTATCGTTTCACGATGGTACGTCCTTCGTTTGTGCTTTTGGGTATTTTCTTCTGGACTTGAGATCTACTAGTATATTGTTTCAATTTAGCTGATCATTTTACGGATTTTTTCTATATACTATGACAACAGAGAACTCGCCGATTTTTATGCTCAAATCGTTGCATTTGAGAATTTTCGTTTCGTTTAGGTCTGTCAGTTGCAGTAGGCCTGCGTTAAATTTCAGTTTTGAGTGTTGCCCTTGGCTATATATGGGATAGTAGGTTTAGATTTGGATGCGATTTTTTTAATAAGAGAACAGACTTGTGAGTCTAAGAGTTTTATTGGACAATGATGATGTCAGTGGTTAAATTAGATTTGTGAATTTTTCCTAGACTCGATATATAATTTGGTAAAATTGTTAGTACATTGTTCCTGAAACATGATCAGAAGTTTTATTATTTCACATTATGCAAATCTCCATCAGTTTTATACTATGTTCTATTATCAGTTCTGTGATTTGTTATCATATTTTCCCTACTGAATGCTGATTATTCAAGACAAATTACTCAGGACACTTAATTATGTGTAACTAGGACTTCGAAATAAAATATGTAACTGGAGATGAAAAAATCGATCCATTCAGCATGCGTTCTAATGCATCTTAAAAGACATAGCAGATTCGGATTCTCAACATCTCCATCTCCATTGGCTTATATGTATAATATGTAATTAATTATTCATCTTCTACTCCTGATACATATTGAATCAGTTTGTATCTCCATGTATCTCGTATGTTAGAGTAATTGCTGCTCTCCAGTAAATCTAACTTCTATTTTGATTATGTGCAGTCAAAGAAAAGAGGGCTCTCTTTGGATGAGAAACGTGAGAAAATGCTACAGATTTTCTATGACTCTCAGGACTTCTTCCTAGTACGATCTCAATTATTTAAGTTATATTATGTTTGTTTCTAATGCCATCCATTTGCCAATTCATTTCCTATGGTTCTTCTCTGTCTACTCAGGGAATTGCTACCGATACCTAATTCCATATACATTTTGCAAAATAGCAGCCACCCTTTTCTCTCTCTGTCCACTATGTTCTTAGTCATCAATATGATATTAGTGCTTGCAAAGTTTCTGATCATATTTATTATAAAGAAGCTCTTTCATCAATTCCCTTATCTTTTACTTAGCACTATTCTAGCATCGTGGTTCCTCATCATCAAATGATATGCTAAAGTCTAATTGGATGTCGCTTCCCCGGTCTGAAAGTGAGGAATCATTTAGCGTATGCATGTAACAAATAATAAGTTAAGCTTATAACCTCTATAGGCTATACATTTTTCAGCTAGCTTTGTACAGATTCAAGGAAATATCAACCGCTCTTTTTCAATTATATGTGATATTGAAATTATCACAAGCAGATAGCCTGCATCTCTTGTGCATATAGTGCAATCTGGAATAGGAAAGGCATCATAATAGCCTCACTCCACTAGGGACTGGCATTTGCTCATGCTATTAATATAATATTGTTCCTTCAGATGTTTCTTCTTTTCCTTTTACTTCTCTTAGTTTTGCTTTCTCTACTGTCTTGCTGTATGTAGAGCTCATGGCTTACTTCTGACATGACTATTATTGAAATCTTTATAGTGCCTTGTATTCTATTTCCTTTTAGTCTTGGTGTTGGAGTGGATGCTTATTCAAGAAAATTAATGCACTTGAAACTTTGGTATCTCCAACACTAATTGGTATCATAGTACTATCTTCTGATGATAGCTACCTCATATCCCAGGCTATATAATAGATTTTGTTTCACATAGTTAGAATTTTCTTTAAGCTGTAGTCTCTATCTATTAAAATTGATCCAGAAGATGTCATTTTTTGCCAACTTACCAAGACCACTGCTTGTTTCTGAACCTTTATAGCTGAAGGAGCTTGAGAAATCGGGCCCCAAAAGGGCGTAATTATGCAGTCAGTGAAAGATGTTATCCAAAGTCTAGTAGATGACGACCTTGTTTTCAAAGACAAGATCGGAACTTCAGTGAGTAAGCCTTATTCAGATGGATAATATACAGCTTCTTACTTTTCTTCCATTAAACGAGTATTCATAATATGGTCTTCATGTGGCATTGTTGCTGTAAGTTATCTTGATACATATGCTCTCTAAATTTCATTATACTTCAAATCTTTTCAGGTATACTTTTGGAGTCTTCCTAGCTGCGCTGGTAACCAGGTTGGTTTGATAATTAAGTTCATATATTGAATCAGAATGAGATTAAAGCCAATTTTGATTGAACCAATCTGTGAGTTTGCTACAGCTAAGAAATATACAGAAAAACTCGACGCTGATCTGCAGAGTAGTGAAAGACGATATGTAGAACTTAATGAACAGTGTAGTGATTTGAAGAAGGGACGAGAGGAATCTGTAAGTACATCATCTGCAGAGCTTTTACTGATAGCATTAGTTTATGAACAATGTTCCACAGGACCTTTCTAATGTTTCACAAGCTTCTCACTCTGTTAGGATGAAAGGGAGGAGGCTCTTGATGAACTTAAAGCTATTGAAAAGAAATATAATGAGCTCAAGGTTCGGTTTCATATCTTCATAACAAAGGCATTCTGTTATAAAATCTTTTATGTTGTCCTCATTAATTTGGTATTGAATCCTGAGCTCCTGCCTTTCTTCTTCAGGATGAAATTTCACAGTACTCCGACAATGATCCAGCTACATTTGAGGCAATGAGTTAAGTTTTGCCATCAATTCTGTTTCAAAATTACAATTTTCCCAAACAATTTTATTGGTGAATCTTTTTCCCCTTCATGGTTCTTTAGGACTATGCTATTTGTGTATCCTCACGTCTAATGTGTCCCTGCAGAGCAAGCCACTGAGGTAGCTCTTGCAGCAGCTAATAGATGGACAGGTTCTTCTCTTTTATATAATTGAATTCCTTTTCTATTCTGTCGGAGTTCCAATAAATGTTGCTCATCTTTATTTTTTTCATTTTCCTTTTTCCATCTAATAAGGTTATTCTTTTGCAGATAACATCTTCACACTGCGACAATGGTGCTCAAAAAACTTTCCTCAGGCAGCAGAGCAACTGGATCAACTTTACAATGAGGTATATAGTTTAACTTGAGCTTGAGTTGCAATTAGACCGCATAAACTCCTTTGAGATTGGGAAAGAACTAGGTAAAAGATTTCGATTCTTGTTCTTGTCATTATGTTGAACAGGTCGGAATAACTGACGACTTCGACTATTTGGAGTTACCTTCACCAGTTCCAGTCTGCTCTAACCGCGACCAGATGCTCGAAGGAAACCTTTGATTTCTGTAGCTTGGGTAAGAAAGCAGCACACAGTAAATATTGTGAATGATGGAAGTTTTACGTGATAACAGTAACAGACTTTCTTCGCTGTTTATAGAGATTGCTTTTATATTCTTACATGGCAGTGACAGTGAATTAATCTTCTCTGCAGAGGAACTGCCAATTTTCCCATATATTAACCGGCCTCACCAACTGGTTTCTGGTTTTGCTTATGGATACTATTCAAATAAGGTCTTTTAGGTATGCTACGAATCATCGTTATCTTGTTGTGTTTGAGTTTGTACCTACTATCGATTATGTCAGATTAGATTAAAAGTTTATGTGAACACAGGAGAGTTGTTTTCAAAAATATATTGGTGGCATCTTGTCAGATTAGTAAGTTGTGCTGTACTCGAGTGAGTTAGTCTTGTGTGTGTGTGCGCCCTACATATATTAAAGAAGTGAAGAGGGAAAAAGGATACAACAAAACTCTGGTGCGGAGGTCTGCACTAAGCTTAAATATTAATTAATATTTAATTAGTGTTTAATAATCTCCAATGAAGATTTATTAATCCACAATTATGGTTTGTTAAATCATAATCTTAAAATAGATGTATTATGCCTTTGAATATATTGGAGAGTGTCTAAAAAAGATGTTCGAAATATCTTTGTGGTCCATTCCATCAATAGTTAGGTGTCTTCAATATCAACTATTCTAGCTATGAAAATCTCAAATGAAAACAAAGAGAAGAAAAAGAATCTCCAATCGATGAGACGTCTCTATTTAATTAGGCTCTGTATATGTATGTGGTCTAAAAATTACGGGTTTAAATGATAAAATTAGATATTTACATAGTCTTCTAAAGAGAAGAGAGAGATATAATATTAAATAAATATTTAATAACAAGTATGATTCCTGAAGAAATAATGGCTGATATTACGAAATAAAATGTTAAACTATTATATATTGATACAATTGAATACATTTTCCAAAACAAATTATTGAAATTGAATGCCTAATTTATCATTTATTTGTTTCGATGTAATTTTATATTACATCTATTTAATGTCACGTTAGTTTATTAGTTAGTCAAGGTGGGAATCTATATATACAGATTGAAGGTGACACTAGATAAGAATGTGCTAAAGATAACACTTGAAGTGGAATGCGCTAAAATATGACATTTGCAATAATTTGATTTAGTTGGAAGAATCATTAATAAGATAACATCATGTGTTAGGTGGTTTCTTTCTATTATTGATACATAAGTAGGGCTGTGATCCTTGTACCAAGATTTTATATGTTTCGTTCATATTATGCTATTAAATTCATTACTTTAATATTATTTATTATAAAATAAAAAAAATATAATATAAGGAATCATAATTAAAATCTATTTAAAAACAAGTGGAAGTTTTAAAAATTATATACCCTAATTATGAATTTTTCAATCCTAATAATCAATTATTAACTAATAAAATTAAGATTAATTCAAAAAATAACTTTATGTGCCCCTTTTTAGCAAATAAGACAATTATATATCGTAATTTCCGTACAATAAACACTAATTAAAAAGTACAGTATTAAACTAAAAAAATTTGAAATTAAATAATAAAAGAGAAAGAAATAATACAAAAAAATTGAAAAGGTACACATGAGACACCAAAAAAGTTATATAGATAACCCTTCAAGAGAGGATGAAAAATGGATATCTTCTAGGAAAAATGCGTTTTGGGGCCCTTCAATTTTCTATTGCAATAATTGGCATTTTTTAGCATTTATAAGTCACATATTCAAATGTCATCATAATAATAAAAATAAAACCATTCGTAGGCACAACGTAATGAAAAGTAAAAATTTCTACAACTTGATACAACACAATGATAGTTTGAGGACTCAATCGAATAAGATCTTATAGCCAAAAGGATAAAACAGCGTCTTTGCTATCTTCTTTACATAAAACATTCTAGTTCAAATTGTATATATTCCGTCATCTTGCCCTAGCCTCATATACTATGTGTAATTCATAACAACACAAAATCATCATTTGAGAACGAGGAATTATGTCTATATGGACTTGCTCAATTAATTAAAAGTTAATAAATTTAAAACATAAAAAACAATTGAAAAAATGAACTTTGATTATGTGGCAGTGCCATATTACCCGACGGATACTTTAATCCACTCCATTTGCATAATAGATGGATGTTTTCATGTAGTCATAAATTCATCTTAGGCGTATTATATGAATAAAAAAGAAAAAAAAAACTTTTGTTCTTTTACATTCAATTAGCACGAATTTATGATAGACCAATGTTTAGCTAGTTGCTTTCAAACTTTCAATTTTTTGGACAATTAAGTACATAAATTTAAAGATCAAGTTATGGTGGATTCGAATCTGAAATTTTTGACCTCAAATATTAATCATTTTATTATTAAACCAATACACGTACATAATTTAGAAACAGAATCAGCCCTGGAGAATAAATAACTAACTAAGTAGAGAATAATAAAGTAATTTCCAAAGAAAGAGAGAATGAGTCCAAGTTTGTACAACGAACAATTAGTTGGTTTTTTGTCAGCAATCAAACTTTCTTAGTTGTCCCCAACGGTCACATAATGAGCTCAGATTCTCCTCAAATTCGAAAAATGAACCCTCAATTAATACCAATCATCCCGCACGTGCCGCATATTCCCACAAATTTGAATTTATATTATCCCACTGCAACAACAGCTCGATCATACCTGGAAACAGAACATGCGCTGCTTTTGGGCCGTACACGTGTCCAAGATCGACGTTCCGCAGCATGTCCCTAGGCCCTTCACAATCTGGAAAACCAAATATTTGACAGATGGACAAAAGGTTCCTCCATTTTTGATATAAATAAGTTCCATTCATTTCTTTCTGTGACAGAAACTTAGATCTGTGTTGTTTTCAAGATTTATTTGTGGGATTCTACTTGTTGGAAAACAAACAAATTTAAGAAAAATGGAGGTATTGAGATTGTACGTTGTGATGGCAATCGTTGCTTTTGTGTTGGCATTGATGGCTCCTTCAATTAATGGGCAGGTCTCTGAGCCAGCACCTGCTCCTTCTAGCGATGGTGAGACTCATTTTTTAATTTCTTGTTGATAATGGTTTTTTATGCTCCATTTATTAAATTCATTTGTTGATGAGATTTTTCATTTCAATTTTCATCCTTCTTTAAAAAAAACATTTATATTGATAGTTTGGTTTCCTGGGAGATTGGGACAGCATCATGTAGAAACTTTCAGTGGCATATGTAAAATCCAATATGGATATTTATCTTTGTATAATTTATGATTCTCATTTATTATTGTTATATATAAAATGTATTATCAATTATATAATAATACATATCTTAATGATAATCGTAAATAGAGCGAAAGTTTCTACTTAATTAGTTTTCGTCAATATAAATTTGAATAATATACTGGTTTTTAACCCTTTTCTTTTCAAATTTTATTGTGTTTCAAAAAAATGTTTTGATAGGTTTATTTATTTGTGATTTGTGCAGGGGTTGCTATTGATCAAGGAATAGCATATGTGTTGATGCTCGTTGCTTTGGCTATTACATACATCATTCATTGATCGCCATTTTTATGAAGAAATTTTAGTTTCTGGGTTTAGTTAGTGGGCTGCATTTGTTAATTTCTGATTCTTGCTTCAAAGTTTTATTCTTTTTGGAGTTGGATTGCTTTTTTTTTTTCTCAGCTGCCGATTTGTTCTTGATCATTAAAGATTCTTTTTCTTCTGTTGAAAATCACCATCTGTACAGATTTCGTTGTAACCGTTTGATGAGCTATGATTGAATTCGACAGGGAGGGCCACAAGATTTTAAACTAATAATTATGTCACCAAAGTTATTGTCATTGTTCCATCAAATTTTTTCATATATTTCATAACAAATATTTATATTAGATTTGCTAAAGGCAAAATGAGTACCGACTATAACCGAATCGCTATTAGTTTAGCTCGAACATCATGATTCAGGACTATCGATATCCCACAATGTGTTTGAAAACTTTAAAATAACGAAAGAAGAAATGCTATTTAAAAAAGGTAAAATCACTATGTTATCTAAGACTTATAATTTATAAATATGAAATAAATATACTAATTGTGCTCTAGAATTTTTTACTCATGATAAACTCACCCCATCTTCCTCGTTAGTAAACCCTAATTTCTGACTCTTGCAATCCCTAATCAAATAAATTTCAAATATTGATAACACAAAATCATGCCAAACTAACTCAAAAGGTCCAATATACTTTTAGAATAGTCCAACAAAATAATTCATTTGTCTCCAAACACTATTAAAGTCCAAAGGTACAACGTATGGCCGACTTTTCGTATTTAAGACCCAAAGCTTGCTTGATATGATTATCTTTTTTCGTAGGTACCAAGCAACTATAGACTCCCTCGAGTCCAATTATATAATATTCATTTGAAATTTAAAGTTTCATGAAAGACTAATATTCATACAGAGAATAATTTAAATACACAATAAAAGTATGGTATTACGACTTTACTAAGAATTTTGTCTTTAAAATTTATCTTACCATGTGTTGCTATGGGTGAGCATTCGGATTTCGGTCCGAAATCTAAATTTTAATAGAGAAAAAAATCCGATAACCGAAAATCCGAAATTTTTATAATTTTTTTGAATCGAACCGAAAAATCCGAAATTCTGAAAAATCCAAAAATTCAAAACCAAATTTTGTTAATTCTTATATAAATTTATATTAGATTTAAAAATATTTAAGTAAAATATTATTATTATATAAAAATTATATATAATTCTGATTTTCAGATTTTTTCGGATTTAAAAAATCCAATACGATCCGAAAATCTGAAATTTGGAGAAATGTTAATCCGATCCGAACTAAAAATTCAAACCAAATTTCAAATTCGATTTGATTCGAATCGGATATTCGATTTTCGGATATTTTGCTCACCCCTATGTGTTACTAAAGATAATTATTTTGAAGCCTAATAAAAAGACGGAATATTTTGCTAGATTCTCATCCTCATGGTTTTTAACTCACTTCTTCTTTTCTATGACGGCTTCATTGCACCTTCATTATCGACACATGTCGATTTCTCAATTCATGGTTAGAGTTGTCAAGAGGGATCGGGTCGAAAAAATTTCAAACTGCAATTCTTCCAAACCAATCTGACCCCTTTTTTGGCGCCAATAATGATGTGGCTCAGCCCGGCCCATCAGCCCACTTCTGATTGCTCTGCTTGACTGCTCATGATAAATCTTCCTGTCAAGAATAGTGACAACAGCAAGTGATAGGCTACATCACCAATTCATTCCAAAATTTAGCAAGGTCCGAAACAAGGCCTCAAATTTTCTTTCATATGAACCTCAATCCCCCTTTCATCAGTGTATTCTTTAGAAGACCTTATCCCTATTTAAAAAAATGTAAGTTTTCCATCCTTTTATTGGTGTACGACTTTTGCTAATCCTAAGCAACCTTTATTTTATCTCAAAATCATTTTATCAACTCAACCGTTTCAGGTTCAAAAATGTTTATTTCCCCAACTTCATCCTTATAAGCTCATAAAGAGTCGTGTTGATATAAAAGCGATAACTGTTGTTGTATGCAAATTCTAGTGAAGAAAAATGTGTTATCGAATTTGATAAGCAGAATACATGTTCACAACATATTCTTCAAGATTTGAATAGCCAACTCTGATTGACCACCTTCTAAGGGTTATAAGTCGTTGCTAATTCCAATCTAACATGTAAACTACTCCAAAATGTAATGCAAAACTAGGGTCCTATATATATATATATATATACATAGAGTTTGGTTCAAATAAGAACCAATTTTAACGTGAGAACTAAGAACTACGAAAACAAAATGAATATGCTATGAAAGTTAATGAATACTACTGTGAAAGTTAATGAATCCAAAATTGAAATTTTGTTGGGTTCGAATCCCATTTTAGGCGAAAATTCTATTTTTTATTCATTAACTTTCTCGGTGTATTCATTTACTTTCATAGCATATTAGTTCTCACGTCGCACAAAAAAATGGTTTTCGTTAACCCTCCCTATATATATATATATATATACTAAAACTCCAAATGGTGTGTGCATGTGTTAGCCTAGTGGTAGAGTGGTTATTGTCCGAGGCCAAAGGTCTCGGATTCGAATCCACCGTGACGCAGTCTTTAAATTTATGTATTAAATTGACAAAAATAAACTCTAAATGGTTGAAACTATTATTTTTCTAAAGAGAATTCTAAACTCTTTTGTTGAATGCATAAAATTTGAGTTAATATATCAAAATATCATATTACTAAGATAAAAAGTAGTCATAAATATAATTAAAAAAATAATAGTCACTTTTTACTTAAAATGCTAATTTGCCTTTAATTCACGTGAGTTAGACTAAAAAATGCTTAATTCACGAGTTTAGGAGGTTTTGGTCGTGAATTTACTTGTTTTGTGCATGATCTCACAAGTTGGAGCTTGCAAACTCGTGAATTCACAAGTTTGCAACCCCAACTCGTGGAATCAAACTTGTGAATTCATGAATTTGTAAGCTTCAATTCGTGAATTACCTTGTTTTTTACATGAATTCACGACTCAATATGTTCCAATTCGTGAATTCCCTCACAAATTACCATTTCGCAACTGAATCAACGTTTACTCCTGAATTCCCTCAAAATTACATATTTTACGACCAAATTAAAAGGAAAGGTAACTTACATTCTCACAAGGGCACAAAACCACCATTACACCAACTAGGCCACATAATCATTTCACGAGCGTGCTCTACAAACACATTTAGAGGGTGTTTGGCTGAGCTTATAAGACCAAACACCCTCTTAATTCAGGGTCGCAGATGTTTTCACGACCTGTTGCAGCGGTGGCGACGACTAACAGCTTTGGGTTTCAAGGCGGCGGCTATTCTCTTTCACCGAGGTGGCTCGGACGGTCGATTATTTCACGAGCGGAAAAGGGCACGGAGGTTCAAACCTGTGATTCACGAGCAGCCGCGGTGGCGCCAAACGTCGGCGAGAAAACGAAGCTGCAGGGCGGAGTTAAAGATCATGCAAACCGGAGACGAGTGCCAAACGTTGGCAGCGCCTTAAAGTTTTCGGATCTCACGAGCGGCAGTTGTAAAAAGTTGTATCTGTAAAAATGATACAGTAATTATTTCATTAAATTATAATAGTAAGGGTAAAATTACAAGAATGACTACTTTTTTTTATCGTTTTTATCATTATGAATAGTTTTTATCTTTACTATATCAAAATGGATATTTTATTAGTTAAATTGTCGAAAAAAAGAACAGAATCAGATTACAATATCAAAGAAATTGCAAACATATATAACAAAAAACATATTGTAAATGATGGAATGGAAAGAATCTCACTACACAACCTCACATATGTGTAGTGTATAATCGCTCAGTCTTGTTGTGGTTTTTCTGTATCACAAAAGTAATAATTTTACATAATTTATATATGTTAAAATTGAAAACATATAAAAACTTTTAATAGATACAAATTAAAAATCAATATGAATCATTGATCTATGTATAATCTGCAGATGTCATGTAAAAAGAACGATGACCGAGTTATGAAAGATCTTGTTCCTCAAGATCACTATAAAATTATGTAAAAATTGCATTTTTATATTTACATTACAAAGAGAATCTCGAACTTATTTTTAGCATTCTTCTATATGACGATAAAGAAATTACATAAGAGAAGCAAATCGTGTTAAATTAGCTCATTACAAGTCTAGTCTGGTGTGAATCTGAACATATGTAAAAGTGACTTTCATTTCCCTTAATATTTTTTGCTTCAAAATTTGATCTTTTCAAAAGACAATTTCCCGAGACCATTTCCATTTCACACATACTTTTCTTATCATATTTTTGACATGACATTAGTTAAACTTGAGAGCTTGCACCGTGATTTATTAGTTAATTAGCAATACTTAATCATTGAGCACAAGTCAATCACTTCTAATTTATTTCGCGTACTATCTTGAAGTCTTGGTTGGGCCATTATATTATATAGATTTGAGTGATTGATAGATAAGTAGTGTTTATTTTTTGAGGTTCAACCCCAAGTCTATTGTTGATTACATTACACACTCCTTTTTTTTTCCTTTTACTTTTCTTCGTTGAGAGAAATTACAAACTCAAAGTTGACTCGAGCAACGAGGGCTTATTTTAGTGAAAAATATGACAAGGATGGCTAAAATTATTAAATAATGTCGTGAAAGCAAAAGATGTATTATTATAGTATAATGGGTAAATATCACTTAAAACCCCAAATTATGTATACTTATTTTATCAAAAATATCTTGAACTTTAAAAAATATCATTTTAAACACGAAACTATTAAAATTTTATCAAAAAATCATAAATTTTGAGAAGTATCACTTTAAACTTCAAACTATTAATTTATTTATTTTTATCAAAATACCCTACATCAATTTTTCAGCTCCCGAAATTGGACGAAAAATATCTTCTGATTGGATCATCGGATATATCAAGCATTCATTTCTTGTCTTTAAAATTTTGATGTGACTCATCGAATGAGAAGAAGATATTTCTCATCCAATTTCAGGAGCTTAAAAATTAATGTACAGCATTTTTGATTAAAAATTACAGTTTGAGGTTTAAAGTGATATTTCTGAAAGTTTAGGACTTTTTTGATAAAATGTTAATAGTTTGGGGTTTAAAATGATATTTTTTAAAGTTCAAGATATTTTTGATTAAATAGGTATAGTTTAGGGTTTAAAGTGATATTTACCCTAGTATAATATACATCAATAATAATAATCTACCTAAGCATGCATGACTTCGTTCCATCATATATATAATAGAATATAAACTACCATATAGGCATGCGCACGTATATATACATGCTATGTCATCGTTGAATACATATGCCTTCATCTTGCCCTCCGATAAAGATCCAAAATAGGGTAACTCTGGTCGTGATATTTTATGGATCCTAGGTAAAATAAGTAATAGAAACCTCATATGTAATGCTTATAAAATAAAGCAAATATGTAACTTTATCTTAAATTCAAAAAATCTACAAACAAATGATCAAATATTGTCAATGCCATTTACAATTTACTTGCCATCTCTTCCTAGATTTCTACATCTCAACCCTCACCTATAATGCAATACACACAATACAATATCTTAAAACAAATTCTTAAACATTTGCAGATGCAAAATCATTATTAATCACATCAACATCAACATTTTCTAACATATCTTTCTCAATAGATAATTAAGGTTTCCAAAACATTCAACCTTTCTTATGACATCAATGACCTCAACAAGATTTTTGGCAACATATTATAATCGATTTATTAACAAATAATCGAGTAGCATAATAATTAGAAATTTAGAAAAAGAATAATAGCACCTGGAACTTGAGAAATAGAGAACATGGGACTCGATGGATACTTGGAAGAGAAAAAGATGACTCAAGACTCATCAATGGATGCCTGAAAACAAAAGGATATAAATTCTTCTGTATCTAATAAGGATTTAAGATCCGAATATTTTTTTAAATGATATTTATATATATGTTCACGAAATCAAATTTACGTAAGAGTCTTTTAATTGATATGGAAAATAAGAAGCAATAATGTAAATGAACTTTCAATGTTTCAATATATATTACTCCCTCCGTCCACCAAAATCGTTCATTGATTTTGGTGACACGGGATTTAATAAATTGTAATGAGTGTAAAGTAAGTAAATATAAAAATGTATGTCATTGGGATAATAAATGAACATATTAATTGATATTGAATGTAAAAATGTAAGGCATAGGTGGTTTTGTTGTAAATAAGTAAATAGGTTTAGGGTAAAAATATAAAGTTGATGTTTCCAAAAAAGGAAAGTGAACATTTTTCGTGGACGGACAAAATCGGAATTAAATGTACGAATTTAGTGGATGGAGGGACTAATAATTTTCTGGCCCTTTCTATCCCTGGGCTCTAGGCGGTCGCACTCCTAACCTAGGCCCAGGACCGGCTAGTGTGAAACACGACGACAAGGATATGTTGATTCTTGCTTATATAAAATAATTTAAATGTATCATTTTTTTTACTAATTTAATTCGAACACTTCTAATAAAGAGATATTTGATTATGGCACCATTGATACTGTTATTTTATCATTTTTATAGTTTTTTTTTGGATAAATAAAATTTTAAAAATTGTGTGACAGTAGATTCCAATCTAAGCCGCACACCTTAGAGAGGAAAATCATTTCTGTAGTTAATATATAGGCGCGAACGAAATTGGTAACATTTGACGAAGCATATACTAGCAATATAGTTGAACTTGCATTGATCATTAAGAAAGGGGGAAAATGATATGTCACTAACTACTAATTATCTTCTATGATTATAAGAAAATTATCATGCTAATAACATGTTTACTTATGACAGGATATTGGCAAAATGGGAATCCTCCGATGTCGGTTTTATTGCAAACTTGACGCCAGATCGTCAAGTACATTTTATTTTATTTTATAGCAAAATCTTGAAGCACAAATACTATCTCTGTCCTATAGAATTGAAACTTTACCCGCCAAACTGTAGATGAAATCACTCATCTATAGACTATAGTTATTCACTTATTTCTTACAACTTTGTACTAAAACTTAAGATTTTCAATTGGTTCTAAAGCAACTATATACCAAGTTGAATGTAATTTGCGTATATGATTGTATTCATAAACTTCGTATAGTACTATGTTAATAATAGCGTGAATACTTTTTTATTTGAAATTTATATTCATATATAACAAACAAATAACTATACGCCATCAACCAATACATTAATTTACATGATAATATCCCATGAATGGGTTACAATATATGTTAGGTCTTTTCTTTTTTTTGGTATTGGTCAAGGTAACTTCGAGCTGCTACTCACATACGTCAGTAGGTAAACCCCACTCTTACGCATATTATGGTTCTTGTTATTAGGTGCACTAGCTAGATTATCAATTTCCAAAAAATAAAAATCCGGTTTCTTCCAAAGGATGTATTTTGTCAATCCGAAAACTCATTCAGATTTATATAGAGAAATCATCTGCGAAACTTAACTCTGATCGGTTCCATATAAATGCCTACTACGAGAAAAAAATATAACAATTCCATATTTAAAATGTCTCATTTTCCTACATTACAAATGTCTCATTCTAGAAATAATTAAAAAAGTGTGGACCCTACCCACTTTTAACACTTTAACTATTTTATCATTTCTTCTAAATACCCGTGCCGCCGTGCAATGTAAATGAGATACTTTAAGCTGGACGGAGGGAGTACAAGATAAAAACAACTGTAGTAGAAAGTTTTTTTTTTTTTGAGTTCATGGGACCCGTAACCTCTACTTTTGATGCACACCGGACAAAGCTACGTTCATGTGCAATACCTACAAACCACATAGAACAGATAAATCATACTTAAAAAACTAAGCATGACAAGGAGGCCTATTGAAGCTTCTAGTTGAATTTGAGGCATCAGGAAGACCTATTCAACTACTTAAAGAGTGTTTGGTTAAACTTATAAATTCACCCAAACACCATCTAAATCATCCCAAATGGACAAAATAAAAATAAAAGTTGTCACACAATTATTGATAAGAAATTTTTTCAAGACCAAGTAACAAACATCCTAAGTCAATGACCAAATCCGAGGTAACATCACCAAATAAATATTGTTACAAAAATCATTTGTGTGTACGTTTGGTTGGTTGATTGGGTTGAAGGGTTGTTAGACCAAGTACGATAAATGCTATTTCACCAATCCAGGTAATTTTTTTATGAAGTAATAGATGGATGATAAATCATTGTTAGGTGCTCTTTAATTAATAATAACACGTATATGTATAAGTATTGCGAGGGAGATTTATTATATAGTCACAGTCAAATATATTGTCGAACATGAGTAATTGAATATAATTATAATAACTCTCGCAATTATGTACATAATTTGCAGCAAATGAATAATCAGTGTAAATTATTGAACACGAAAATTAAAAAAATTACTTTTATTTTTTTCGTGATGGAAGAACTTTAGCAGTTATATATAGATGAATACAAAATAATTTCCAGTGTAACAAGACACAGGTAAGCACACTCGAGAATAATGCAGTAATGCCAATAAACAAATTACATTGCATGCTAGTTGCGTTGAGGGGGTTTTCTTTTTAATTGGAAGTTGTGGCTAGTAAAATGTTTAAACTTGATTAATTCACAAAATCAAAAGTATTAGAGTTGTGTCTAAGAAATTACTGGTTAAAAACTAAGAGGTAAATTAATCAAATCTTATAAGTTTTAGGCCAAATGATAAAAATGTCTTACTGGCGGCTATATGTTCACAAACACACTAGCACATTAATTAATTATAATTGCATATTGCGACTTAAAGCTGGTCTCAGTTTTCATCGAAACCATACATATATTATTGGTCGTAATTAGATTAACAGTAATATATTATCAACATGGATTGATGTCATGGTTTAGACAACACTTTTTTCTTTTGATTCAATTCAAAGCATCCCGACAGGATATATATTTACAGCGTTACGTTTGTGAAGTCCACAAATCTAAGTTTTTCTAATATCGTACCTTTTGTGATCAAGGACAAAATATCGATATTAAGTCAATCAAAATATTAGAAACTATTAGAAAATTATCTAAAACAAGGGGCCGCCTCGAGTAAATAGCTGTCGTTACTCGCGTTGAGATAAGTAATCGCTTTTTACTAATATTTTATTAAAGACTAGTCAATGATAATTATATATTCTACCGTTTCAAAATTATAGAAGGGCAAAATTAAACTTTTTGTGTCTATAGATCTTTATTCTCTTCTTTCATCAAAAGTTTGTATTAATTTTGATGAGATAGGTTTTTGTAGTAGTGGATAATGGATCCTACGTTATGAATGTAAAAAGATTAAATTAAATGCAAGCTTCTGAGAAACAAACCAAAAAAAAATTAAATGCAAGCTTTTAGTGGACGAATGGAATATGTCATATGGAACATGCATGTGTGTTAATTTGGATTATGAGAATATAACCAAGAAAGAAAATATTTATGTGTTTTTGGGATATTTTTCAGAATCAAATATTTATATGATATACCAAAAAATCTCTCCTTTAGACTACTTAAAAAGAATTAATGGTATTAATATCTTAACAACTCTTAACAACTGGAGTGCTTCAAATTTATTGTATATATCAGCTACCCGTTTCATCTTTTATTCTAAACATATTTTAATCATAATAATTTCATGAATAGTTCACAGAAAAAGGTTCTTCCTTTATGTTAAGTCAATGACAATCAGCCTGTATCAATCTTTTTTCTTTTTTGGTCAAGTTATTGAAATAATATTATATTTTCTTATTTTGTGTTGATTAATATTTTAATTTTTAATTTTTGTTAATAAGTTATTAATTATACTAATTTTTTCCTTATATACTAAACTCTAAATTACACGCTATTATAAGTATGAGATGAATTTCTTAAGGGATAAGGTACAAATATGCCCTTAACGTTTATAGTAGAGAATAAAAACACCCTTAAAATAAGTTTAGGTGCTAAAATGCCCTATATGTTAAATAAATGGTGCAAATCCACCCTTAACTTTGTTAAATGACAAAAAAATATGAAATTTAATATTCTAGAAAATTATGATGATCTAATTATATTCATCTTTCTTTCTTACATGCTTCTTACACAATAATTTATATCCGATAGTTTTCAGTTTTATAAATTTTTATTTTAAACTATATTTTTACATGCACCTAAACTTAATTTAAGAATATTTTTATTATCCATTGTAAATGTTAAGGGCATATTTACAGGTTATCACATTTCTTAAAAACAATTTACATGGTTTCGGCAATTTGCCAACCGATGTCCAATGGGAGAGAGAGATTTTATATATGAGATATTGTTAGAAGTGGCAAAAAGGGCGGATCGGATTGGCACGGCCGGGCCCGGCCCACCGGACTTGGAGTACTATGCAAGTAGGGCTGGCCCGCCCGTACAATGCTATCGGGTTGAAAATTTCAGAGCCCAGTCCAATCCCATGCGGGCTATCGAGCTAAGCCCGCACATAAGATAATAGGACATTTTTATGTGTCCTATTAAGTAATATATTATGATACTTTAATAAATTCATATAAATGTCCTAATAGATATTGTAATAAAACATAAAAGATAATAGGACACTTGTATACGTCGTATTAAGTGCTATAATGTGATACTTAAAAGATAATAAGACACTTAATATGCGTCCTAATAGGTATTATATTAAAAAAAAATGGACAGGCTTTTTAGCTCCCAAGCCCGGTAGGCCCGCAGGGCTATGTGGGTGGGCATTTTAGGCCCGATTTTTTTCGGGTCATTATTTTTACAAGCCCAACGTGGTCCTAATTCCGGGTACCTTGGGCCGGGCCAATTTGGCCGGCTCTAAATACTGTGTTGTGGTATAAGAATTATGATAGATAATACATATACGGGATAAGGTGCAAATACACCCTTAAACGTTTGAGCAAAAAACAAATACACTCATATCGTTATGTTCAGTGCAACTTCATCCTTAACGTTTTAAAAATTGTGCAAATTGCCATCTTGACTGACGATGTGTTAACAGTGTTAATAAATTATCGATTTTTTCCGTATTATTAAAATATATTTTAAATTCCCCATAACAGCTTCACATAGAATCAAGCTTCATATCTTCAGCAGCTTTACAGATCTTCTCCCTCGCATCTCTCCAAAACAGGTTCTTCAACACAGTTATCTAATCAATTCATCAAATGCTTTTCATTCAATCTCACTCACTATAATTCAACAAAAATCCCCAAAGTAAATGACAAATATAAAACTTTTTAGAGAGATAGAGAGAACCTCTTTCTACCTAAGTGCAGAATCTAACATGTCGAGAAGTTCGGCACGTCGTAATTCTTCATCACCTTTGGTTCACGAAACTCCGATAATGGAATCAGAGCTACAATTTCACCAAAAAGAAACACAAATCAAAAGACAAGTCGGAATCGAAATAAATGAGCATTACGATGACCTAAAATCGGAAAATCGAAGGGAAAATGAAGCTTACGAGTACCAGATTCCGTCCACATCTTGTTGTGCGACTCATCGGAGGAGTGAGATTTGATGTGGATGATGTAGAATGTGTCGCCTTTGTCGGCGAGATTGTCAAATCGAACACTGCAACACCTCTTTACTGCTGTCGCTTACATCTTCAGTCATTGCATGCGAAATCATAAAGGGTTGCAGATGCTTGGGTTGGAGAAGCTTTCGTTTGCAAAGCCTTTTGGAGTGAATTGAGGAGGAAAGCATGAATGAGGAGGAATGTCTCTCCAACTCCCGCTAGTTTTAGACGTAGCATTCCAAAAGAAAAACTCGTTTATAAGGAATATCTCTCCAATCTTTGTTTTAATATAGATGAACTTTAATATATTTTAATAATAGGAAGAAAAAAGAAAAAAATCAAAAAAATATTAACACTGTTAACACGCCCGTCAGTCAACAAGGCAATTTGCATAATTTTTAAAACGTTAAGGATGAAGTTGTACTAAACATAACGATAGGGGTATATTTGTTTTTTGCTCAAACGTTTAAGGGTATATTTGCACTTTATCCCTACATATATTTATAAGTGGAAATACACTAATATAGCCATCCAAGTTAAGGAATGTCAAATTATAGCCACGAACATAAAAATGTCAAATTATAGCTAAGTTGTTGGTCCTATTGGGACTATTATCATCAAATAGTACCGATAGGACCATTTGGTCCTATTGGTACTATTGGTCCTATCGGTACTATTTGGCTATAATTTGATATTTTTATGTTCGTTGCTATAATTTGACATTCCTTAACTTGGATGGCTATATAACGCTCGCGCTCTATTTATAACCCTCAAAACTTAGTCTCCAAGGTAATTTTCCTTGAGGCAATTTGATCACCCAGTCAAGAAACTCTTATCTAAAAGTTTCGATCCATATTTAACTTGAATATTTATTGATAAGTAAAGATATGAGTAACTTTAAAAGTAGACTATTTAATATAACAAAAAGTAAAATACCCATTTTTATGAACAACTTGAAATGCTAGCCACTTTTTCTATAATCCCTTAATTATTTAATGGTGTATATTTTACAGTAACACAATTTCATAAAATTGTCTAACGATCATGAAATTGTGTAACGTTCCCGAAATCTATAACAATGCAAAATGCACTGTTACACGATTTTCACGAAATCGCGTGACAATATATTTGACAATGTTACACGATTTTGCACAAATGGCGAAATCCTACTACGGTCGCGAAGAGAGAGAAAGAGAGGTGTGTATGTGATGTGTGTGTTGGTGTCGTGTGTATATGCGGTGGCGGGGCGGGGATGGTATTAGGATTTTTTTTTAATATTAAATCAATTTCATAAGGGTAAATTTGATATTTAATACAAAAATTGGCTTGAATTTTTTTATATATTTTTTTGTAACCGTGCATACAATTTCTTTTTCCTTTTTCAAATAGTTTAATTCTCTATATTACTTCTAAAGTATATCGTAATATATTTTTAAAAACCATTATATTTCGAAAAAAGTTGATACTTTGAAGTTAATGTGTATATATACCACTTGCTGCTGTAACCACATAATAAATGTATTTTCTATTGTGATTTATCTATTTTGTATGGTATGCAAACTACTCCCTCCGTCCCACCCAAGATGGCCCGTATTTCATTTTGAGCTGTCCCACCCAAGATGGCCTGCTTTTTTAGGAAATAATTATCTCTTCAAAAGTTGTGGGTCCTACTTACTTTTTATCACTTTAACCACTTTATCCATTCTCCTAAATAACCGTGCCGAAAAGAAATGAGCCGTCTTGGACGGGACGGAGGGAGTATTAAATAAAAGTGAAGTTCATTCACAACGGTTACTGGCTTCCATCATCCTCAGTCGTCACTGAAAAAAGAAAAGTTTGCAATGCCTAAAGAAGTTATATTTTCGCCAAGATATTACAATCGCAAAATATGATATCTGAAAAATAAGCTTGCATGTGGACATTTGAATCAATTAAAAAACCATACAATATGATTTCAACGACTGCAATAACATAGCTAAACAATAATTTAAATACAATTATACACCATAAACTAATCAACTACATCTGCGTTGAACATATCTATTACCACTAATTGAATCTCATCCACAAAGACTTATAACAATCTAAAATCCCATTATTAATTAAACACCATTAATCTCTTCTTCAGCTACATAATAACTTAATTAATACGTAAAACTTTGATAGATCGGCTGCTCCTGTTCGAGATGGTTGAATTTTTCTTGAAATCAAAGGTATTTAGAAGATCATAGGGCATCAATTCAACGAGAAACGCATCGTCGTCTTCGCATGATCCATTACTGGTAGACCATGATGCTCCATTTGCATTGTTGTGATCTAGTGGAGAAAGACTCGCCGGAGCAGAAGGAATCAACGCCAAATTTCCCGGTGCTTCGATGAGGTCTGGAAGTGGGATTTGGGAGTCGAGAATTTCTTGATAGGAGTTGGCATCAACTGGAAAATATGGAAAATTGTTGCTGAATTTTGAGTCTATGCTGTATGCAGCCTCCATCTCAATGTTGGGACTGTTTGCTGCACTCATGAAGTTGCCACCCGAGGCGGCGGCGGTCAGGTGGTTTGCTCCGGCCACCAATAACTTCTTTTTCAACTTGGTGTTCCAATAGTTCTTCACATCGTTGTCTGTTCTTCCTGGGAGCTGTGAAGCTATCACTGACCACCTATTCACACCAAACAATATAAAAATGGATTAATTCACTGTAAATCCACCAAATATTAGCGAATTCATAATAAATATATCTATTTTGAAAGTTTAGAGTTAATTTCTGAACTAATTACCTGCTACCAATGCTATGATAGAGTGAAAGTATGACGGCATCTTCTTCGTGAGTAAAGCCGCCATGCTTGATGTTGGGCCGAAGGTAATTCAGCCATCTCAGCCGACAACTCTTGCCACAGCGTTTAAGCCCTATTTAGTCAACAAAACATATGAATAATTAATGATGATGTTAGTTTTATGTAAGAAATTTTACTAGATTGAGGAAATTGTGAAATAAAAATCGAACCTGCTTTTTGAGGCAAAGAAATCCAGCTTCCAGCAGTACCATGTTTCTCAACATAGTTTCTAAGAGTGGTGTCTTCTTCAGGCGACCATGGCCCCTCTTTACCTTAGTTTTGTCACAACAAGGTGCTCTTCCCATTTAACTCTCACTTTGATCAATTATTGTTTACAGAGAGAGAGAGAGTAGTGACAAAACATGGGAAGAAATGTGTCTGGTTTTAAGGATGGTTTGTGCTTTAATCAGCTTGACTTTGTCAACTACTTTCCTAATTTCTTTCTCCACTTTCATTTTAAATTGTTAATTTTTTTTATTGTGTTGGATAAAGGAAACAAACTTGGTCAATTTGGTTCATGGGGGGAAGTAATATAATGTCAACATTTTGTGCTTTTGGGTATCAGCCTGGAAGTGGAGGCTCCATCAGATTTTTGCTTTGGTCAGATTGGATGTATTCACGCAATCAAAACTTGGACTTCGTCTTGGAATTACATAGTAAAAAGTTAAAATCAAAAAAGAGAAAAATATCAAAGAGGATTAAAAGTTTAATAATCCTTCCCATGTGGACTTGTCAGCCTTCTTTTTAGTATTTTTCGTTGCTTTGCATGACTTTGTTTAGAGGTGAAAGATTATGGACTAAATTAGATATATGGGCTTTAGTTAATTAATAGTTGGTAATTAATTAAAGCAGATTAAAGAATAAAAGCTCATATAAGTTAGGGCTTTAATGGGCTGCTCTATTTAATATAAATAGAGAGAATTCATTCTTTAATTTAGACGTTAGACGTAATACAGAAACATAATCTTAGAGAACTACCGTTAATTCATTCAGAGATTTCTTGGCTTTCTCTGCTTGAATTAATATCGAGAAATTATTCCTGCATCGGATTTCCATACACGTGGATACCATAGTTGTGGAGACAACCTTGCAGGATTCATTGGAAGCTTGGAAGCGTTGCAAATCGTAAGTTCTCTATCTAACGTGTTCATATGGCTCATCGCATGTTTAATTGTAGATCTAGATCTGTTTCTTGACTGTATTTTTCGCTGCATATCATTAGATGAGGTCAAGAATTGCCAACAGTGGTATCAGAGCCCGAGGCTCGATTTATAATTAATTCGTGTTCTAATTAATTGTGGATTTCTCGAAATTTTGAATTTTGAATTTTTCGAATTCTTTTCGCTTTTGTTTTCGTTTGATTTTTCCTTTTATTTAATCTGTTTTTTTTAAAAAGGAAAAGGAACAAACGGAAAGGGAAAAGAAAAATCGAAAACTGATTTCTGGAAATTAAAAAAAAATCTGAAATTGATTTCACCGTTGATTTTGCCGGCTTGCAACCTCCGTCGGCATGGCCGCTCGTCTCGGACGGAGGGCCACCGAGCAGTCGCTTGTGCACGTCGGTGGCATCACGGCGGTCGACGACGCGGCACGAGGCGCTCGCGCTCGTTCTTTGTCGCGATGTGGTGCTGCAAGTCGTGCGGCGGAGTTGGGCGAAGGAGCAGCTTGCCGGGTCGCGGTGCCGGGCATCCGTCGACGCTAAGCGTGGCGTGTCGGAGCGGGCGTCCGTCGACGCCGAGTCATCGACGGAGTAAGGGGAACGCGACGTCGGCGGAGTCGGAGGAGGCGGCGGCGCAACGCGCGTCGCCGAAAACCCTAACGCACGTTGGGCGCCGCCTGTGTGCTTCACATGGCGCCGGGCCTCCGCACACTCGGGCCGCGAAGTTTTGAGCGCGAGCCGGGCTTCGTTGCGTGGGCCTCGACGCATGAGTAGTGGGGCGTCTGGCTGTTTGGGCCATCCGTGACGCGGGTCGTGAGCCGAGCCTTCGCGGCCGGGCGGCTTCGGGCGTTTTGGCCCTTATATGTGGCGTGCCCAATTGGGTGCATGGTTTAATTATTAAAAAACGCTTTATTAATTTTGAATTAATAAAATTTAATTTCAATTTCACAAATTAATTTATTAATTAGATTAATAAGTTTTGTTTTAATATTATTATTTTCGAAATAATAACATTAATTTTGATTTTGTATTAATTTGGAATTAATACAATCTATTTATGTACATGGATTTAATTTATTAATTTAGAATTAATAAATTTTAATCACAATTTTGGAAATTAATTTATTAATTAGATTAATAAATTTTAACTTTATTATTATTTTTGAAATAATAATGTAAAGTTTAATTTTATATTAATTTAGAATTAATATAATTTACTAATGTACATGGATTAATTTTATTAATTTAGAATTAATAAATCTAATCACGATTTTGGATATTAATTTATTAATTAGATTAATAAATTTTGACTTTATTATTATTTTTAAATAATAGTATAAAGTTTGATTTTATATTAATTTAGAATTAATATAATTTGCTTATGTTCATATATTAAAGAATTGATTTATTAATTAGATTAAAATCTTATTTGATTATTATTTTAGAAATAATAATACTAAATGAATATTTATATTAATTTGAATTAATATAAATGCATACATCCACTTTTAAATAGAGAATTAAATTATTAATTAAATTAATGAATTTATTCGTTGAGCCCTATTTACTGTTATTCTGTGATAAGCATGCTATTTGATTTTATACTTATATTTTAACTATAGTAGTTAGAGACCGCTTTTATGTTTGGGTAGACGTCACCCAATACTTGTAGTCCGTGTTACTATGTTTGGGTAGGCGGTGCCCAATATGTGTGGTCCGTATTTCATGCCTGGGTAGGCGGCACCCAGTAATTGTTTTGATTTAATATTGGATATTAAAATAAACAATTAGTATCACATGTTTTATCCCCACTAAATACAAGTCTTGTTTCTTTGAAACAAAACGTGTCGTCCATCATAATTGTTTGAGGCCAATAACCTTTTCGTCCAAGAGTTTTACACCCTCGTGTTTACTCTCAAATCTACAAGGCTAAGACTCACTCATAGATGTATGGTTAGCATCGTGTGATGGGGTTGACTTGCTTAATTATTTTATATCGCCCTCGTGATCAAGATAATTAGTGGACACTTATTAATTGGATTAATAAACCAAGAATTGAGGACTTTTGTTGCATTCGGATTCAAACCGACTAAGTGTCATTATTGTGGTCATCAGCCCTCGCAGAGGCTGCAATAATGCAGACTTAAATCAATGCAAACTGTCACGCAATGGCTTTGATGCTCTTGAGTGATATTATTGTAGTCATCACCGCAGAGGTCGCAATAATATTGACTTGGATCTTATACCACTAAGATTTATATTTAGTATAAATTTGTATATTGCATTTGGGGTGCAATATATGTTAAAATTAGTGGGAGCTAATCAATACAATAAATCCTTGTTTGATTAGTGATACGATTGTGATCTGTGTTTACATTGTTCTAATTTGCTATTTCTTTTATTTTTTCGTTCAGTTATGATGTCGACTATGTTATATAAATGTTTGGTGGGAACAAATTTGTTGACTGGGTCAAACTATCCGGATTGGCTACGTTGCGTGCGCTTGGTGTTAAGGACGGATAAGATTGAGTATGTCTTGGACAAAACAATCAGTACCATCCCCGATGAGCATTCTCCTTAGTATGCCTCGTTTGACAGGGTTGCTCATAAGAAGCACGTTGAGGATGCTATGTTGGCTCATGACATCATGTTAACCTCTATGAGTTTAGAACTACAGAGGCAACATGAACGCATGTTACCCTATGAGATGATTCAGCACTTGAAGAGTATGTTTACCTCACAGGCACAAACCTTGGAGTATGAGATACTCCGAGATCTCTTCAAGTGCACGCTTCATGAGAAGGGGCACTGGAAGAGAGACTGCCCAAAATTCAAGGCACAAGGTGCAATGGGTGGTAGCTCAGGTATGTTTGTCGTTGAGATAAATATGTCTATAAATAATTCACATTCTTAGAGAATGTAGTGGTTCTCACAACTACGAGATATTAGAGAATGTAGTGGTTCTCATAACCAATGATCATCAAGAATGAGATATTGATGATATGTCACAGGTTAGCATGTGGTCTGCATCACATTCTTAGAGAATGTACTGGTTCTCACAACTACGAGATATTTGATATCCGTGATGGACTGACTAGCCCAAGTTTTGTGCTCTTTTTCTGTGTCTTGTCTAGGTCTAGATCGAGTCTTTTATGTCTTTCTTGTTGTGTTTTGTGTCCGGAGGACACCGGTCGCAGGGCAAGGCAGGCGAAATGGGCAATACGGAGTGGAAACTTGCATGGCGGATGAACTGAGATACGATTGCACCCCGAGGGCACAAGGAGCTTCGCTCACAGTCAGGGCATCCAACCCCAGTAGTTGTTCCGTTACACGGCGTGACCTCCTTACAAACCGCACAAGTTCAATCTCCAGAAGGGTAGCCGATGGGCAAGCGCAAGGGAAGAATGAGGAAGAAGGAAGAAGAAGAGAGATGCTGGGCAAGAGAAGACAAAGAGAGAGGTGATGGGCAAGATACGCAGGATCGGGATGAATCTCGCTAAATCCGGAAAGGATGCGCGCTCAGGCCAAATCCCATAAAATCCGGAGGAGATCATCTCAAATCCCTCTGGGCAAGGAAATAACGCCGATCAACAAGGAAACCCTAACAGTAGTCCAACCCATGGGCCATTACCACCGTCAACCTCTCGGCCTATATATATGGGATGAATGCGCGACTTGCGCTCTCTCCAACTCTAGTATTTTCGCATCTTAGAATCATCATTCAAGATTACCACCACCACATACATTAAGTTCCTTCGGGCAAACACTTTTATATTCGCCAGATGTTTTATGGCGGCACTTTGGGCTCGCTGCTTATTTCATTCAAGTAATAGTAAGTTGTTTCCTTTTATGATGGTCTCAATTAATCATTGCATGTTTGTTTATTTTATGTCCGCTAAGTCTTTATTCGGTTTGGGCATAACTAAGTGAAGCATGATTAATATAACTCGAGAGGTCTAAGTAGGGCATTACGATCTGCATGCATGTGTTCTCGAAGCACTAGGTCCTGAGCAATATATAACTTAACCAAACTCGGTGTTTTAGTTGCAAATAACATAGTGTGTAAGGGAGGGTTGCAAGTAATAATTGGATTAAGGTGTCGGGTGTCCCGCACCCCAAATAGTACGACTGGTGTGAGCGAGTTGGAGTAGTCCTAGCAGCTGCCTTTGCCAATACCGGGTCCATCTAGATCATAACGCTGCATGTAGGCTTGCATGTACTGAGGTGTCCTCGTGCGTGGGCATTACAGGTTAGATAGTTTGCATAGGGTGTCCCTTGCACTTCTTTACACAGAAATGATAGATTTGGAGGGGTGCGTCGTGGGCGTGACGCGTGACAACAGGGTCACGACGTATGTCTCTTATAACCGGTTGATGCATGTCATGTAGTGAAAACCTTTGCACCTATGACCGAGTGTTAATCGTCTTCACGGTTGTTGCCCAAGCCGCACTCGTCTTATTATTTGATATTCCTTTGAGTTTGTTTGAGTTACTTTAGTCTACCTATAGTGATCAAAATAATTACATCACTCTCATTCCTTTTAAGTGACATCGTGACATCAGAGATTGCTACACCAACTCCTCGTGGGATCGACCCTATACTTATCGCGGCTACGCCTGTGATGAGCAATAGGTTATAAATTTATTTTGAACGCTAAACGACAGGGTGTCATGGACACATGAATACTTTGGAGAGTATTGGTATACCCTACTCTTAAATCGTTTGTTTGATGTCTAAGATTTCTTAGTATGTGGAGTATGTAATAGTCCTTAGACTTGAGGTCATTACACATTTTGTTTGTTGAGTGTTGTACTTTGACCAAGGCAACGCTTGCAAGTGGCAAGACACGACTTGGATTGGGTGCATCATGAGACAAATGAAAATGGTAGTTGAGCCAAGAATGAGATTCATTCCTCGATTGGAATTTCGGCGAGCACTTATTTTCTATATTATTCGGCAATGAAGTCATTGGCGATGAAGAGATATATTCAATTAAAGTAATTGAATATGATCATATGGGTCTTATAATAAAGATGAGAAAATGATTCACTATTGGGATGACACATAGCAAAATCTCAGTGAATCGAGTGTGTCATGAATGAAAGGATATTACATAAACTTCATGTAAAGGTTTGTTTATCGTTTTCCACGTAAACGTCCGTCATATATCGAGTTCGCTGCACAACGCAGTCCAGGAGTTTTGTGCAGACTTTGATTAGATCATCGTCGGTAATGGGGGCCTATTGGGTCAAAATATCAAATGTATTGTTAATCCGCTCAATGGTATATGTATAGTGCACGGTAAGTTATTTAATATTAGTCCAAGTAGGAGATTGAAAGATTATGAGCTAAATTAGATATATGGGCTTTAGTTAATTAATAGTTGGACTATTAATTAATTAAAAGCGACTAAAGAATAAAAGCTATATAAGCTGGGGCTTTAATGGTCGCTTCTATTTAATATAAATAGAGAGAATTCATTCTTTAGTTTAGACGTTAGACGTAATACAGAAACATAATCTTAGAGAACTACAGTTAATTCATTCAGAGATTTCTTGGATTTCTCTGCTTGAATTAATATCGAGGAATTATTTCTGCATCGGATTTGCATACATGTGGATACCATAGTTGTTGAGACAACCTTGCAGGATTCATTGGAAGCTTGGAAGCGTTGCAAATCGTAAGTTCTCTATCTAACATGTTCATAGGGCTCATCGCATATTTAATTGTAGATCTGTATCTATTTTTTTGCTGTATTTTCCACTGCGTATCATTAGATGAGGTCAAGAATTCCCAACAAGAGGATACTTCTTTACTCTCTTTTTTTCATGAGATATTTTCTACGCTATGTTTATATACCTATAATTTTTTAATGAGATCTAACCTGCTGAGTTTCGTTAATAATATCTGGGTTAGAGGTTTTTATACCTTTTTTTCTTTTCTTTATATATTAACATCATTTGATTAACAAAAAAAGTTATTTTTTTAATATTAAAGTTAGAGGGGGTATTTGGCTGAGCGGTTTATAAGCTTTTGAAAAATATTTTGAGAAAATAAATTCCTAAACAACTATTTATAAGCTCCTCAAAAAATAAATTTTTTAACACCAAATTATTTTTAAATAAGCTTTTAAGCAACAATTAATTTATTAAAAATAATAAAAACTGACTATCTTTCATTATTTCCTACATATGCATCATCAACTTCACATCTCTTCAATTTTTCTCTCTCTAACTATGTTTTTTCTATATAACTCGTGATTCTTTTTCTGGCTTATAAGCTTAATTATTCAAACACTTTGACAACTTACAAGTTCTTAAACATTACATCTTATAAACTACGATAACTTAATAAGCTATATTAGATAAATTCAGCCAAACATCCTCGTAGTCATCATGTTCATGAAATTGGTTTTATCATTTTAATTGGACAAAATATTGTATAAAACGAAGTAGATGTGTAGACTCAAGACCGGGCAAGGATCCTCTACCTCTACTATGTTAAGAAACACAGCAGGAGGGGTTGTGTGTGCGATTCCGACAGCAGCCGTCGTATGTTTGAGGTAGGTGTTCCTATTACCTTACTAATTGGGCCCAGCCCAATAAAGCACATCACTCCTCTAGGAAGTGTAAGTGTAAACAATTTTCAAGCCTTGGAAACATATACCAGTAAATTCAAACGCTCAAATCAAATCCATAACTTTGGTGATCCTCAAATGTACATTATTATAATTTTCAAAACTATTACTAATATATTAAGTTAAAAACCTTTCACATATATAATTTTCTCGCTTACTTATTTTCAAGATATAGACCCAGTAGTCTCTCTTATTAGATGTGGTTTCCTATATATCCATCTATACCTACAGATTTTGATACATTTTTAATAAAATAATATATTTTTTGATTTAAATGATATTTTTTAGATTATAAAGTAAAAGATAAATTATATTTTTCTTAACAATAAATGATATTTTTGTTCGTTATACGGTAAGTATGGATGTACAAGAGTTTTTGTGCTCTTATTATAGTTTGCATTACTAGTTATAAAAGCACCTAGTTTTGACAAAAACTTGGGTGAGCTCCGCCTCACCGTGAGCTCACCCTTGTTTTTTTGTTAAAATGATTATATATTAATTATGGTGAGTAAGGATAATTAGATTTTATTAATATATAATTAAATTTATTAATTTTTAATTTAAAATTAGAATTTATTAATTCATAATTATGGTTTATTAATTTATAATTGAGGTTTATTAATTCATAATTAGGGTTTATTAATTCACAAGTATGGTTTATTAATTCATATTAATTCATAGGGTGGTCTCACTGTGCGCTCGCGCGCACAGGAGACCATCCCCCTAGTTTTTGCTACTACAAAATAACTAGTATTATACCCGTGCGATGCACGGTATTAAAATTTGTAAAATTTTAGATTTTAGATACATAGAAAATATAATTATAAATTTAAAGAGCAATATCTTAATAGACAAAGTAAAATACATAAAATAAAGTACAAATAATCTTAAATTATATGTTTTGAAAAACTTCCTAATACACAACATTGTCTAGACGTACAATCCTCATCATTATTACTAAAAATCAAAATTTTCAAACCTCGAAGATTAGTAACCTTTGATACAGCAACATAAAGCTGTCGTGAGTAAAAACATGATTTTTTAAGTAAAAACCTACTTGCGTTGCGAAAGAGATTGACCTTAACTTTTATTGATGATCATTGCATAAGACACAACCAAAGGGAAATGTCGGTGCTGAAATTTGAAAGGCAATCTTGGATAAGGTGTCGAGGTATCAGAACAATATGTCCAGTATCGTGTCCACTCAACAATCTTCCCTCTAAAACATGACAACCAACTTCGTAATAATCAACCTCGTTCCATTACAACTTTTAAAAATAATTCATGATTAGGCGTATCAGAACACTTCAATCAATTTAAAAACTCGGGCGTGTGAATTTCATCCAACAAACGACTACTCGAATCAAATTTATAAATACTATCCGAACTCAAATACATCTGACCATTAGATGCATTCAAATTAATCATATATTGATTAATTGAATCGATCACATCTAAAGCGGAAGCAAGTATAGCATGATCTTGCAAGTAAGAAGTAAGATCACCATTGTCATTATATGATGGATAAATGTGCGACACTATAGTCTGCAAATGATCACCAGAACTGTAATGACCCGTTTCTTCGTAGAATATTATTAAAATATTCGTTAGATTTTTCGGTGAAGTTTGGAAAAAGTTGGACTTTGTTTGGACCTAGAACGAGATCTGACGTCCGTATTAAATCCGTTTTTCATATGCATTATATTCACATGATTTCCAAAATTTGCAAATGAATAGTCATTGTGAAGGATTTTTAAATGCGAGCCTGTAGGCTCTTAAATTTTTGAAAACGGATTTCAAACGATCAAGTTATGATTTTTAAAGTGTTTTTCGGCTAACGCTTATGTCAGCGATTGCGCAAGCACACTCTTAATTGCGTCAGCGTTGCATGCGCTTGCGCAAGCAAGCTTCTGAAAATCTATAAATAGGGGCCTAGGGCCTTCATTTTCAAACGTTCATTTCAAGCGTCTCTCTGTGTTTACGGAAGAGCCGAGCAGCTCCAGGTACGCTGCGGAAGCGCTGGAGGAGTGGGGATCGAGCCGGGAGGGCTCGGCGGCGGCGCCATTGCGCTGCTGCCGGCCTACCATAGCCGATCAGCCTCCCCCGGTGCCTTCGTTTTTAAATTTTGTCCTTTTCTTGTTTTGATTCCGTCTTTTCATAGATAGCATAGCGTAGAACTCGGGTCTCTAAAGGGACGAGGCGAGGAAACGGCCGGAGGCCGGCCAAAACCGCCGCCGCCTAGCTCACGCCGTCGTCGCCGGTTGGCCGCCGATTTGGTGGCCGACGGGCCACTTTTTGGCTATGGGCCCTTTAGGTTTTGAGTTCCGGGCTATGTGTTCTACTAGCGTACCGATTCATTTTTCTCGTTTTTCGTGTTTTTACATACCGGGATGTTTTTCGTCGTTTTGAGTTTCTAAAGGAAGTACATGCCCGGGTTATCCATTTTCGACATGGTTTGTCATTCTATGTTCCTAAAATTGCATATTGCTTATGTTTCCATTTTCATGCATCGGTTTTGGATGGTTTATCCTAGATCTGAGGATAAGCATCAAGTTTTGAAGCTTCTTCGTAGCTAAGTTTTGTATCAACTTGCACGCATGCATGTTTTCAAGGTACCCCTTTATAGATTTCAATGCCCTGAACATTTTTGCCTTCTGCATCAAGTTGATTTGAAAACCCGGATGTTGCCAAATATGAGTTTGAAAAGTCGAAAACCCCCGTTTTCATTCGATCTCCATTTTGATCGCATTGTTGCCTTGCTTCGTGGAATGTGACTCCAAAAGTTGTTCCGTATTGTTACCAGGTACTTGCCAGTGTGATCGGTATAGTTGTTGGATCTGTAGATCTCTCCCAGTAGACGTTTTCGTCGGTATAGGTGGGTTATATTTTGAGTACATATCTTGAGTTATTAAGCTCTGATATTTCAAAAAAAATGCTGAATGTCCATGAAAATATTTTGGTGCATCTCTATCTGTTTAATGCTCTCTGTAAAGCAATTGTGGCTCTTAGTGGGTCTAACACACTTACTAAGGGTTGTGTACACGAGTCCGTACTGCCGTGGATTGATCCGCCCGGCGCATCGACATATGATGTGGCTTCGGGTTACGCCGTTGCCGGCCGGTGATTGATTCAAGTGTGGTTCGTCCCGAGTCTCACCGGTTATGTTAATGTGATCTCGAAGTGTGGTTCGTCCCGAGATCTTAGCTTAGAGTAACAATGGAATGCGCTAATGGGCCCCAAGTAAAAGGTTTTGGTTTCATGGAAGTGGATTTATGTTTTAAAACCTTCTATGTTTACCATACGACATGGACTTTCTTCGCTTTGTTTATATGAACTGCTTATGAAAATGCATGACCCATCGAGTGCGCTAGTACTCACCCAAAAATCTTTTCAAATGTTTTCGTGTTAATAAGCGACGGACATGATGAGCGGTGAGGCGGGTTGGTTGTTCTCTATTTTGTTTTAAGTATGTTACGTTCAACAGACGCTCTTAAGTGTGTATGTTTTGTGGCTATCGCTCAGAAACTCGGTTGAGTTCTATGACTATTATATTTGAAGTATTTTAAGTTCGGTTGGTTTCTGTTGTGATTTCTCTACCGCTTTCTTTATTGCTTTCGATGGAGAGTGCGAGTAGTCGGCCCTCTTCGACGCCGCCAAAGCCCTCATGTAGTAGTCGAGACAAGATGTGACCACATGAGTAGAGCTGGTCGGCTAACTCCTTTGGCGAGCTAGGCTCTCGATACCCCATCATTTACTTGACTTGAGGTGTAGTAGGATGCTCCTACCCCATTAATTGTTATTGGTTTTCCCATTATTCACCCCGTGATTGTAGTCGGTTGTATACGACCAACGTGGCGGCCGAGCTTTCCGACACCAATGTTGCGAATATGTGTTTGTTTGCTTATTTTCGGTTCGTTTCTTTTGATTTATCCTTTTATAGAGGAGATCTTGCCCAATTTTGGCATGTAAGTGAACCTCATATGTATATATATGGTTTCCCTTTTCCCCGCTTCTTATTTCCAACCCCTAGTCATACCCCGGCATCCGTGCCTTCCCTCGGGAATTGGGGCATGACAGAGTGGTATCAGAGCGGTTGATCTTGGCTCTGACATCTAGCTTTGTTATCTGATACCAAGAATAATATTAGAGATGGGGTCCGGGTGAACCTGATGCTCTTAGTTAAATTATGTTGTTTGTTTTGTATACAACCACCCCCAGCTCGCTATCACACCGCCATGATTAAAGTAAGGTACGCAATTTTATCAAATTTTATTTCAAAGTGTGTACAAGTATTCAAAGTATTTTCAAATATTATGTTGGAAGTATGACACCATATGAAAAGCGTTTTGAAAATTGTTATACCGGGAGTACGAAATGAGGTGAATGAATTTTGAAATGTTGCCATGTTTGGGACTATTGAAACCATATGGCTAAGTTTGAAAGAATGTTTATGATGAAAGATTGCATTGGTTATACAAAGGAAAAGTTATGCGGTTGAAAGCTATATGTTGACGTGCATAGTTGATACATGTGCAATGGGAATGGAAATAGAATTGTGAACTGTTATGAGAATGAAGGAAGGCATGTGTGATTCTATCAGAGGTTCGAGAGTGCACATGAGCAAGGATCATTATGGGATATGACGCTTATTTGGATCTCAGTAAACATGTATGATGAAGTTGTGCAAGCTCAGGATAAGAGTTATGAGGAAAAAGACTAATAAAGGTCTTTGATCGAAAGGTTCAAGTTTGGAGAAATAGAAAGTTCACCTTGTGAAGTATTATGGAATAACAACGATGAGGAAGAGGCTACGTGGGAACTAGAGCATAAGATGTTAGTCTGGTATCCCGAGTTAAAAGACCAAGATATGAAATTTCGAGGACGAAATTTTTATAAGGAGGGAGGGATGTAATGACCCGTTTCTTCGTAGAATATTATTAAAATATTCGTTAGATTTTTCGGTGAAGTTTGGAAAAAGTTGGACTTTGTTTGGACCTAGAACGAGATCTGACGTCCGTATTAAATCCGTTTTTCATATGCATTATATTCACATGATTTCCAAAATTTGCAAATGAATAGTCATTGTGAAGGATTTTTAAATGCGAGCCTGTAGGCTCTTAAATTTTTGAAAACGGATTTCAAACGATCAAGTTATGATTTTAAAGTGTTTTTCGCTAACGCCAGGTCGTCGATTGCGCAAGCACACTCTTAATGCGTCAACATTGCGCATGCGCTATGCAAGCAAGCTTCAAAATCTATAAATAGGGCCTGGGCCTTCATTTTCAAACGTTCATTTCAAGCGTCTCTCTGTGTTTACGGAAGAGCCGAGCAGCTCCAAGTACGCTGCGGAAGCGCTGGAGGAGTGGGGATCGAGCCGGGAGGGCTCGGCGGCGGCGCCATTGCGCTGCTGCCGGCCTACCATAGCCGATCAGCCTCCCCCGGTGCCTTCGTTTTTAAATTTTGTCATTTTCTTGTTTTGATTCCGTCTTTTCATAGATAGCATAGCGTAGAACTCGGGTCTCTAAAGGGACGAGGCGAGGAAACGGCCGGAGGCCGGCCAAACCGGCCAAAACCGCCGCCGCCTAGCTCACGCCGTCGTCGCCGGTTGGCCGCCGATTTGGTGGCCGACGGGCCACTTTTTGGCTATGAGCCCTTTAGGTTTTGAGTTCCGGGCTATGTGTTCTACTAGCGTACCGATTCATTTTTCTCGTTTTTCGTGTTTTTACATACTGGGATGTTTTAAATCGTTTTGAGTTTCTAAAGGAAGTACATGCCGGGTTATCCATTCGACATGGTTTGTCATTCTATGTTCCTAAAATTGCATATTGCTTATGTTTCCATTTTCATGCATCGGTTTTGGATGGTTTATCCTAGATCCGAGGATAAGCATCAAGTTTGAAACTTCTTCGTAGCTAAGTTTTGTATCAACTTGCACGCATGCATGTTTTCAAGGTACCCTTTATAGATTTCAATGCTCGAACATTTTGCCTTCCGCATCAAGTTGATTTGAAAACCGGATGTTGCGAATATGAGTTTGAAAAGTCGAAAACCCCCGTTTTCATTCGATCTCCGTTTTGATCGCATTGTTGCCTTGCTTCGTGGAATGTGACTCCAAAAGTTGTTCCGTATTGTTACCAGGTACTTGCCAGTGTGATCGGTATAGTTGTTGGATCTGTAGATCTCTCCCAGTAGACGTTTTCGTCGGTATAGGTGGGTTATATTTTGAGTACATATCTTGAGTTATTAAGCTCTGATATTTCAAAAGAAAATGCTGAATGTCCATGAAAATATTTTGGCGCATCTCTATCTGTTTAATGCTCTCTGTAAAGCAATTGTGGCTCTTAGTGGGTCTAACACACTTACTAAGGGTTGTGTACACGAGTCCGTACTGCCGTGGATTGATCCCCTCTGGCGTACCGACATATGATGTGGCTTCTGGGTTCTGCCCGTTGCCAGCCCGGTGATTGATTCGAAGTGTGGTTCGTCCCGGAGTCTCACCTGGGTTATGTTAATGTGATCTCGAAGTGTGGTTCGTCCCGGAGATCTTAGCTTAGAGTAACAATGGAATGCGCTAATGGGCCCCAAGTAAAAGGTTTTTGGTTTCATGGAAGTGGATTTATGTTTTAAAACCTTCTATGTTTACCATACGACATGGACTTTCTTCGTTTTGTTTATATGAACTGTTTGCGAAAATGCATGACCCACTGAGTGCGCTAGTACTCAGCCCAAAAATCTTTTCAAATGTTTTCAGGTTAATAAGCAGACGGACATGATGAGCAGCTGAGGCGGGTTGGTTGTTCTCTATTTTTGTTTTAAGTATGTTACGTTCCGCTGTACGCTCTTAAGTGTGTATGTTTTGTGGCTATCGTCTAGAAACTCAGTTGAGTTCTATGACTATTATATTTGAAGTATTTTAAGTTCAGTTGGTTTACGCTGTGATTTCTCTACCGCTTTCTTTATTGCTTTCGATGGAGAGTGCGAGTAGTCGGCCCCTCTTGGACGCTTGGCCAAAGCCCTCATGTAGTAGTCGAGACAGTAACGACCACATGAGTAGAGCTGGTCGGCCAACTCCTTTTGGCGAGCTAGGCTCTCTGATACCCCATCATTTACTTGACTTGAGGTGTAGTAGGATGCTCCTACCCCATTAATTGTTATTGGTTGTCCGACTGTTCAGCCCCCGTGATTGTAGTCGGTTGTATACGACCAACGTGGCGTGCCGAGCTTTCCGACACCAATGTTGCGAATATGTGTTTGTTTGCTTATTTTCAGTTTCTGTTTCTTTTTGGATTTATCCTTTTATAGAGGAGATGCTGCCCAATTTTTGGCATGTAAGTGAACCTCATATGTATATATATGGTTTCCCCCTTTCTTCCCCGCTTCTTATTTCCAACCCCTAGTCATACCCCGGCATCCGTGCCTTCCCTCGGGAATTGGGGCGTGACAAGAACTCTTCAGTACAATATCATTCGGAAGTTTAATGACACTAAATCCATCTTTTACGCCAATACTCGCAACCCAATTTTAAAATTCTTCCAATTCCTTAGCTTCGTCAATTGAAGAAGCTTGTTGAAGTCGCATATTTTTGGGTCAACCTCAACACAGTATAATTTTTCCATATATAAGAAGAATTAATTTAGGGGTGAGTAAAAATCGAACTGGACCGAAAAATCGAACCGGACCGAACCGAAATGGGCGGTTTGGTTCGGTTTTGAACAGTAATTCGGTTCGGTTCGGTTTCAAATTTTCAAAACCGAAATTAATTCGGTTCGGGTTCGGTTTGGTTAAAAAAATTCGGTTTTTAAACCGAACCGCCCGAATTAATTATTATTATATTTTTTTATTTTATATATATATATTATATATATGTATGTGTTATTTATATTATTAATATTTAAATTGGTTAATATTATATATATTTATATATATAATTATATTTATATATTATATATATATATATATATTATAATATTTATATTAATTTTAATTTTAATTCGGTTAAAACCGAACCGAACCGAACCGAACCAAACCGAATATTTCGGTTCGGTTTTGTAAAGTAATTCGGTTCGGTTCGGTTTGGGTTTTTTAAAAAATTCGGTTTTTCGGTTCGATTTTGAACCGAACCGCCCGAATGCTCACCCCTAAATTAATTGTAGTATATACCACTTCTTGTCTAGTATCCATAGGGATAACTGGCAAGATCTGATGAAAATCACCACCAAACAATACAGTTTTTACTCCAAAAGGCAAATACAATCTACATTCACCAACTACTCGTATTATATCTTAAATAATCTTATCTAAATCTTCGAAAAAATATTTGTGCATCATGGGAGCCTCATCCCAAATAATAAGCTTTGTGTTTACAATAAAATTTTCAAGTGGGCTTCTTTGTCTAATATTACAAATTGAATCTTCATTAGGATTAATTGAAATTTCGAACCGCGAATGAGCAGTTCTTCCATCAGGTAACAATAACGAAGCAATACCACTGGAAGCTACATTCAAAACAATCTCTCATTTACAACGAATCTCTACTGACAATGACTTCCATACAAAAGTCTTTCATGTACCTCCATATCCATAGATAAAGAAATATTTACTAATATTGGATTCAACTGAAATCATTATACTATTGTACACGTGTAACTGCTCGTGATTGAATTTTGACAATAACTCTGCATGCTCTTTTGCTAATTTTTCTCGATCATATAATAACTACTCATCAATCAATTTGCTAAAACATGATTCGAAATAATCAGCATCTGGAAAAGGCATTGTCTCAAACTAATGTAAACTCGTGTCTAAATTAACCAACAACTTTTCAATCTCCACTAAAGCAAATTTTTGAATTTCCTCATCGCTTAACTTTAAATCTGAAACATAGAAGATAAAAAAATAATAAAAATATTTAAAAAACAAAATCAAACACATATTAGATATCTTAATAATTCATACTAAAATATACAAATCATAGTAAGCATCAATATACTCTTTATCATCTTGCAATAATCCCAAAGCATAGTAAGCATCATGGAAGTTAGGATACAACGCGTCATTTACAGTTTGAATGTCCTCAAAGCAAGTAGCACCTCAAACAATGTTGATAAGACATCCCAAATAATAAGATTCACCAGATCCTGGTGACACATAATAAATTTGCCTAATAGAATATCCCCTATTCCTTGAAACCATTTTCTCTTTAACCCTTTCCCATAAAAATTTTGATGGAAATTCTAGATATGTCAGATCTCTTACTTCAGGTTACTTCTTATTTGCATCAAACCAATCCAAGAACATACTTTCATTAACTGCTGTTTTGTTCAACACTGCACTCAAAGGATCTGATTCAGAGAAGAAAATTATGTGCTGGCCAGGAATATGAAAACTTAATCTCTCAACAGCAGATTTTCTATACTGAATATCAAATCCAAATATTCTCCAAGCGGCTTCACACAGAGAAATATACATGCAATCATAGTACATATTCACCTCATCTACTTTTTTATTCAAATCATCTTCTTTAGGAGAATTGTAGAATGAAGTTGCCACCTGATCATGACCTTTATTAATATACTTAAATAAGTAGTTAATTGATCTCGACTGATTGCGCCACTCGACATTTAAATATGCTCCATATTTCAATAGAAGATAGCGATTATGCGGCACAACAAATTTGTTATCCAGAGAAATGTCATTCTTCATAACAACTCACCCATTATCTCTTCTTTTGTATACATGATACCCTTCCAAATCTAGCATAGTCTTGTCAACATACTTCTTAGGAAATAATTTGCTACATCAACCATTACACATACAAGGAGAAGAACTTCTAAGAATTCCAGATGGTCCGTGTACCATAAAGTCTTGCACGACATCATAATACCAGGCATTTGTATTCGGATCAGGAATTTCAGCATAAATCATGTTATCAACATGACTTGCATCAAATTGTTTTTGTTTTGCCAAAAAAACCATATATGAGCATGAGGCGATCCTCTTTTTTGGAACTCCACTGTATATATCATCGGAAAAAAAAGTTAAAAATTATCCAACCTAAAAAATTATTTAAAAAGTAAATAATAAGATAAATAAATAAAATGTACCTGCTTCACTACACCAAATATTTCATCATGTTGAAGAGTTTTAATTAGATGATCTAGTTTTATTTTAAAAATATGACATATTATATGACTTGAGGTTTCAATCTCCTACTATCAAGATATCTCACAATTTCCAGCCACTTTGGATTGCAAGTAAATGTGATAAACAAATTAAGATAACTCATCCATCCACATATTACCATAGCATCTTGATAATTTTGTATCATATATCGAGCAACACCAGTGAACGATGATGGTAAAATAACTCATTTTCCTTGCTTAGCAGGATCATTCTAACCCCTCAACAATGCATCAACCAAGTCTTTATAAACATCACAATGCAATCGTTTTTGGTTACTATGAACATATCGAAGTCGGCCAGCTTCAATCATAGTATAAGCATCCACAACAAACTGCTGTAACAAACGCTGACAAAACAATAATATAGATAATTATCCATGTCTCTCATGCAACTGATATGCAAAATACTCTTTAATGCTAATATTTTTTTTAGCATAGTCAGATGAACTTATATTCATTGAGAATGAGATATTCACTCGAAGTTCATCCTCACCATAAGAAGAAATCAATGGATACTACAATGCAAGATAAGATGGATGAAGCTCATCAATACGCTTTCGTTGTCCACTTTTCAACTCAATGACAATATCTCTATTACCCATCGATTCATTTATATCACCCACCACCAATTAGGGGTGTGCATCGGTCGGTCGGTTCGATCGACCGACTGAAATTTTTAAAACCGAAAATCGAACCGAATATTTTTTTAACTGAACCGAACCGACTTATAGTTTCGGACAGACCGAAAACCGAACCGAAAAAATCGATCGGTTTCGGTCGGACCGAAAAACCGACCGAAACATATATTATACATATATATTTTTAAATAAACATATTTTAATCCTAATTATTTAATTAAAATATCAATTAATTATTATATAAAATTTATAAATATATAAAATAATATTTTTCGATTCGATTACGATCGAACCTAAAATATAAAATCGAAAACCGATTTTAATTGAAAATTTGAACCGAATCGATCAAACCGATCGGTTCGATCGGTTCGGTTCGGTTCGGTTCGATTCGATTCGTGCACACCCTACCACCAATGCAAACAACTTCGAAATAGAAGGCAAATTATATGTTCGACCATCCGTACATTTCTTACGAAATAATATCAATTTAAGATCCATTGAGTCCATCTCAGAAATTCGTTCCTTCGCCATTCTAAAAATTTTGGCCAAAATATTTCTTTCATTGCTTTATGAAGATATTCTACAATTTTAGTATGAAGTTTACCAACGTCGTTCATTTCTATGAAATACAAACAAATTAATTTTAATATGTAGATATACATAAATTTTATAATATAAAAGAAATTACCTCATTGAAATAAGTCTATTGTTGATTTCATTGTCAGTGTCGAATATATATAGTTGAGCAAATTTTGGACGACAACCATCCAATGGCATCAAACTACCAATTAGATGATAATTTTGGCCATGAAGACGAAATACCGACAGACTATTACCTTTGTTCAGACTGTGATCTATCTTCCCACCCATTAACGTAAATCCAAACATATTGTTATAAGATCTGATATTTTGCAAGTAGTGCTTACTTTTTGAATCATCACCAAATACTAAATCATATAACACTTTTGGAGGACAAACTATTTTGGCAAGCTCTATCTTTCCATTAACACAACACAATTAATATTGTGGCTCTCTTGCATTATAGGATTTCCCTAACCTTTCTTCACACCAAAAATAGGCACCGCAAAAAGGAACATGTGTAATTTTGATCACCAATATTCCATTATTCCGTAAACATCAAAAAATATATAAATAACTATATGTATAAACTTTGCAAGAATAACAAAAATATACAACATTAAAATGAAATGAACTCAAATGCCATGACTAAATATTTACAAAGAAAACTCGTATATTAAATATAACAAAATTAAATAATCCAACAAAAAAATTAGTTAAAAAAAAACTTTCAAAAGAATCTTATATATATATAAAATAAAATAAAAATGACTTTCAAGTCCATTTGGGTAGACTCATCCAAGATAACAATAGAATAATAGCGTGACGACAAAGATCCAACAATAAGAGCATGATCAATATTCGATTAAATATAAATCATGCCCTCACATGCAGATTTCCCATGATTCAAAACAATATCATCACTATTCACTTCTCTATCAACCATTGAAGAAGACAAAATACACTTGCCACCTGTAAGTATAAAAATCACAAATTAATTTTGGTGCAATATAAAGGAAAACTAACATTTACCAATATCAATTAAATCTAATATATCAAAAAAAACGTACCACACACAATTTTACCTAATGCTTTTGAAAGTGTTGAATTCCAACTAACGTTACAGCATACTTCAGATCCTCCACTATTAAATATTAACTGTCGACTAACGCTCGCAAACTTTGTAGACGTCAATTCTGATATAAGATATATCGACATTACAAATGCAATTGTTAAAAACATTATAACTATTTATTAGAAAATACTTTTAGAAAAAAATTACAAATCAAAACCACACTTTCTAATAATCAACACGCATAGTATAATCATTAAGTAACACTTTCAAATTTTTTATATATAAGTTTAAAAGAACAAATATTTATACTAATTTTTTTCTACATATAGATTTATTACTCCTTAATTATTACTCATAATTTACGTTTTCCTCCATAAAAATCATAATATATTATTACTCATAACTTACCTTTTTTCCTCCATAATTATCCTAATATATTCTAATTTATTATATAATGAAGTAAGTAATATGGTTTTAAATACATATTATAATTAATATAACTATTAATTTATTACAAATAAGTTATAAAATAAATATTATGTAAAAACACTTGGATTGCGATTGAAGCCAACTACAGCTGGCAAAACCCTTAACATTTTAGGCGCCAATAGCTCACTCTTTGGCTTTTATATATACTAGTATTATACCCATGCGATGCACGGTAGCAAATTTTGTAAAATTTTATATATATAGAAAATGTAATCACAAATATATAGTATGGAACAATATTTTAATATACAAAGTACAATATCAAAAATAACGTACAAATAATCTTACATTACAAATTTTGGAAAACTTCCTGGTACACAACATTCTCAGTAGACGTACAATCCTCATCGTCATTTCCACAAATCAAAATTTTTAAACCCCGGCGATTAGTAACCCTTGATACAGCAACATAAAGTTGACCGTGAGTAAAAACAGGGTTTTTTAAGTATAATCCTACTTGCGAAAGGGATTGACCTTGAATCATGCAATTCCTTATTCATACATCAACACTTGGAATACAGTTTTAAGCTATATTATTCATACATCATGTATTTACCTCACAATCATGGACAACACACTCTACTGTAGAGATTTCCCCTCCTGCATTTCTTGTGGTATACTTTCGAACACACCTCACTTTTATAACATAGGTGGTAATATGAGGTTTGATATCAGTAAGTTTAGTGTAAAAGGGTGTCATCTTCAAGCAAATTTTCTGCAATACCATAAAAATGATTTCAAAATTATGTGGTGGCAACAAAAAACAGTAGTTAGTTTGAGATATATCTAGTTTGAGATATTTCATGTTCTGTAATAGTATGTAGGATTTGAATTTGTATTCATATATTTCAGAATATAATGAGAGAAAAGTCTGATAGGAAAAGTAACCCCAAAAAATGGGTTTTGTAAAATATAAATATAGCCACGTTCATGAAATATGGATCTGTTTGAAAAAAAAAACTAAGAATTATGATTCAGTTGAATGCCAAAAATTTTGTAACTATTTGAAAAAAACTAAGAATTTACATTCAGTTGAATACCAAAAATTTCTTTTCCACTATTTCGTAAAACCCAATCTATTACAACTGGAAAAAAAGAGAGAATTTTTACTTTAAGGGTTTTGAATAAAATAGTTTGTATTGATATGAGATTGGAGACTCATATTTATAGGGGATTAAGGTGCGGTTTTGGCTCCAAAGTAGTAGTCTTAAGGCTCATTTATCTATAAAATTATTGGATATAACTGAATATCAGTTATCAAGATTGATATTATCTAATGTATATTAGTTAATTTCACATCTCATGTAAGACAGATAGTTCAAAAAGCTTTAATCTGGGTTGGTATTTCCAGTTCAAATTTGGGCTCCAAATTCTGACCCACAAAAAACGTATATTAATGCACTAATCTATTGGGTAATATACATGACTTCGAATTTTAAATTAGAGCTCCAATATTTGAAGGCCTAATTGGAAATCAGCTAGCTTCTAATATATTTTTAAAAATACATATCAAAAGAAAAATATTAATTGGATCTGATTGAAAAAGCTGTCACAAGATTACAAGCGTAATCAAACCTTAAAAAAAAAAATCGCGGTCTTCAGTACTCTGATACATATCAAATTTTTGGCGGTCTGATAGAAAAGAAAAAGTTGTTCAGTACTCTGATACATATCAAATATTAATTGCACGACTTGCAGGTCTTCAGTAATCAAATATTATAAAAAATTTGTTGGATTATGCTTGAAGGAATGGTAATTACAACTGTCAAATCTTTTTAAATTTTGCATGTTTGGCGGTAGGGGTGTGAATCGGGTGGGACCGGGCACCGTCCGAGTCCCGAGTCCCAAGTCCCGAATTTTACAATTTTGGGTCCGGTCCGAAAATTTACAATTTTAGTCCGGTCCAGTCCGAATTGAAATTTCCGAAATGTCCCGAAGTCTCAAGTCACGAAATTACCCGAAAATGTCCCGAAATTACCGAAGTCCCGAATTACCGAAATTACCGAAAATGTCCGAAGTCCCGAAGTCCCAAGTCCCAAATTACCGAAAATGTCCGAAAGTCCCGAAATTAAAATTAGATATATTTAAAATCGGACTTGGATTTTTCAACAGGACTGGACTTCCGACACCAAAATCAAAATTTCCCGGTCCCGAACCCGTAAATTTCGGGACTCGGGGTCCCGAATCCCGTCGGGACTCGGGTCGGGACGGGAATTTCCCGAGTCCCGATCCCAAATTTTCACCCCTATTTGGCGGTTACATTGGGTTTCCAATTCTGCACCAACAAAAACATATATCAATGAAATAACCTATTGGGTAATATACATTACTTCCAATTTTAAATTACAGTTAGTATATTTGAAGGTCTAATTGCAAATCAACTATACAGATTCTAAATAAATTTTTAAAAACACATATCAAAAGGAAAATATTAATTGGATTTGATAGAAATAACTCAGCACATTACTTTTGTACATTTTGATGGTTGTCAGTAAACAAATATTATAGAAAATTAGTTAGATTAGGCTGATAGGTCAAATATTATAGAAAATTTATTGGATTAGGTTGATATGACGGTCAGCAGCTAACTACAATAACTACAATCGGCAAATATTCAATTTATAATAATGATATATTAATTAATGTCGATAGCATCGAAAAGAAGCTTAGTTTTAGATTTTTTAAATACAAAGATTTATTATTTATGGACCAAGTCTCGAAAATATTGTTAGTGTCATTTTTCAGGGACAGAAAATTATTTTTATTCATAAAAGTTTTGGGCGGAATTGACTCCAATAACTCACTCTTTGGCTTTTATATGTATATAGATAACATTGAAATTCGATTCAAAGGAAAAAAAGTAAAAATAATATATGAAATTCATTCCCTACTCATAGATTTCGATACAGTTCGCGCGAATTTTCTCCATTTTCCTCCTGCACGCGAAGCTTTTGAGGTAATCGAGTACGAGAAATTTGCTATTGCAGCTCTGCAGGTTTTATGTGTTCGAAGGCTTTTTCTTGATGCCGCCTAGATGTTCGATGAAATGCTTCAATCGCATGACTGTAAATTTTCTTCTATTCTATGCTAATTTGACGATTCGTTGAGGACTTGCTAATGCTTCAATGTCGCGGCGGCTTTCATTTGTGTACAGAGCTCATAGATTATTGAGAAACGCATATTTCCCATCATTCACTGATCATGTCGAAGTAGCGCCTTATCCAGTTGCTTTTAGTTGGTATAGAGAATTCAGCAAAATGCAAGCATGCCCTTCTTTTGTGCTAAGTAGAAATCTTCTCATCGGCCCCGTTTTCGTGCCATGAATATTCACTTATGTTTAGGCCCTATTGCACTTTAGAGGAATTTGAATTGGCCAAACCATCTTGTAGAGATGGAACTGATCATGCCGATGAGGTCTATAAAACCGTGTTGGATTATGCAAAGCCCGAGTATAAGATGGAGGCGGCCCTTGATGAGCTTGGCATTGAATTGACAACACCTTTGGTAGTAGAGGTTTTACACAGGCTTCGATTTGAGGAGAAGCTAGCATTCAGGTTCTTTAACTGGGCGGGACACCGAGAATATTATAGTCACGAGCCCGAATCCATAATAGAATGATTGAAATTCTATCTAGCACTAAGTACAAGGTGAAGCAGTTCCGTATCATCTGTGATCTTCTTGATTACATGAAAAGGAGCGAGAAAAGCTCTGTTCCTATCGAGGTTTTGCTCACCATTTTAAGACGGTACACTGAGAAACACTTGACGATCTCCAGAAGTTTGCGAAGAAGAAGAAGATACGAGTGAAGACGCAGCCTGAGATAAATGCGTTTAATTTGCTGTTGGATGGTATGTGCAAGTGCTCTCGTTGAGGATGCTGAGGCGATGTTACAGAGGGTGAGAAGCAAGGTGAAGCCAAATGCTGACACGTATAATATCTTGTTTTTGGATGGTGCAGGGTTAGGAACCCGACTAGGGCTATGAGCATCCTTGAGAATATGATCAGTATGGGTCATACGCCCAATATTTCACGTACAATACTGCTATTGATACCTTCTGCAAAGCAGGGATGTTGAAAGATGCTGCTGAGATTTTGGAGTTCATGAAGACCAGAGGCTCGACTATGTCTTCTCCGACTGCAAAAACTTATGCGATTATGATGGTGGCATTTTTACAGAACGATGAAATGGACGAGTGCTTTAAGATTTTAGAAGATATGATAGCTAGTGGATGCCTTCCTGATGTGTCTACCTACAAAGAACTAATTGACGGCATGTGTTCATCTGGGAAAATCGAAGCGGCTTATAGGTTTTTGGAACAGATGGCGAGGATGAGCTACCCTCCGGATATTGTCACTTACAACTGCTTTCTCAAGGTTCTATGTGATAATAGGAATAGTGAAGAGGCGCTTCGTCTTTACCGAAAAATGATCGAGGTGGGGTGTAAGCCCAGTGTGCAGACGTACAATATGCTGATTGTGATGTTTTTCAAGATTGGTGAACCTGATGGCGCCTTTGAGGCATGGGGGGAGATGGGGAGGCAAGGCTGCGCTCGTGATATTGATACCTACTGTGTGATGATTGAAGGGCTGTTTGGATGCGATAATGCCAGAGATGCGATTTCACTTTTGGAGGAAGTTATAGATAGGGGGATGAAACTGCCCTTTAAGAAATTTGATACATTTTTGAAGGAGCTATCTGCAGTTGGAGATCTCCGGGTAATCCATAGACTGTCGGAGCAGATGCGTAGATTCTACAATCCTGCAATGGCACGTCGTTTTGCTGTGAATCAGAAGCGTAAAAGTATGAGCTTGAGAGGGAAGTGAGGTGCTGTTTGGTTATCTAAATGGTTACTATATAACCACAATTGCTGGTATGATATACTTCTGATTTCCCCACAAGTACCGTTTGCTTTCATGCATAAACTTTGGCATGTTTTCTTCATGATGTAGATTTATTTTCTGCGTAGTTTGGAGTCAGATGGTTTATTGAGGAACTAAAATACATCTCAAGCATACATAGTGAAGAAATGTGTTTGGCTTCTCTATGATTGTAACTACATTATTGTGCAGACGTTTGAATGATTTTCATAACTGGGCGCTATCATTTAGCAGGCTAGCAATTTCCTTTAATCACTGGTTTTAATTTTAGCATACTCAAATTTCTCCCTTTTTTATTTGGTTGAAAATGTCAATTCTCCAATCTTTTGTGCTACGCATATTTCCTTATTTGTCCACTGCCACATTGTATCAGCGATTGAACTGTTATTTCTGTGAAATGAAATTCTTTGCAAAATAATCAAGGCATATTCTAGGAGAGATTTATTAAGTCATATTTATCATGGAATTTGCGACTTAACAAAATATATCCTCAAAAGCCTTCCATAAGCCAATAAAGGGTTGGTCGTAATGTTTAATTTAACTTATTGTCATTTCGAGATTATATTGATAATACTTTATTTGGCATTCACAATATTATGCTACACTATACTATACAAATTGATAATAAAACCTCAACATGTGAATTGTGAAGCATATTCTTGGACTCAAATAAGTTACGGTTGCACCCAATAACATTACAAAGATTACAAATAATTGAAAAAGAATCCCCTGTATAACTCAGTATATCATCGAGTATTATCCTTTTCCAACATCCTAATACACAACAAAGACAGGATCCTGATGCAAATAATACACGTGGATTGGCCTGCAATGAAAAAAAAATAACAATGAATTGCAATTATCATTTAATCAGTGGCTTATGGATACAAATTTCATGTCATTAAATAAATAAGGCCTAGATATCAGCAGAGTAGATCATTCATAAACCATGAGCTTGTAATGAGATGCACCCAAAAAAAAAATTAACAATAAATGTTGAATTGTTCATATTCAGAGAATACCTTATTCAATTGTCATTTAATTTGAAATCTTCCTTCCCTCTCCAGACAGCTAATACTTCATCCGTTCTGAATCGCTGGGTAAACGTAGATTCCTCTAATGGAGTTGTTTGGCCTTGAGCATATGCAAGGAGCCCCGTGTAGGCAATCATTGCCCCGTTGTCAATGCAGTACCGATCATCAGTTGCAAATAACTTCCTCCTCTTTCCGAACACATGACACGCATCATTTCCTGTAACCGTTCATTGCATCCAACACCACCAACAATTAACACATCCTTCTTGTCGCAATGTGCCATTGCCCGCTCCGTGATCTCCACAAGCATTGCAAACAAAGTTTCCTGAAAATTCCCAATATGCAACAAAATAAAATAAGATTTTCCCTTTTTTGTGTGCAAAGATGCAATATTGGCTAGATACTAGCCCAATCTACAACGAAAAGGGGCCCATAATACCTGCAAGGAATAACACAAGTCTGCAGGGTGCACTCGCCAGTTTTAAGTTTCTCTTCTGCTGTCGCTTCAATATAACTCAGTATCCCACTAAAAGAAACATCCATTCCTTTCACGGCATAAGGAAGCTCTATAAACTTTTCTCCTTTCTTAGCAAGCTGGCAGGAAATCGATGGATTTATGCAATCATGTATTCATGTAAGCTTTATAACCATCATTAAAAACATACCTGCTCAATGTTGTACCCGGGATTCGGGTCATTAGACAGATTAAGAACCCTAGCAAATCTGTCCAAGCAATTTCCTACTGCAATATCTATCGTCTCGCCAAAGATACGATACCTGCCCTCGCTATAGGCAATAACTTGAGTATTTCCTCCACTCACATACAACACAACTGGATCATCTGCCCCAGTCACTATCCTCCCCATTTCAATATGTGCTACACAGTGATTAACTGCAACTATTGGTTTCTTCCAAAGTTGCGATAAGATGCGAATGACTATAGCCGATACCTGCAAGGAAACTCAAGATTCTAAGCCTCGAATTTTGCTCATTATCATGCCATACACTACAAAAGCAATCTCTTTCCAGATGTACCTTTAACATATAACATGCCATGCTAAGCACCCCAATCTTACATATCAATAATACGAGATCACATATTTCAGAAACAATACTCACCAATAAAAACTGCCTAAGATAATGTGATTATGCTCACCAATAAAAACTAGAAAAAGTTCAACCATGAAGCTGGGAACGTAATGTGAATGTGCTCCTAAACATTAATTCCCTTAAAATAAAAACAAATCACCGGTAGAAGAGCAGGAAAAAGAAAAAAATTTACTTCGACTCGAAAGAGTTATCAGCTATCCACCTGAGACTGCACAACGACGTAACATCTAATTTGATAATACTCCAACATGTAATCCACAACTCTCAATAAAAAAAATCTAATAACCAGATGAAAATCCCAATTTCAGAGTAAATGAATTTATACTTGGAGCGGGGCGCCCATTCCGGGGCCCTTGGTGTAGCAAAGGCAGTCGACATCCTCCGCTGTAATGTTGGCCTCTTTCAGCGCCGATCTGAGAAGCGGCAGCACATGCTGGAGATGGTGTTGAGCGGTTTCGCGGGGAAGAAAGCCTTGTCCCGGTGGCGTGATGTAAGTATGACGGGGATTCGACAAAATGCAACCGTCCAGTGTCACTGCTCCGACTGCAATTTTGTTAGCCGAGCCTTCAAACCCCAAAGCTATTAGCCGTTTCTTTTCCGCCATAACTGTCAGCTTTCTGATTCACACTAGTATATTTAGGGCAATTAAGCAGTTCACTCAATCCAGCAAAAACTGTACTTACGATACATTTCTAATAGGCGAATCCATTTATATTCAGCGAGACCATACTTTTAATAATAAGAATAAGAAAAAAAACAGAGAAGAGCATAATTGCGCCTACAGAATCTCTCCATCTCCACTCCTCAGAGACAATTTACCTCTCTTAGATGGTTCGAAAAGAAATCAGCAAATACAAAGAAGAATCCAGAAGACACATAGAACATAATCCAGAATACACCTTAGTATTTCTTAAAATATTTACCTTTTATTATCTGAATCTACAACACAAGCGCAGCTTTTGGCGCCGAGTATGCAATATCCTAGAGCACGAAAATTTCTGAGCAATCCGATGAATTTGCGGAATTAGTGCGAACTTAGGCAAATTGTGTTTCAAAAATCATAGAATTCAAACTTGCTTTTTCAAAATGACAGAGAACATGGAAAACTAGAAAGGATGAGAAGTTGAAGAAGAAGAATAAGTAGTAGAAACGGCGGTTACAAACAGGGTTTTCTGTTTGCTATTTCATTTCCCGTACTTAATTTTTTTTTCTACGTTAGTTTTGGAAATGTGGGCTATTAATTATTTTGAAAGGCCCGGTAAAGTTAAATGGGCTTTTTACCTGGTTAAACATGTTGGGTTTATATGATTTTGTTTGTCGGGGCATAGATTTATGCAAAATTAGAGATAAATTGACCCAATCATGGCTTAATATATTTATTACAAATTCTGACTCTAAAAATATTATTATTGACAAATTTCTGGTGCACGTATTTTTCGATTTTGAGTGGTCCAGAAAAAAATTGAGAGTTTCTAATTTGCTACAATGAAAGATAAAGACATTATTGTAACATTTGTAAGATCAGACAAAACTTACAAATTGGGTCAAAATTTTTGCATCGTGTAGCAATCAACCCTAAAAAACTATTTATCTACTAGTGACGATTGTTATGTTATGTGTACCGATAAAATCGAGCAAAGTAAGCTAGTGAATTTGACTATGCACAATAGGAGTATATTTGAAAATATTTCATTATGCTAATATAAAATATATAGCCAATGCAGTAAACGGTAATGGGAATAGACAAGGATAGTCACTGAGTTTGAATTTTGGGCAATTTTGTATGTTCGCTTTTAAAGTGGATGTATTTGTAATGTTATATAAGAGTGATTATTTCTTTTATCTTTCAAAAATTAGAATGTGTAATTTCATATATGGACACTTCTATCAAAGATGCCTTTGAATGTTATTATTTGGTGAAAGACCCCATATTGATTGTTATAGATATGAGTTAATTATTGTAAGACGAAGGACGTACGATTTAATTTTAAACTTCTACTTTGTTTGCAAAAGGTAACTCACTACAGAAAAATATTGGTGCTCCATACTTGCAAGGTTAGAATGGTTCATTACCAAGAAAATTGAAATATAGTGATATTCTTTGAATATCCTATATATAACTTCGGATTATTAATTAAAAAATATAAATAACATAATCTTTTTGACTTGTAAACTTATATATCTCTAACATTATGATTGACTCGACGTTGCGATAATACATTAAATATTTAGTGACTTGTTAGCTATAATCTCAAACATGCATTATGATTGAATCTACGTCCCCATACATTAAAGAATATAAAATGTAAACTTTTAATTTAATACATTATCATCGCAGTCATTGTCAATTTTAAATTCCCGTGCTTGCATAAATCAATTAAATTTTATGCAACATAATTACATCAATTCTAGATATATCAATTTGAGATCAAGATAAGTACGTATCTTACAATATTCTATTTCTTACATCAAAAATAATAAAAGATTTTGCAGCTCAAGCTAATCATTTCTCTCGGACAATGGAAAACTTAAATTGCACTAAGTTTCATTTCTTTGGCAGCATATAGAATACTTCATTTGGTAAAGAAAGATCCACTCTCCTGATCCATAAAATCACTGAGAAAACCTTTGCTATAGTTTTCTAATTAAAAGCGAAAATGGATCCTCCTCCAAATATTATTTTGTACAAAATTTTATTAAATTATTATTTAGAATTGATAGGATACGGTAACTACTGCGCCCAAGATCGCGCCCAATACAATTAAACCCGACATCAAGCTCTACCGACAAGTTCGGCCTATGAAGAATCCCGCGGGTGGGGAGCAGAAAGCTCACCATATCTAAAGAATCCTAATTCAAGAAGGATAGGATCTCGAATCCCAGTTAGAAGACTTTGATTCAAGATCTAGGTCAATACATTGTGTATAAATAGAGGCTAGATTAGGCGACATAGGGCATTCACTCTTTGTAATCACTTCCTATACTTTCAATACACATACTCTCTCTCTTGCCCGTGGACGTAGATCTTATTCACGATCGAACCACGTAAATCCTGGTGTTCTTCTCACATTTATTTCCTTACAATTTAAGATCGATCCCGCGCCGTCTGTGGGAAGCGAAATTTTGTGTTTTCGATCAACCTTTGTTTACGAGGAAGTAATCATGACCGGTACACAGAAGCCACGCCTCGGGACCGTCGCCGGCAACAACAACGCCGACGGCGAAAGGAACGCCGAGCTCAACTCGGGAAGAGCCCAATCGGAGAAGGAACCCCGAGGGGCATATCCAAAGTCTCGACGAGCACGGACACCCCGCCTGCGGGCGGGTTACCATAGCGAAGGCGATCGTAGCAATAATCCGGGAACCTCCGGCTCCACAAGTAAACCTCGACGGCGTCGTCGAGGTTTTTCGAGAAAATAAGAGAGCTTTCTCCGGTTCTCTCGTGACACAGGGCCGCCACGCCCGAAGAGCGAAATCAAGCCTCATCTAGATACGAGGCATCACAACGAGAGGTCGGGCCCAAACCGACCGCGCAGGAACCAAACAACGGAGAGGACGTCGTGATCGCCGCGAAGCCAGCCCCGATCGCCACAATAAATCCATCCAGCGAACTCCGCCCCGATCTCCAGGGGACGAGCAGCGCAGGAAAAGGCATCAGGGCCGCCGCGAGGCCGGTCCGAGTCACCTAAATGAGTTCGATCGTCGAACTCCGTCCCAGTCTCCAGAGGACGGCTTCGATGGATACGGGAAGATAGTCACCCCGTTCTCAAATAGGATACTCAACACTTCTCTCCCGGATAAATACCGGGTTCCAAGCATCGCCCTATACGACGGATCGAGGATTCACGAGAACTTCTCTCGCAGGTTCAATACAACATGATCAACCAAAAGCTTTCGGTTCACATGTGTAAACTCTTCCTGAGTTACTCGTCGACAACGCCCGCGGTGGTTCGACGATCTACCTCAGTGAAGCATCGGCTCTATCGCGACTGATGGCCGCTTCCACCAAGGTTCTTCCAAAAGGCGGAATCAAAACATCATCGCACACCTCCTCACCATAAGGCAAAGCCGAATGAGTCCATCGGCGACTTCATGACAAGGTTTAACAAGGAGTGCTCAAGGTCAAGACGTGAACGACTGTTAGTCATCTCGGCCTTCCAAAACGGCATCTTGCCGGGCCTTATATCGAGATCGTCGCTGGCACGAACCCGTCATCGCAACAGTAGTGGCGATAGCCAATCGGTTCGCCAAAGCGGACGGTCGACAAGAGAAAGCCAAGCGATAAAGCCGGACCCCGGAAAAAGGAAGAAGAGGCGAAGGAAGGAAGATCGGAACCAAGGCGCGAGCGCGGGATGATTACATCGCCCAATAAATCGAGGCTCGGTCGCGCGGCGCCTCGGAACGCCCACAATACACCCGTTGACGGCCGAGGGCGTAAATCTCACGCCTCCATATGAACACATTAGAAGCCTCGACCGATGATGGGAGGAAAGAGGTGCCGACCTACGGATAAATCGCTCATTCCATGATGATTACGGCACGACATCGAAGAGTGCAACGAGCTCATGGGTGAAATTGAGATGCTAGTTGGGACGGATCCTCAAGAAATACCGAGGACGAGTCGTCAAACCGACCAAAGTCAAAAGAAGAAAAGGAGGAAGAGGGAAATTGTGCCCCAAAAAAACAAAGCGCAAGACCGCGAGGAAGGAGATGACGAGCCTCAATATGACGGGTGATCTCCACAATTACGGGGCTCACGTGGAGTCACAAGTCCTCTCTGAGGCCGACGCTCAAGTCTAGAACCAGTGAACCCACCAATAAGAGGTTCGAAAGGACGGCGATCACCTTCTCTCAAGACGACCCGTTCTCGCTGACAGACTCCCACCGTGATGCATTGGTGATCCGTAGTAGTCGAAATAAGTTGGTGAAGCGCGTTTACATCGGCGGCGCATCGGTGAGCATCCTTTTATGAATGCTTTGACAAGCTAGGAGTGGAAGGCGCTACCGCACAAGCCATTGCCGCCACCAAGCTTCGTCCGGAAGAGACGCGCCGGAAGGAATAATCGAGCTACCGTCACGGTGGGAAAGCACCAACGACCTCAACCAAGGTGGTGCGGTTCAGTAGTGAAGGCCAACTCGCCGTATAACATCATACTAGGGCGAGATTGGCTGAACAGCATAAGGGCGGTATGCTCAACGTACCACCGACGATAAAATACCCACCGCGGAGGCGGCCGTGATCCGAGGCGATCGAGCAAGCAAGCGAGTGTATGTGTAAGTTGCTTTTACGAGGTGCGGGACCTCGGTCCAACACCCACAAGCATAGCAATTAAAGAAACCGAAGAGTTGAGTCGGAAGTACATCGCCACTCACGACAATCGGTGGAAGAGGTCGCATTGTGCACAAAGATGAGCCATTGAAGGTCGTCGGGTTGGTCTCACCACGACACCGAAGTGAAGGATCGATCATCCAACTCCTAAGGGAATTCGAGACGTGTTTGCTTGGTCTCCCTCGACATGACCGAGTCTCGCCGAGTATCATCACTCACCGCTCAATATCGACCGAAACAAAGCCGTTCGTGAGCGAAAGAATCTTCGCAACGAACGGAACCAAGTCATTCATGACGAAAGTGAACCAGCTATTAAAAGCACGCATCTTGCTCGAGGTCAAATATCCCACCGGATAGCCAACCCGGTGATGGTGAAGAAAGGAGGAGGGATGGCGAATGTGTATCGACTACACCGACCTCAACAAGCATTGCCCAAAGGATTGCTATCCCCTTCCCAACATCGACAAGAAGGTCGACGCGTTGGTCGGCACGAAGTCTTTTTCTTGGACTTATACAAAGGGTATCACCAAGTCCCGATGGACGACGAAGACGCGCCAAGACAGCCTTCATTACCGACTTCGGGTCTTCGATATAAAAAGATGCCATTTGGCCTTAAAATGCAAGTGGCTACCTATCAAAGAATGGTGGACAAAATATTTCACCCTACATAGGTCGGAATGTGGAGGTATCGTGAGCGACATCGTCGTCAAAAGCAAGGAAGAAGCCGCATGTGGTCGACCTCCGGATCGTCCTCGGCCTTCTTCGGAAGATCAACCTAAAGTGAATCCCCGAAATGCACGTTTGCGATCGATGCCGAAAGTTCTTAGGGTGTTGGGTTTCACAAGAAGGACTAAAAGCAAACCCGACCAAGGTCCAAACCATTTTGGAAATGAAGATGCCGAAGACCATCCATGACGTACACAAGTTGACAGGTTGCATAGCCGCACTAAGCCGCTTTCTTTCAAAAGCAGCGGATAAGCAGCTACCCTTCTTCAAGATACTCAAAAAAGCCCCGAAATTCTCATGGGATGAGGTGCACAGGTCCGCCTTCGAAGACCTCAAGAGCTACCTCGCCAAGCTCCCCACTCTATCCGTCCCAAAAGAGGGAGAAGTCCTTTTCCTCTACCTCGCCGCCTCGGACGAATCCATAAGTGCGATCTGAGTGCGAGAAGAAGGACGTCGGCCCCGGTTTATTTCATCACCGAGCACTAAAAGGCTAAACGAGGTATCACCGAGAAGCTTGCCTTAGCATTGGTAAATGCCGCGAGGCTACGTCCGCATTTCCATGCACATCGACAAGTCCTCACCGATTACCCACGGCAAGTATTGACGAAGCCGTAAGCATCGGGAGAATCGCGAATGGGCAATCGAACTGGCGAGCACGATATATCCTTCGCCCCGCCAGCCATCAAAGGTCAAGCCTAGCGGATTTCCTTGCCGAGGCTAACTTCGTCGAAAAAAAGCCCACCGAGTCAGGGACGATGCCGAAGCCGAACCCATGGTTGAAACACCGGTCCGGCAACTCTACGTTGATGGGGCTTCAGAAACAAAGGTAGCGGAGCGGTATCTTACTCCCAGGCCCGGACGATCAAGAGATCGCCACTCACTTCGGTTCACATTCAAAATACGAACAACGAAGTGGAGTATGAGGCATCGATCGCAGGACTTCGCCGCTCAAAGTCTCGAGATACGAGCCGTGCGAGTTCACAGCGACTCTCAAGTCGTCAGAAGCCAAATGTTGGGAAAATACGAGGCAAAAAGCAAAGAACGAAGAAGTATCTTGAAAAGCAAAAGCCCGCAACGGACTTTCTCGCATTTTCAGATAGTTCGCATCCCGAGGGAGCAAAATAGCCGGTGACATCTTAGTAAATGGCCTGCGTCGTCAACGAGCCCGCCAAGAGAGGAAGTCCAAAGCGTAAGTATAGGCGATGCCGATAACGGAGCCGAGGTCAACGTAGTCTCGGATGAAGAACCCAATGGACGACTCCCGCACGCGAGTACTTGGAGGCGGCGAATCGCCCACGACAAGTGGAAGCTAGGAGGATCTGAACAAATCTCTGCGATATACAATTGAGCAGTGAGTCCTATACGTAAAGTCATATCTCCAACCTCTTAAGGTGCTTGGGTCCGAACCGAGCCAATTACGTTCTACGAGAAATACACGAAGGTTCGTGCGGAAGCCACATCGGACCCGGGCCTTGTCAAAGAAAGTCATGCGATGGGGATACTATCACAACAATGTTCCAAGACTCAATGGACCTCGTAAAAAGTGTCCAAGTGTCAAATCCGGGGAATGTACCAAGGCTACCCCTGCACCGACCTCACCTCCGCATGCGAGCCCTTGGCGTTTATGCAATGGGGATCGACATTGTGGGCCCCTTTGTAAAGCACCGTGACGCTCCGATTTTTAATTGTTGCGATCGACTACTTCACGAAGTGGGTAGTGTTCGAGCCCTTGGCGAAAATCACAAGCAAGAACGCCTCAACTTCGTATGGAAGAACATAGTGTGTCGCTCGGCATCCCCATATCCTCCTTTCGGATAACGGAACACAATTCACGGATAAGGCATTCAAAGATTGGTGTCAAGAGCTTCGGATCCAACAAAGTTCACGTCGGTGGCCCATCCTCAAGCAAATGGTCGGACCGAAGTTACCAACAGACCATCGTAAAGTGGTCTAAAACTGCCTCGACCGAGCTAAAGGCCTCGGGTGGAAAATTTACCGCAGTCCTATGGTCGCATCGAACAACGCCCGGACCTCGAAGCGGAGAAACACCATACGGTTTGGTGTATGGAACCAAGCGATGATCCCTGCAGAGATCGGAGTATCGAGTCCTCGCACCATTGACTTCTCCGCCAAGCAAATGGGAAAATCTACGAGTGATCTGACCTACTAGAAGAAAGAGACCTCGCCACATGAGGCTCGGTGCAAGCAACAAGTAGCTCGGTATTACAACCGGTAGCGTTAAAACCGACAATTCCAAGTGGGCGACCTCGTACTCCGACATAATGAAGTCGGTAAAAGTCGCAGCTCGGCAAGTCGGAAGCCACATGGGAAGGACCTCACCGGTCGACGAAGTCCTCGGCAAAGGGCCTATAAGCTCGCTCAATTGTCCGGTGAGCAATTACCCAACGATGGCACATCATCCATCTCAAGAAATATTATGCATAAGTGTCGTGGTCGAGTCTTGTTCGGTCATATTTTTAATGTCTGTTTAGAGTCATCTTATTTGGTGGTCGCGCCATCTTTTATCAATAAAAATCTTTATTTTTATGTAGTTTTACTTGTCACTAATGCATAATTAATCTTCGCATTATTTACCCTCTACGGAGGACAAATTCCCTCGACGGAGGTCGATTACATTCGTTTCATACGAATGTAAATCAACGCCGCATGCCTACATACGAGATCGACTACCTTCGCTTATTTGAGCAAGCTCTTCTATGTAGATGAAGGGACCACCCTCCCGATGACCTCGGCAAAAACAGAACCATTCCTACATACGAGATCGACTACCTTCGCTCATTCAAGCGTTCTCTCTATGTAGACGAAGGGACCACCCTCCCACGACCTCGGCAAAAACAGAACCATTCCTACATACGAGATCGACTACCTTCGCTCATTCAAGTTCTCTCTATGTGAGCGAAGGGACCACCCTCCCGATGACCTCGGCAAAAAACAGAACCATTCCTACATACGAGATCGACTACCTTCGCTCATCCAAGCGTTCTCTCTATGTAGGCGAAGGGACCACCCTCCCGACGACCTCGGCAAAAAACAGAACCATCCCCACGCACGAGATCGACTACCTTCGCTTATTTGAGCGTTCTCTATGTGAGCGAAGGGGACCACCCTCGACGACCTCGGCAAAAAGGAACCATCCTACGCACGAGAACGATTTCTTCGAGCGGAATTCTCACGAGGACGAACTACTTTGGCATATTACTCTTGTTCAAATACAAAGTCAACAAAACCATTCTTATTAAATAGAAGATGTGTGTTACATTTTACATTTTACGAGGACGGAGCGGATCGGGAAAAGTCGAGCCAATCCCTAGAAAAATCGGAATTCAAAGACTCATCTATGCTAATCCTACCTCTACCTCGTCCTCGGTCTATATTACGGGCCGGCCGAGCGATCGCGGTCACTTGACGATGCGCAGCTCATGAGCTCGGCCTCGACCACTTGATGACGCCCGGTCTCGACGCATGGAGGGTCCACGACGCTCAAGAGCAATAGCACGCCTCTTGTGCGCGCCACTCCGGATCGTCATAATGTGGTTCATTTATTCTAGACTGAGAAGCTCCGGCAGAAGAAGAGGCCTCTGCATCCCGTCGAAGTATGTCGTCGAGTTGTGGTTGTCGAGTGATCACAGTTTTGTATATGCTCCCGAGCCTTTTCAATTCAGCAGATCGCTCGTAGAATTGCCAAGAGGTCCGCCATACTCGCGCCTATACTCGAACAACAGGCAGCACCTCGACAACCTCGCTTTACCGGATCGTCATCCCACCATTTCGGTGGATAACCTCCTCGTACTCGGCATGCTCCTCGGCTATCACCTGGCCTTCTCCTGGCGACCTCGAACGCCTCCAATTCAAAAGGCGAGCACGAGCTCGTCACGCCTCTCCGAGCGGCTCTACGCTGACATCGACTCACAGACGTGACCAAGCCGCCTTTACATGGAGGAGTTCGACCTCTTTCAACTCAAGAGCTCATGACAGTCTTTGATTTGATTCAACCAAGGAGAAGCATCAAACATTTTCGTGAGCGAATCAAAAAAAAAAAGATAAGTTTCTTGACATAAACTTGTAATTTTATTAACATGCCCTTAGGCGAAAAATTGTTGTACATTTACATTCAAAAAAAAAAAAAAAAAAAAAGAAGATCGCAGGATCAATCGACCTCCGGAAGCTTGCCATGTCCACGTTCGCCGCCCAAGCTCGGATAGCCTCACCTCGGCCTCTTCAGAACCGCCGAGTCTCGGCGCCCGAGCATCACCGTCTCCCACCCTTTGCATGATCGGCCAATAGAGCTTGGTCGGGATCCCGATCCACGGACAAAGCGCATGCACTCCGCGGACAAAAGAACGGAGGAGGAGGCAAGGCTCGCAGACGGGAAGCTCCTTCGAGCCGCGGACGAGCACATCAAAGTAGGCCGTCTCAGACAAGATCCTCGGTCTCCTCGCACCCATACTGCTTTGTCCGGATCTCGGTAGTCCTCGGCGACCTCTTCGATTGCATCCGAGACGCGCGCTTGTTGAGCACATCGGCCGCGCCCGAGACCATCCCGAAGCCCGCCGACAGAATGCCTCTCCGCTGAAAGCAAGGCGTTCTCCACGAGAGCCGCCATGTCCGCCTCCCGACGGCGCAACTGCTCCACCTCGGCCTTCATCGAGGCAACCTCGGCCCCGCCGCCCGCCCTGCCGCCTCACCATCTTTGCCTCCGCCGACCGCCCTTGCCGCCATTGCCTCAATGGCCGCCGATCCGCCGCTCTTAGTTTGACGAGGTCCGGATCTTAGCCTCGGCCTCGGACATTTCTTGAGCAGGAGGTATTCGACTCCTCCACCTCCCGAGCATACCGGCCACCCCGTCAGCCGCGACACGGCGCCCTTCAAGTAATCCGATATAAGATCGGATACTCTTGACACTCGGTACGCCACGCCCTCGACCCCTATACAAAATATACATCGGTCGGAAGAACACAATTTAGTTACTATGCGAAAAGTATAAGGACGGTACAAACCTCGGAAAGAGACAGGCGCCGGCTTGAACCGACGATCTACGACTCGGCCCGGCAAGAACCGAGGACTCGGGACTTCATCCTTCCGCCTTCAAGCGCTTGATGGCTGCGGCGAAGGGGATCTCGAAGGCCCCACATTCATTTCGAGAGATCCTCGAAATCCTTTGGTCGGAGACCTCGGCTCGCCACCGAGATCGGTTCGCCACGAGATCGGCTCTTCCTTTCTTCTTCCTTTCCTTCAAGCGGGTTCACTACAAGGAAACACGTGGGTCAAGATACATAACTCATGAAATAAAGAAAAAGAAGAGAAGAAGAGGCCTCACCCTTCACCGACTCCACCACGGAGGTAGGATCATAAGGCTAAGCCCGCTCGCAAGCTCGGCCTCGGAGAAGACCTCGTCAACAAGGCCAATTTGTCCAGCGCCTCCTCCAAGTCACCAAGCCCTTGTCGACATACATCGGCGATCTTATCGATCGCCATGGAACTCCATATGTCCTCAAATCGACGGAAGAAGAACTTCTTCCGCGGTTGGAGATCTTTGATTTAATTTTGGCTTTGAATTTCCTACTGGGGTGATAGATAATACCATCCCGAGCCGCCTTCGATTGAAAAGCGAAGGACAAGCCCCAGGTAAAGGAAAATTATGCCTATGGGCATAGACACCTAGGTGTTACGTCCCGTACGCTTTCTCGTCCGACTCACTGAGGCTATCTGGAATTCTCTAGAATTCCCTTGAAGGATCCACACTCTAGTAGAAGATTCCGGAAGAAGGTGGAAGAGTGTACATATTGTTAGATCCTCTTAGAATTCTCTAGAACCATGTAGATGATAGAATTCTCTAGAAGCTTGGAAGGATCTAGATCTCCTTCCCACTTGTATAAATAGGCCCTTGGCCTTTCATTTGTAACAATCCAAGAACAATCCAAGTTTGAGCAATACAACTTCCTTAGCATTCTCCAAATATTTCTCTCCCTAGTCTTCTTGTGTTCTTAGCCAAGTGACTTGGTGGAAAGGTTGCCTAACTAGTCTCGGGACGAACTAGTCTAGGACCGCACGAGTGAAGAAACTTCGAGGGGCTCAAGTTTCGGTTCGTGACAAGTGGTATCAGAGCCACGCAAGTGGTGTTTCGGTGCTTCCGTAAGTCAAGAAGGTCCGTGGGTTGAAGAGAGATGGAGAACGAAGTTAACATGACCAACATCACCATGAGGAAGAACAAGGGCCCGTCCAACGAAGGTGTTACCTTGGAGGCTCGAGTGACTCGGGTAGAGGGAATCGTGGACGAGTACCTTGAGGAAGAGGTGGTGGAAAGGCTCAAGACTCTTGAAGGTGCAAGTGAGGAGCTCGAGAGCCAAGTGTCGGTGTCCCTCAACGAGATGAATCGGAACCTGCGGGCTTCAATTCAAGAGGACATGAGGGCGACATTTGACGAGATGATGGCTAGGATGGAGGCCTTGGAGGAGATGAAGGCCGAGTTCGAAGCCATGAAGACCAGGATGGCCTGTTCGAGCGAGCGTTGGCAAACGGGGAGCGAGTTGGTGCGGCACCTCCTCGGATCGATGTCCCCAAGCCAACAGCTTTCAAAGGTTCGAGGAGTGCTCGAGAGGTGGATGACTTCCTATGGAGCATGGAGCGGTACTTTGGTGCCGCCAACGTGAGGGATGACGCAACGAAGTTGCAAATGGCACCTTCCTACCTAGCGGACGTGGCGTTGCTATGGTGGAGGCGCCGGGAGGTGGACATTGAACGAGGCACGTGTCGGATGGAGTCATGGGATGATTTCAAAGCCGAGTTCAAGCGCCAATTCTACCCAGAGAATGTGGAGTTCATGGCTCGGTCGCGACTCAAGCAACTCACGCACTCGAGGACGATCAAGGAGTACGTGAAGGAGTTCCAAGAGATCATGCTAGAGTTGCCGAGTCTCACCGACCAAGAGGCGTTGTTCGCGTTCATTGACGGGCTCAAGCCATGGGCGAAGCTTGAGATCCAACGGGCCAACGCACAAAACGTATCGGAGGCCATTGCGGTGGCCGAGCGGTTGGTGGAGTTGAAGGTGTCGAGCGACAAGCCCAAGTTCCGACGGGAGGACAAAGGGAAAGGTGGGGGAGACCGCCCACACAAGCCGGAAGCGAGGGGTCAAAGCTCAACAAGGCACACCGAGGAATCAGGTAAGAGAGCATGTCATATCTGTGGTGCCACTAACCATTTGAAATTCAATTGCCCGTTCCGAGGAAAGAAAGTAGCCGCGGTCCAAGGGTCGGAAGAGCCGAGCTCCGAGGTAGAGAACCCGTACGTGGGATCGTTGAAGCTACTCAACGCGGTCAAGGCCCGAGTAGAGCCAACAAAGGGGCCGAGGAAAGGCTCGATGTTCGTAGAGGCCTTAATCGGGGAGTCGAAGATTCGGGCATTGGTGGACACGGGGGCAACGCACAACTTCATGAGGGAAGGTGTGGCCAAGGCGTTGCGGTTGAATATCGTCCCCACCAAAGGATCAGTCAAGTCCGTAAACACTTCCGCCAAGTCGGTGACCGGCGAGGCGAGGGAGGTCCGAGTGCAAATCGGGGATTGGCGTGGCGCAGTCTCATTCACGGTGATTCCGTTGGATGACTACGACATTGTCCTCGGACTCCAATGGTTCGATCAGGTAAGGGCCTTAATTGTCCCATATTCGGATTCCTTAATTATTTGTGACGAAGGGACTACGAGCACTATCATGGCGAGGCGAGAGGCGTCGGGGTCGGGAGTCCTCTCCGCCATGCAATTCAACCGGGGCCTCCAATGTTGTGAAGAGGCCTTTGCCGCTTTTGCCGTGACGGACGAGGGCGAGGACGAGCCCGGGGTGAAGGCCGAGGTCCCGAAGGAGATCAAGGTCGTGTTGGAGGAGTTCAAAGACGTGATGCCCAACGAACTCCCGAAGAAGTTGCCACCAAGAAGGGACGTGGATCATCGGATCGAGTTGGTGACAGACTCAATGCCGCCATCCCGAACACCGTATAGGATGGCCCCGCCGGAATTGAAGGAGCTACAAAAACAATTGAAGGAGTTACTAGATGCGGGGATGATCCAACCGTCCAAGTCCCCCTACGGTGCACCGGTGTTGTTCCAAAAGAAGCACGACGGTCGTTGCGGATGTGTGGACTACCGGGCACTCAACAAGTCGACAAAGGCGCAACAAGTATCCCATTCCACTCATCGGGGAGCTATTCGACCAACTTGGAGGAGCCAAGTGGTTCTCAAAGATAGACTTGCGGTCGGGATATTGGCAAGTGCGGATTGCACCGGGAGATGAGCCAAAGACCGCCATGGTGACGAGGTACGGGTCATATGAATTCCTTGTCATGCCTTTTGGTCTTACAAATGCACCGGCCACGTTTTGTACCATGATGAACAAGGTATTCCACCCGTATCTTGATAAATTTGTTGTGGTCTATCTTGACGACATTGTCGTGTACTCACCCACGTTGCAAGAGCACGTGGAGCATTTGCGGATGGTGTTTCAGGCCTTGAGGGATAACGAACTATATGCAAAGTTGGAGAAGTGTTCGTTTGCCCAAGAGGAGGTGTCATTCCTTGGCCATCGTGTTGGGAGAGGACGAATCATGATGGACAAAGCCAAGGTGAAAGCCATCCAAGATTGGGAGCCACCCAAAGACGTGCCCCAACTCCGATCATTTTTGGGTCTCGTCAACTATTATCGAAAGTTCATCAAAGGGTACTCCCAATCCGCCGCACCATTAACGGAGTTGTTAAAGAAGGCTCGAAAGTGGGAGTGGAGCGAGGCGTGCCAAAGGGCCTTCGAGCGACTCAAGGCCACGGTGACGGAAGAGCCGGTCCTTGCTTTACCCGACCACGCGAAGGAGTACGAGGTGCACACGGATGCCTCCGATTATGCAATCGGAGGAGTGCTTATGCAAGAGGGACATCCCGTGGCGTACGAGAGCCGAAAACTTAACGAGGCAGAGCGGCGGTACACGGTCCACGAAGGAAATGACGGCGGTAGTGCATTGTTTATGACGTGGAGCACTACTTGCTTGGGAGTAAGTTCGTGGTCCGGACGGACAACGAGCCACGAGCTACTTCCAAACCCAAAGAAGTCGACGCCAAAGCAAGCGCGATGGCAAGAGTTCTTAGCGAGTTCGACTCACACGCCGAGTACAAGCCGGGTAACGAATCGGGTAGCCGATGCCTTGAGTAGGAAGGCGGAGTTTGCCGCCATAAGCCGAGCCGAGACCGACATCAAGGCGCGATTCGGGAAGGCTTGAGAAGGACCGATGGCACGAAACATCATGGAGTTTGCGGCGAGGCAAGACCCGGAGGTTTTGGGTGCGAGACGGTTGCTCTTCACCAAGGAGATCGCGTGTTCGTGCGAAGTGGGGAAGCTTGAGGAGGACATCCTCGAGGTGCCACGACTCAAAGTGGGCCGCCACCTGTGTATGCATCGCACGATGGCACTAATGGAAAACTCTTACTTTTGGCCTAGGATGCGGGAGGATGTGGAGGCGTATGTGCGGACGTGTCTTGTGTGTCAACAAGACAAGATCGAACAACAACAACCGGGCGGTTTGCTCCAACCCTTGCCCATTCCGGAGCACCCGTTCGAGAGCGTGTCCATGGACTTCATCACATGCCTTCCCAAGTCCGACGGATCGGGGTCGATTATTGTGGTGGTGGATCGATTCTCCAAGTATGGCACCTTCATCCCCGCACCACCCGACGTGACGGCCTTAGACACGCTGTTGTTCGTGAAGCACGTGGTCAGTATTGGGGCATCCCAAGACAATCGTGAGTGATAGAGACCCGCTTCACCGGAAGTTTTGGTCCGAGTTGTTCAAGATGTTGGGGTCGCATTTGGCTTACTCGACGAGCTTCCACCCGCAAACGGATGGTCAAACGGAGCCGGTCAATGCATTATTAGAGTTGTACTTGAGGCACTTCGTGAGCGAATCAAAAGGATTGGGCGGTTGTTGACACGGCACAATTCTCGACAACCTCCAAAGGAGCCGAGTCAACCGAGGAGTCCGCTCGAGTTAGCAACGGAAGACAACCGACGACTCCAACAAGCCTCGCAACGGGATACTCTGGGCAAAGTCCATCGGCATACACCTTGCCAAGACACTTCACGAGGAGACGGACTTAGCTCGGTATCTTTGGACAAGCCGCCAAGAAGATGAAAGTTGGGCGGACCTTAAGAGACGAGCATCGAGTTCAACGAGGAGACCGAGTGATGGTGAAGTTACTCCTCAACACCCGCGCCTTCGATCCGTGCACGCGGACTTATCCGAGGTACGAGGGCCATTCAAGATCGAGCGACGTGTTGGGAACGTGTCCCATCGCTGAGTTGCCGCCAAGTTGAAGATCCATCCTGATTCCATGTGAGCCAACTCGAGCCGTATCACGAAGACACGGAAGACCCAACAAGAGGACATCTGAGCGGGCACCAACGGCCGTGGTGACCTCTTACGACAAAGAAGTGGGACGAGATCATCTCACACCGGAGATTCAAGACGGGCGTGCCGCCCATAACTGAGTACTTTGTGAGATGGAAGGGCTCCGACAACGAGAGTAGTTGGGAGCATGAAGAACATTTGTGGCAATTTCGGGACCGGATCAAGCATACCGAGCCAAGGTCGCGCGAGGACGGCTTCGACTTAGCGGGGAGAATGTTACGTCCCACGCTTTCTCGTCCGACTCATCGAGGCTATCCGAATTCTCTAGAATTCCTTGAAGGATCCACACTCTAGTAGAAGATTAGGAAGAAGGTGGAAGAGTGTACATATTGTTAGATCCTCTTAGAATTCTCTAGAACCATGTAGATGATAGAATTTCTAGAAGCTTGGAAGGATCTAGATCTCCTTCCCACTCAGTATAAACAGGCCCTCGCCTTTCATTTGTAACAATCCAAGAACAATCCAAGTTTGAGCAATACAACTTCCTTAGATTCTCCAAATATTTCTCCCTAGTCTTCTTGTGTTCTTAGCCAAGTGACTTGGTGGAAAGGTTGCCTAACTAGTCTCGGACGAACTAGTCTAGGACCAAGACGAGTGAAGAAACTTCGAGGCTCAAGTTTCGGTTCGCGACATAGGCGCTCATATGCCGGAATGAGTTCGGCGAGAGTCAAGAGATAGCCCAAACATCTCTCGAACTCAACGTATACATAGGGGTAAGGAAGACGAAGACCAGCCCGGAGGCTGTCCTCATATACGGCAATAAAGCCATCCGGAGGGGCACAAGCCCTATCCTCCGGACGGGGGGCAACGAGTTCAATATTAGCAGGAATACTATATTGAAAGCATATATCCCTAATATCAGGAATACCTAGGATTGAAGAGAAGGAAGACACTTTGCCACAATCCCCCACTGAGGGGAATTGCAGACTACACTCTGCGAGAGGCATGTGAATACGAGTAAAAACAGGCAGAGACACTAACGACCTAGACGGGGAAACAGACACGATGCGACGCTCAGACGACTCGTTATGAGAAGAGGTAGCCATTACTTACTTTTGTTATCGGTGAAGAAGACAAGACAAGCTTCAAGTTGTCAATGGCGCACAATAATCGTTTTCGCAGACAAGCGTTTTGAAATCAAAGAAATGTAAAAGGCAAAGTGATAAGAGATATCATGATCGAGGAAGACATTCCCTAATATGCACTTTATCTGAATCCAACCGCTGCAATTAAATGCGCATTAAATGCGATCCCGCGTCCAAGATTTAGCAACGGAAGAATCCGTCTTGACCTCGCATAACGCCTCGTCGGTGAAGCGGTCAAGACCTCGCCTAACGCCTCAAAGTGAAGCGGTCGAAGACCTCGCCCAACGCCCGCCGTGAATCCAAGAAGAAGACCTCGCCTAACGCCCGTCCGGTGAAGCCGAAGAAGACATCGGCCGAACGCCCGTCGGGTGAAGTTAGTAAGAAGACATCGCCCAACGCCCGCCAGCGGTGAAGCCGAAAGACCTCGCCTAACGCCCGTCGGTGAAGCGAAGAAGACAACGGCCTAACGCCAAAGTGAAGCCAAGAAGACTCCGCCTAACGCCGTCAAACAAAGCCCGTCGAAGACTCGTCGAACGCCTCCTGAAGTGAAGCCACCAAGACCTCGACAGACACATCTCGCGCAAGACAAACCCCGCCGTCACAACAACCCCAATCCATCGCGACCTCGCTCGCGTCTTTTGGGGGTTGTGATAGATACTGCCCAACTACTGCGCCCAAGATCGCGCCCAATACAATTAAACGACATCAAGCTCGGCCCGACAAGTTCGCCTATGAAGAATCTGAAGCCGTGTAACGCAGAAAGTTCTCACCCATATCTAAAGAATCCTAATTCAAGAGGATAGGATCTCGAATCCTGCTGTTAGAAGACTTTGATTCAAGATCTGGTCAATACATTGTGTATAAACAGAGGCTAGATTAGATTATATAAGATTCACTCTCTTTGTAATCACTTCCTATACTTTCAATACACATACTCTCTCGCTCGTGGACGTAGATCTTATTCACGATCGAACCACGAAATCCTGCTGTTTTCCTCACATTTATTTCCTTACTAATTTAAGATCGATCGAGAATTATAGTGTATGATCAGGTAAACTCTAAATATTTGAAATAATAAATTAAAGAGATTAAGCAATTAATATGGGTTTGAGAAAGCTGAGGAAGCGATGAAAATACATGTATGGATTGTGTGTTGAACGGTAACGCGATGGGCGTTGGATGTCCACACATGAAATAAGTTAAATTTGTTTCTATATTTGGATTAAATTTAGGGTTAATTTTGAAACCTATGACACTGCTATAAATATATTTAAATATTTAAATAGGATGGTCGGACCCACCACCTACATGATTGTAATGGATAAGAACCAGAAATTTCTGCAGGTTTCCAGGAGCAGGCCCTCACTGCAGTCAAAACAAAATCCCATCTTTTCTTAAAGAAAATATCCAACTGTCCCATTAACACACTTCCCCATTTTTCAACCTTAATCAGTTGCTCTTTCGAAGCTTTTTGCCCCAAGTAAATATCTGTTTTACTTAATATGTTATATTAAATTAAACTAGCGCTTAACGTTATATAAAAAATAGTGTTAATGGGGAGAAATACCTCAAATATTAACTTTAATATTTAATTTAATTCATATGTTAAGTTGTTATTCTTTTTACCCAATTTAAAGTAAAATTACGAAAATATCTTTATTTATATATTAAATTTACTTATATCTATGATATTACTACTAAAATTAGGGTTAATCCCATGAAATATCCAAGATCATAATGTATCTATAGAATTCAATTTTTTTATTAAAACATGCAAAAAATATCCAAATGTTTGAATTGTCGTTTAAATTTGTCTAAATGGCTAAGGAGATACTTTTTTGCCATGGACAATCATTTTTTATATTTTATTTTATTAAAATCCTACGCTTCTAAATTTATATCAGAGCCTAGATTTTTATTGAGAAAATATAAAATATTTATTAATAGAGTGTTATCCTAACGGAGGAAACTCTAAGAAATATGGATCTGGACCCTTGTCCGAGATGTGATGCATATAGGTTTTTTTTCAAAATTAGAGAAAATGAGAATGTTTAAGAGATATTCTTAGATGGACCGAAGCAAGTTTTGAACGGTATGTTCAAAATAGTGGGTCAGAATAAGAAATTCAAGTTGTCCACACAAATTTGAGAAAATTCGAGGAACGAGTTATCAGCAGTGCCCAAGTTCACGAGATATTGAAAATCATCAAAGATAGCACTCATCCACCACACGGTTGATGGATGCAAAAACAAAAGAGCAACATATGATCTAAGTTTCAAAGAAGTTACACCGATTCTCAAATTATGTATAATTAAGAGATCCATAAGACGGTTCAAGATATGGCAACAACCTATATGATGTACCGCAGAGACAACCAAGATATCTATGCAAGAGGATAAGCTTCTCACCCTAAGTCGACTATATCCTACGTTTCGATTGGAAACGAACGAGGACCGTGATGTGTGTTGTTGAAGGAGTTAATCGAAATGAGTCCATCGGTTGCGATCATGTGGTGGTAGAAGATCAAGGTAGCTCAATCCCGTAAAAATCCCACGACCCGAAGGAAAGCGACTCGACATTATTCTATTAAAAAAAGGTACGAAGATGATACTCGATAGATTATTTTTATAATTATACGGAAGCATGTTGGACCTGATAGTTATGCATATTTAATCTCCATTAATGAATGTGGAATGATTTTAGCAAAGTAAAGTATGGAGAATTATGAACTAAGGGGTAATTTGGTCCAAAAAAATATGAAATGGGTAGATCCTATATGTTTTTATGAATTAGGTCAAGAATGACATGCATGTTATAGATTTGGGTATAAGAAATTTTGTCTCTTAAAATTATCCAATTAATAAAAAAACTCTTAGATGTCACTAGAGTTGGTAAGAATGGAATCGGGTACCCAATTCCTGCCTCGGCTTTTAAATTTTTGGGTCGGGCCGGTCCTGCTCAAAATTTTTCGGACCTAAAAATATGAAGCCCAAACCCACCTTGGGTGGGCTTTCGGACGAGTGGGCTTTTTTTGGATAATTTTTAATATATAAAATTAATATTTTAAATTTTAAAAAAACAATTACTTAATTAAGATCTCATAACTCCTTAACTTAAATAAATAATCAGTGATGAGAATATTTTGAGCTTACTTATTCTTATGATAATGCTTCTTGTATATCTTGACTTATTTATGTATTCATGTGATGATATTGTAATGCAGTATAATTTTAATTCTTTAATTTAAGGAGAAAAAATTAGCAATTACAAATCAAAGATAAATGATATTATTAAACTTCAATCCCATTTATACGCATAAAATAATAGAATAAAATAAATTAATTATACTGTATATATTTAAGATCAATGATTCAAAATAGATTTTACATACTATAAGATCATTAATCATCAATGTATATATTTTTGGAGATCATTTCTCTTATGAATTATTTTTGAATGATTTATGAGGTTATTATTTTTTTCATAATTTATTTTCATGACCAGTATTTGAATTAGTAAGAAAATTATTACTATAAAAATAAATATTTATATAAAATATAATTAATATTATTAAAAATTATAGATATGTATATTAAATAATATTATAAATATATTTATTTAATAAAAATCAAGGGCTTTTTATCCCAAAACCCCGAGCTTTTTGGTCTGAAGTCCCAGAGGTCCGGGTTTTTCTCATGGGCTTTTAGGTCCGGTTTTTTCGGATCTTTAATTTTGAAGCCCAAATCATCCCAAATCCTGCACCCTGGACGGGCTTTTCGGTCGGGCTCATTTTACCGGCTCTAGAGTCACATATCAATTGATGTCACAGTTGTACTAGTTTTCATGCAAATTGAGACCTTAAGCTTTAATTGGTCCATTGTCATTCATTTAATATTGATATTTTTTATAGCAATATTATATAGATAAGTAGTTTTAATATATAACTTATGAATGTTAGTAAAAAAAAAAACACTCCTCCTATATAAATTGGGATCTTAAGTTGTAATTGGTCCGAGTTAGTCCTTAAATTTTGTATTGAGTTATTATTGTTCTTAGTTTTGTTTTTGGTATGTTTCCCAAATTTATTTATTTTTTACTTATGAAAACTATCCCACAAAATATTATCTACTTATTATCCATAAAAATATTTTTTATTTACACATTTAGCATACAATTATACCTATTTGTTACTTTTAATAATACTACTTATTTATATATTTTACTATTTATGATCCACCATAAATTAATTTAATACTACATTAATGTGAGATCATAACTCTACTTGAAATTACTCAATAACTTTTATTAAAATTCGAACCAAAAATTCTCATAAACATATTTTGAGGGTGGAATGAGTATATATTATCAAATTAGTTTACTTGTTATTATAAATAGATATAAATATTTATAAAATCAATTGAGTCAAACAAAGTACAAGAACCAAAGAAAACATAGAATAAAGTTTAAGACAATAATTTAATAGAAAATTTCCCAACCTCAATTGTAAAAGAAGAATGGAAACTTGTAGTTGTATATTATTCATTTGTCGAAAAGTAATTTTCGTAGAGATTAACGTCAGAGATATACATAACGCGATATTAATTTATAGTAGTAGAGAAAAAATATACTTATCCTTCTTAGTTGATAACATATCCAGTAAATACAGTATTTTTCTTCTTATAAACAGGTCCGTATATCATACATACATCATCAGGGCCGTACCTATGCCTTACGGGGTCCTAAGCCAAAATCAATACACAAAACTCTCTCTCTCACTCTCTCTTTCTCTCACTGTTCAACAATAGCAGCAAATGTAGGCGTGGTATTTTTTATCTGGACATGGAGGATTTTGTTGTTGGTGAAGAGCTCATCGGCGGAGGAGATTTGGAGGTTTTGGCCAAATGCAAATGGGACGAAGTCCAATGTTGAGATCGTGGGAGAAGAAAATTTGGGGCCCTGAGTCGACAACCGGATCAAGAATTAAAATCCATATTAATCGTCAATATAATATATATATATATATATATATAATAAAAAATGGGCCCCCATAATTTTGGGGCCTAAGCAATAAGCATAGTGAGCTTGGCCTTAGTTACTACCTCAGACATCATTGCCATCGCAGATAGCTCGCTTATCGTAATAATATTAATATAGCTCATCAGGGGCTATGACACGAGGATTTTTATTGATTCTTTTGAGTTCAATCCATAACCGTTAATTAAATAACATGCATGCTCCCCTCTACGTGCGCAAAGGTTTTTTTAATTGATTAAATAATAATTCATTCTTCTCGATATTGTTGATATGTCTTTTTTATACGTAGATTAAGGAGATTTTTGTTTTATGTGTAAAATAATATGTGACAAGAAATTCGATATATTTTTCAGTATAAAATTATTTCATTTTTTGGAACAAACCAATAATAGCAAGATAACTCAAAAAAAAAAACAATCATTAATAATGGGATTGATGAAGTGTTAATTAACATGCATGCTCTCTTGTGACGCGCACACGGTGCTGCGGCTGAGGCACAAGAATCCAGCTGTACTCTAATTATATATGTAATCAACTCATTAGATTAAGTAAAAGCTAAAAACTAAAGGATAATTATAATTCCTAATTAGGTCTGCATGTCGTGTTTATCGTGAGATATAATTTAAATAATATGCTAAATAAGTAATTCATCCATCCTTCAAAACTTTCATTTAATTTTGATATAGAATAAATATTAACTATACCTATTTATTTAAATATATATATGAAATGATGACATTCATTGCCATGAAGTGCCAAGTCCGTACACATACGTGATGTTAGATCTGGATCATTAGAACTATTTCGATAGAACTAAATATGAGGACGTATGAACGACATCATCAACCAAAATTATTAGATGTGAGGACTCTTAGATTCTTATATTCAGATAAGAGCATACTCCTTATGAATACATATATTCCGAATTATATGGAATCTTTTAAACACTACAGCTCATACCTCGAAAAATCTAGCCATATCATATTCGTAATTGGTAACAATGTATATTTATCTTATGTTATGTTTCACATCTATAAATAAATTCATCATATAAGGGTCAATATGTAATCTTATTGTTTAAAAATCAATGACTTGAACAACATCTACCCAAAGACCTCATCATGTTTGTTTTGCATTTAATCGATGATTGGTAAATCGATGAATATTTTATTATACTTTCACGGTATCATCTAATCATCCTTATAAATAAAGTAAGTCCTTTTAATTTATCTTTATTTATTAAATTTACAAATTAAATCTATCAAATCCTTTTCAATCCGTCTATCATAATTTTATATTTTTTATTTTTTAAAAAATCAATTCCATAATTTTACATTCAATTTAATTAATTATTTGCAAAAAATTACAAACAATTCACTTTTTTACATTCATTAACTATTAATATATTTACTTATTATCTTTATTACTCATTTAATTTTACGATCCATTAATCTATTTATTTATTATTTCTACTACTAACTTTATATTCATTATAATTTATTAAAATTTATACTACCAAAACAATGTAAATTTTCAATTAAAATTAAAAGTACTATACTTAACAAAGGAAAGAAGTCCGAAATTGCCAATATATTGCATGTAGTTTAGAGAACGCGAGGTAGCTTTTCTTTCCAAGAAGACCGGAAACTCTACAGTGCACAGATAGGGCGCCAAACAACATTTAATTTCTGTCCTTTTTCTTCGTAACAATACAGTACTATTTCTTTATCTCAAAAAAAAAAAAGGGTTTAACAGTACTATTTCTGAATGCTCTTTTATAGTCTTATGCCCCAGGAAATATTTGCAGCCCACAAATCGACAAATACATTTTGTATCCACGTTGCATCGGATTATCCGTCGAATATAGCCCAAGACCCTTTCGATATTTATGTACCAACTAAATTGTACATTTAATAAATATAAAAAATTAACAAGAAATAGACATTCATTAATACACAGCCTCATAATTTACAATAATCAGTAGTTTTGTGGAATAGTAAAAATACCAGCAAAATTTATGTAACATAATGCATCATAATAAACCCTAATAATAACCGTGCAAATATGAACCACCGCTTGAGCAATAGAACCGGCGAGCTCCTGCTGCTTCCATCCTTGCGCATGCAGAGCCCCAATTTCGTAATTTCCTATACAATATAACCTTCCAAGTACCCTCGAGAAAATTTCCAATCCCGCCCCCAAATATTAAAAGATATTTCATTGCTCCCTTTAACCCCATACTAGAAATCACTATTTACAAGTTCCCAGATTGCCATCCAAAAAAGACACTTCTGCCCCTTTCATATATTAACAACAAGCCCTTCCTCAATTTATCAGGTCCGCCACCCAGTCTACGTCCGGATTTGGATCCGGATCCGGTTCGACCCGATCCAAGGGATTCTCCTTGCTTAATTTCTCGAACATCTTCGCCCGCAAATTCCTCCCGGACTCGACCTGCTCCATCGGTTCCTCCTCGCTCTCCCACGCCTCGAAGTACCCGATCCCGGACGTGATGGGGTTGTAGGCACGCTGAAATACCCCGGCGGCGCCACCTTCAGCCGCGGCGACAGACCACCACCCCGAGCCATGACGACGGTATCGACTTCACCTTATTCAGCTGCAGCTGCCGCAGCGACGCCACCATCTCGCTGACCGTCGGTGACATGGGCGGCGACTCGGTTGTCGGCGGCGACGCGGACTCCGGCGACGGGATGCACGCGAGGCGTCCGTGGGAATAGGAGGAGCTGCCGCCGTCGTAGGATTCGGCGCGGGGGCTGAGGACGCGGAGCTGCTCGGGCGCGTGGGCGAAGAAGCAGACGCGGCGCTTGCAGCTCACGCCGTCCTTACATGGCTGCGTACGATAGCGCGCGGGGTGGAGCCAGCACTCGAATACGCCGTGCGCGAACTCGCACGCGTCGCCCTTCCGGCAAGTCCCCTTCCGGAAGTCAGGGCAGGCGGTGCCGGAGTAGTGGTATTTCCGCGGGTCGCGGCGGCGGGCCTTCTCGCCGGGGTGGGCGTAGGGGCACTCCGTCCAGTCGTGCGACCGGCCGCGCGTGCACTTACGCACCTTGAACTCGAACATGCGGAAGTTATCGCACGAGTGCGCGTCCACGGGGAGGAAATCGCCGCCGTCAGAGTCAGCAAACGGGAACTCCGAAACGACGTCGCTTGAGTTGGACGGTAAGTAACGCTGCAGCGCTTTCAAGGAGTCGGTCTGGAAGAATAGGGAGTAATCGTCAACGGAGCCGTTAGGACTGACGGCGGTGGGGCTCAAGGCTAAGGAGGTGTGATCGTCTGTGGCCGAGGGCCACGGAGGAGCATGCACCGTCGTACCGCCATAGCTTCTCTCTCCAAGCATCATTTTTTCTCTCTCTTGATTTTCTCTGCTTCAGGTTTTTCCTCTTTCCCTTTCAATATTTTTGGTGCGGGGGAGACGGGGGTGGTATTGTGTAGTGAAATGGTGTGGTTGAGTTTGTATATAAACTGCTCCAGAAGTGGAGTTCAACCACGGTTACGAAAGAACCGAACCACGGTTAGGTGAAAAATCTCGGTTAAAGAAATGGGGGATTCTTCAATACGACGTCATTCGTGGACTAAAGTAGGAAGGCGGAACAAAATGACGACACGTGTAGTTTACTTTATTTGATTGGTTTGTGATGAATTGTGGGTGGGCAGCGTGTCACCGAGGTTAATTGGGGTGGGTTAAATTTTGGCCAGTAGTTTTTTAACCGACATAGTACTAAATAGATAAATTAAGCTTGCTAAATGAAAGTGAAATTGAATTATTATGCCATTCGATTTGACATTTGAGGGCCTTTCAAATAATTATTTACCCTTTAACCCACTTCCTTTTAATGTTTCGATTTTGCAATCTATTCTCATTGTGCGACTCTAACGTAGTGCAAGATTTGTATGAAATTATAATGTAGCACAATTTTTTGTAGTTTTTTCTTTTCTTTTCTTTATTTATAAAGAGAGGTACATGCATCACGGACATCATATGCCATTCACTTAAAAGAAAAATCACGTTTTAAGCATATTTATTAGTTATGAGCAATTTCCAAAAGTTTTATGAGACTTTCTCAAAATTTGTTATCTAACCATCTTAATAATTCGAGTTATTCAAACCTTAATTAAAAATAACTCAAATTTCTTAAATTATACGGTACATAGCTCTCCGTGGCCTAATGGTCGCATCAATTCTTTTAAGAAAACAAATTAGACTGCAACCCTTTATTTATACATATTAGTAAGTACTTAATTAAAATTTAACTCAATTAATTAAGAATTACTTATCCGTCCCACCTATAGTTTCATTTCTTTGGCGCAGTATTTGGAGAAATGGATAAAGTAGTTAAAGTATTAAAAAGTGGGTAGGGTCCACACTTTTGAAGGATAATTATTTCCTAAAATGGAATGAGACATTTCAGAATTTTGATAAACCAAAAAAGAAAATTGAGATATTTTAAATGGGACGAGAGGAATAGTAAATTTGAAACAAGTATTTAACTAAAGTTTCTACTTATTATTCTATTTCAATGTTTCTTCATTTTTTTGGCAATTGATGTTAACATCCAAACATTGACGTTTGTGGAAGTGGAACTATAACCTCTATGTGTTATATTTGTGTTGCATTATGAGCTAGGATGATGGAGCCATGCCATGGAGGTACATAATTTCATAAATAATTTTACTTTAAATTATTTTTTTATGTCCACAATATTAAAATACTCTTGATGTTATATATACAGTGACGAAGCCAGAATTTTTCTTCTGGGGGCCCAATTAATTATAATTTTAAAAGATAATAAAATAAAATTATAAAATAATAATTATTTAATAATATAATGATTTTATTATAATCCTTTTAGAAATTTGATTGGTAATATTAATTCATATATAAAATTTTATTATTTGCATATATCTTTTATTTTATTAATATAAAATAAATTATAGAAAAAGAAAATAAATAGCATTTTATCAACATAAAACAAATTATAGGAGAAAAAAAAAAGGAAAGAAAGATAAATGAAAGAAAAAGGAAATAAAAGAAAATAAGTATAGAAAAAAGAAAAAAGAAAAATATAACTAAAATGAATCGAACCAAGATCTCTTAAATGAGATATAAAAATCCTAACACATTAGACTATAATAGATTTAGTTATTAAATGTTAAATATTTGTAGAGAGCACACATGTTTAACTAAGAATTAATTCACATAGTGTTATTATTTGCATACATATTTTATTTTATCAATATAAAACAAATTATAAGAAAGAAAAAAGAAAAAAAGATTCCAAAATAAAGAGAAGAAATATAATAGAGAGAGGGAGAAAACACAAACCAAAAGGAAAGAAAGCAGAAGAATAAAAAGGAAAGAAAGAAAGATAGGAAAAAAAGGTCAGGTCTCATGTAGCTCCGTCCCTATATATATACCCAGATTTTATTCAGATAACGAGCAAGACAAGATATGTTCAATCTTCGATCTTCTATGTTCAATCTTGTTTGAGAAGATCGATCTTCAAAGACATTTTTCCTCTTTATGGATAAATAAATTTCTTGAGTGTAAAATAAACGATATGGGAAAATATGAAATTTTGTCTTATGTCGCAGGGGCAGGAAATTTATCCTTTAATGTCAGTCTGGATATTTGGAAATTTTATATGGTGCAATTTCAGCTGGTGTTTGCTAAGAGCATCCATAATTGTGCAAGCAATTTAGCTTATTTTTGTAATTATTTTGTTAGATACAATTATTCTGAATTCTATTGTTATAATACCAACTACTTTTATATATTTTATATTTACATATTTATATATATCATAATATTTTTATTTAAATTGAATAAAATTTTATTTTATGTTATCGAATTAGTACTTTTAAATAATATTTTATAATTAAAATAGTTATGCTAAAAACTAAAAAGTGAAAATTCATTTTTCTGTTGAAAGAAAATTTGTTACAACATATAATACATAATTTAAAATAGTTTTACTATTACCAAATTAATAATTTATAAATAAAATATATATAATTAAAATTATTAAAATAAAACATATATAACTAAAATTGTTAAAATAAATTGAAAAATAAAGATAAATTTTGGATTCAAAATAAATATGATATCATTTTCAAAATTAAACAAAAGATTAGAATTGGATTCAGAATAAAAGGAAAATAAGAAGTAAAAGAGAAAATAAGTGTCATTGTAGGGAAAAAAAGAATATAAACTCAAAAAAAAAATCTGATTCGAATAATGAACAAGAAGAAAGACAATAAATGAAACCAATCCATGTGAAAGAAAGAAAAAAGGAAAGGGACAAAATGAAATAGGAGAAAACCGAACAAATTTGAATATAAAAAAGATGAGAAAAACAGTAAGGGACCCGCCGCTAACAGCCAGTCAATTGACGCACGCACATGTCATGCCTCTTCTCTATGGAGACTTATATAGTCATATTCCATTTTTCAACGGAGAAACAATTTTGCTCCCCCACTCCTTTTCTTCCCAGCTATCAAACAAGTAAACTAAGCAAATGTTCCATAGTGACAGTCCAATTGTTAAGGTGGGTTCCTGTGATCGAGAGGTTATATGTTTGAACCCTACTAAATACTTCTATGGGTTTAAGTCTGTTACACTTGATTTTCTAAGTGTGGTTTACTTTTCATTTATGGTTTGTAGGTTATCGCGAGAATGTATGGTTTACAAAAAAGAAAGTAAACTAATCCCATAACTTTTGGGACTACATGAACAATAATTAAGGTTATTTTTGCCCCGAGTTTTCATTTTCTTAGTCTCACTTTGATTTATCTTTGCACACATTTTAATATAAGGCAAACCAATATTTTGCGAAACTTTAATTATTAGTTATATTTTCTTTTCACCTTAATTTGTCGGGAGAAAAGTTAATGGAGCACCTAAGTGATCTCTTTCACATTTTAAAAAATAAATTATTACGAATCTTTTTATGATCTATAATTGGAAAGAAATTGATTTCCACTATAGCCCCACATTATTAATGGATCAATTATTTCTCGAAAGTTATAAGAAAAATGGGCTATTGGCTATTGCGGGTCTTTTGGCATAAATATATGATAAACATTTTTAATAAGAATGGTTCGTTTGGAATATTTGTTATAAGAAATGTTCTTTCAATTCATATCCCCTGGACCCTACGTGATGTTTGTTAGAAATTGATAGGGTCACGTCAGTTTAAAGGAACTGTACTAATTTTCTTACTTCGCATGTCGACTTCCAAGTTTCTATCTGTCACGCCTAACTGGTTGAGAGTCTAAGTTAATCTAAAAACATACCTTATTTTAAAATGTATCGATCATTTAACGACTAATCAAGTAGACTTAGAAGAATTTGTTGCTAATTCCATTCCAATGTTGCAATCAAGTGTAGTTTTTAATCAATATTTCGTCTTTGGTAATTATGTTTATCAAGATTAATTTGTATTGGATTGATTTTATAACAACTTGTAAGTAATGTTACTATTCATATTTTTGTTTCCAAAAAAAAGAAAAATACACCTACCATGATATTACATCAGACTAAACTCGTATATTTATCTCAAATACGAAATAATATTGTTTGATCTATATTAATAATCATATGTTATCTCCGATTATCAATTATACTTTCGACATCAAATTATGACTTCGAATTCAAGAACATTACGAAGAGTAAAATATATGTCTATTCAAAACGTCCACAAATAAATATTTTGTTTTGTCCACCAAATCTAAACGCATATTGTTTCATGGAAAATTCCATATGGAACTCTCAAAATAATCAAGAATATTTCTATTTTTTGGTTAATTTAATACAAAAAAGTTTAAAGACAATATCACGGTAGATTAGAACTAAAGATATTTTGTCTCAAACATTAACCTACCATTTGGCTAACACATGCATACAAAAATATTTCTCCTCACTCCACCATGTCATGTAGCACCACCATTGTAATTAGTCTTGTCTTTCCTTTTTTTTTTCATAATCGTTTATCACATTGTAATCTAAGTACTGTATGTTGTGTATTAAAGTGAGCAGCGGCTCATTTTGACCGATTTTTTTTTGTGACTAAATATTTAATTTTGTTAAATTAAATGGTATATAGTCGATCTATGTTCCTAGTAAATGATCGTTATATATTCGTTTTCAAAAATCCAATTTTTGGTGACTGCGAAATAACTTTTAAATTTGGCCACTCAAAAGTGAAGCTATGGAATAAAGTGGATAAGTATAAATCATTTAATGCTTAATTATCCCATATTTTTCAATTACCATTAATTAATTTTGTATATAAATTGTTATATTAATACTTGTAATAATTATGTGTACAAGAGATGGGCCTGAATCCCACGCTCGCGCCTCCGCCGCCTACCTCGTCCTTGGCCTCGATCGAGTGATGCACCTTGGCCGACGTCCGGCTCCATGGTCTGTAATTCACAATTGTGGATTTGGATCTTTGCAATTGGTATTTGGGTATGGTCTTGGGCTTGTTTCTGGCTCAGTGTATATATTTGTAGGATGAGTTTATCCGAACCACGTTTAACTATGTGTCGTTTACTATTTTGCTTGCTGTTATGTTTCTACAAAGCATATCTAACCAACAACATATCGTCAGTTGACTTAGGCTCAATTTGATGACTTGCATCAATATGACGTACACTTGCATCTGACTTATGTTTTGCCTTGTTTATATAATGTTTTTAAGTATATGAACGAGAAAGCCTTCAATTCCACCACTTTCTGTACACAAAATCGAGTCAGGATGTTATCTCACTAATCGATTGTTCTAGTCATCAGAGGGATTGCGATCTGACTTGGTTACACTCTTGTTAGTCTTTAGAAAACTTGCAAGTTCCGAATTTTTTTTCTGTTAGGTATATTCTTCCCATATACTTGACACCCTCGTTCAAGGTCGAACATCAAATTGCAGGATTTCGTTGCCACATGTTTGTGGCGTGTCATTTAGCGATGGAAGGTCCCGAGAAGCAACGACTTGGTGTTGAAAATTTGAGATCGAGCTGGTTTTGATTAGGTCCCAAACCTTAATGGCGAAAATATATCTCCCAATGACAAACCATCGATGCTAAGTCGTGGGACATCATTTTAAGTTATGCCTAGCCCGATGACCTTTTTATGCGAAGAGGAATGGAAGATGATGACGTTCGCCAAGATTCATCTCAAATGAAGAGTTAGTTAACTCGTCAGAGAAAATCAGAGTCATTCTTGACGAAGTCGTGGAAACAGACTAAATGCTTAAAATTTCAACAACTGAAAAGCATCAGTGAAATCCAATGATAAAGATCTACCATCTGAAGACTAAGCGTTTGATAGGATTCAGTAGACTTGATTGTCAAGAAAACTAAGGATCAGACAACACGTCTTGCATATCAAGAAAACTAAGTGATTTTCATCTGAAGACTAAGCGTCTTGCATAAGCAGATACATGAAGTTCAGAGAGCCTAAAGACTTCGCGGAAAGCTCATCCGCACTCAGAGTTAATCGCAGCCTTGTCATTAATAAAATTACCTGAAGATGAAGTTAGAAAAGGAAGTCGGAAGCCAGCACAGAATCATTCGTGGAACCAGCTGAAGACCGAAGATAATGAAGGAAACTTAGATACGTTGATGATTGTCAAATGATCTAATCTGACTCATAAAGCAACAAAGTATAAGACGACAAGTCCAACGAATGTATTTGTTAAATTTAAATTTGAATTTCAAATGAGCTTTTTTCCAACAACTAGTTTGTCTCAATTTGTCTATAAATACATGACTTCCTCAAGGAATAAATAAGTGAGATTCGCAAAAACCTCAAGGGAAGAGAGAGAGAGAGAGAGAGAGAGAGAGAGAGAATGATAGAGACCTTTTGAGAGAGAAAACTTCCTATAGTAGAGGAAATCGAGAGCTTTCACTTATGTTCTCCTTCTATAAGAGCTCGTTTGTTGGATATCTTAAGAAAAAGACATAATCGATAACTTCATCTCTCATTCCAACTCAACTCTCGCTACATGAGCTTTGGTTGTTAGATGTCTTAAGAAATAAGATACAACCTGACAACTCCATCTCTCGTTTCAACTCAAGAGACTTAGACAAATTTACTTTTAAATGTGTAAGTTTTCATTATTTTGTCTATGGTGAAATCACATAGGTCTAGTCCTTCTTTGTCTAGTATTTATTACTTTGTAAAATTTGTAATATGACTTAGAATGAGTGTGTTTATCTTTAGATTTGTTCTTCATTATGAGGACACACTGAAATAGATAAAAATTTAGTTCTAACCAAGTCCGATGATGATGGAAGTTAGAATAAAGTCGTAAGTAGACAAGCAAGGTATAACTACTAAAAGCAATGGTGGCGAGTAGTCTAAGGTGAACGGGTGAAAGCAAATTGAGAGAGATCCCGACCGATAACATATGGACGGAAGATCTTAAGTGGCATGAGATTTGAAGTCAATTCACTTGGAAGTTAAAACAAGGAATGCTTTTAATGGCTAAGGGATGCACATGTTCATCGATTTGTAGCGTAGGATGAGTTTTTGAACCACATGAAAACCTCTTTGTTGTTTACTTTTTGATATTAATTGTTTAGCTTAGCTTTGCTTTCAACATCTAGAGTTCTCAAAGTTGGATATGATATTTTTCACTATTTTCTTGCTTGGGTTAATTATGATCTAATAATTTTCGAACAAGCTTTTAGAGTGAACTTAAGTTCAACCTCGTACTATCACATTTCGTACACACGTTGAGTTTGTGTTGTAGGTCAGAGTGCTCATATCAGTCAGCAGACTCATCGAATGACTCAGTTTTTTTTTTAAGGCTACTCAAAACTTGTGAAAAAATTCAGTTAGATATATTCCATCCATATACTTTACACTTGGCTCTTGGGACCTAACACTTGGTGTAACATATTATTTACAACACCATTATAGCTTCAGACAAAGGTGAGGAAGAACTCTGACCTCTAGGTCTAATGTTTTTCATTTTCAAATCACCTAAGACCTCGACCTTTTTTCAAACAGATCTCTTCAAATTAATGAAGTATAGCCATATAAGAGCATGCGACTCCAAATCAAACATGCTTTTCTAGTACTTCAACGTATTTTCATTTATTAGAAACATTTAAGTGTTTAAAATCAGAATTAAAGCCATTTCATAGCACATTTGCGAGTCAATATATGGACTTCGTAGCAAATCAATTTCGGCTCTTGTATCATAGAGCAAAATGAGCATCATCATGCATTTTTAATCACAATGCATAGGGGAATAGAATAACAACGACAACAGTTCTATGCTACTCTAATCAACCTTAACCAAATAAACTCGCATGCTAGATGCGTACACATTGTGGTTTTCATATAAGGGTTTTGGATGGATTTTGGCTAATCAAGGAGATAACATTGACGTATTAGCTCGAAGTTTTCCACGGACAATGCCACTTGTTAGATCTAGGTTGACGATCTAGCAAGAAAGAAAATAATTTACCTTGTATCAAGTGAAATGAAGATAAGTTCGTTTTGATAAATGTTAGCGAGCTCTCGAAACACATTCAGTATGAACACAACAAACTCGATTCATCGCGAGAACTACAAAGAGAGCCGAATGGGTCCTCCGTGAGAGACTCCACGCTCAAGTCGATTTTGATCGAATGAATGAGTTTCAAAGTATAAGTATTAAGAGCAAATGGCACGTACCTTCTTGCAAATGAAATGATGGAGTATTTATAGTGTGTCATGCATGGGAACTTATTGGACTTATTACCTTGAATAGACAAATTGCTTATTTTAGTCTTGGGCTAAAAAAATTGCCTATACTTATTTCATACTAGAAGAAAATAGCTAATTAATAGAAATAACTATAATCCATGATTAAAGACTCGATTATTACTAATCATAAAACAATATTTAATATATCTTATTGCCTTACGAAGTTGACGACGTTCTCTTCCTTAGCAATGTCTACTTCTTCCTTTCCACATTCTTTTCGACCTCTTCGATCGTGATGATTGTATTAGGTTCATATATTGATCATAATCTTACCTATAGTTATCATAACTTAGATTATCATCCAATTAGTAAATTTGAGGTAACGAAATTAATTAACCTTGGCTTTGTTAGCCTTTTGAGGAGCGAAATTTAATAATAAGATTGTGCTTGAATTGTATTGCACTGCACACAAAACTACCGAATTTCGAGGTGGGTTGCCTTTCTACGCTTTACGTGTTGTGTTTATATTGGAATTAATTGTCCATTGTCCTTATTTAGTTGTAATATACTAATATATATTCCTGCCTAGCAAGAGCAAGTGTGAGTCAAGGTCAAGCAAGAGCTAGACTTTCTCCCTTGCTGAAACGCGCGCATGCGCATACACACACACACACACACACACACACACATATATATATATATATATATATATATATATATATATGAAGTCTTCAATTTTTTAGAACTAAGAATTAATATGGTCTATTCATTTCTTATAATTTAACGATCAAAATTAATTATAGATTGTTTATTATCATTAGCTTTTAATGGTAATCGTTTAGCTCTATAATCAAAGAATTTTATATATTTATTTTCGGTAACTATATTAATATGCATAATCACTACGATCACATGCACTATAACATGAAGTTAAGAACATAACATGAATTACACGAATAACGAATAATAGAATGTGAAATATCCAAATAGCCAAAATTTAAGGATTTAAATATTTTTATTATTAAATCATTATGAGTCATTCGATCTTATTCAATCTAACGTTGATTGGTTCTTAATTCTTATCTAAGAGATAATTCCCTCTATAATCAACTCATATATATATATATGCGATTGTGCGATTGTATTCTGTATGGGTGATGGATTCCATTACAAATATCACATCCTCAAATAAAAAAAAGTTCAAGAAAAACAAAGAATGCAACAGGAAGTTGAATTTTTATAAGGTTTACATGTGATCGTGAGATATTAGGATATTGGAAAAAAAAATCGTTTGAAATTTGTGCATTTGATAAACAAGTTAAACTCGAGTCTCGAGTTCGAGAAATTATTTAATTGTTATTATTTGAGACATTAAATATTTATATGAATTTATTTATTTTTTCTTCTTAATTAAAATAATGGGATGGTGAGAATTGAACTCTAAACCTCTTTCTTTATGTAGAAGAGATTTACCCCTTGGATATTCTGAAAGGGGTGTAGAATTTATTTGTTTAGCATTATTTAAAGGATTAATTATAGTTTATGATCTAAATTTTAGTATTTTTTAAATTTATGATCCCAACTTCAATTTATTTTTAAAATAGTCTGAATTTTGCAAAAAATTAACTATGGTCCATGTTAAAACTTCGTCATTATATATCTAGTTATGTTCACTTACAAAAGATATTTCTCACGTCGTAGTTTTACTCTTTCAACATCCCAAACTCAAAACAATGGATCCATCTACAATGATTTGGATTGAAACAACTCCAAATTGATTAAAATTCATAAGATCACATAATGTGTAATTGTATTTTTATTTTATTTTTTTAAAAAGATGTAAAATGAATAAATAAAGAAAAAAATCGTAAATCTTACAATTGACCTACGAAGCCTACTAAGTAAAACTAAGCTATAGCTCAATAATAGAGCACAACAATTTTGAACAGCCCCACCTACTTACATAGATGCAAGAGGAAACCTTTATTTATTTATTTATTATTTTAACCAAAGTAGACATAAAGAGTGCCACGTAAAACTTATTCTGGTTGGCATTTATGATAGTCATGCGCCCAAATCTAACATGTAGATGGTAGAATCTATTTCCGTACCAGCTTTAGCACCAACTTTATTGTTCCATATTCATGGTGCATTAAGGTTCTTTTTGCAAGACACAGCTAGTTTTATATTCCCCCTAGTTGGCCCTTCGATACTAAAATCAATAAGCTTGTGAGAATCACGTTATGTTTTAGTGTTCTTTTGCCGTTCAAATTTGGGAGACTATTTGTTCGTGGCTGGAATATCCTCAATCATAACAAGTAATTATTTCGGATCATCTATCGTATTTCATTAATTATGGTATTGGTAAAGATGCAAAAAAGATTTTCTGATTAATTTGCAATGTGTTGGTTGGAAGTCTTTGCAAGGTAAGGAATGAGCTGATATTCAAAAATATTAACCCTATTTTGTTGAGGGTGTTTGATGAAATTAGATTTAGCTATTGGAAGTGGATTCAGGTGAATTTCCCTCGATCTTTTTACTATTCTTTAAACGCTTGGTGTATTTATCCCTTAAATTGTATCCTTTATAGGCTTTAAACTTTGATATTACTCGGGTGATCTCTATTTTTTGTAAAAGTTTTAAGTATTCCTTGTACTCTCGTTTATTTATTTTATTTGACTTTTCAGAAGAAGAAAAAATGAAGCTTGATAGATGTTAATGTCTTCTGTTTACTTTCTCCAACGAATAGCGTAGATATAATTATATATAAATGATAAATAGGACTGAGCGAAATTGAATAATCAAATCAAATCATGAATTTCTATATTTCTTCATTGCAGTTCAATTATTGGTTAAATTTTTTCTATTGGTACAGAACTGACCAAATTTTTACTATGCAATATATTAATGTAGTTCGATTGTTTTTATTCTAAGCACCGAACAAATCCTACAAGCTAACAAATTTTTAATACATTACTATATTTCTTTCATTTATGATTGATGGTGGATTTATTTTGATTTTGTTATAATCTTTTTGGTTATCTTTAATAATAAATTTTGGTTGCAAAGTTCGACTAACTGAAAATCAAAATTAAGTTGAAGTATGAAGTTGGACCTCAACTTTTTTTGAGTCGAACCGATAAAATGTTTGGCACCAATAAGTAATAATTAGGAAATAAGACATCCAATATAGTCAGTCAGTTAGGCATGCGAGAGTTTGGGTGATATAACGAAAATCTTTGGGACGAAAGAATAATATATGCTTAATGAACCGTGCGCGATTATTAAATGCTGATTCCTAAAATCTATTGAAAATTTCATTCAAAATCAAGCAAACAAAGTTGTCGGACAAAACAAAATGTAGATGTCTCAAACAAAAATCGAAAATCGAAAAGAAAAAATTAAGAGAAACGTTATAGAAAGAATCTTATAAAATGATGGACAAACTTGTGAACTCAAAAGCCTTTACAGTCTCGAAACAAGCTTCAATTTGAGCAGTTACGAATTTTACACTTTAATCTACAGATTCTAATACTCCCCTGTTCCCAAATTATTGTATGAAAATCTTTGATATGAGTTTTAATTAAAATTGTATAGTGTATTATGAATTGATAAAATATTTAATATTAGTGTAGTATTAAGTTAATTGATTCAGAAGTGTATTCTAAGTTAAAAAAATAGTGGTTGACCATGAATAATAAAGTATATAAATAAATAGTTTTGTTATGAATAATAAATAGAAAAATAATGTCCTTAAATGATATAAATCTATTTGAAGGACCAATTGGAAATGAAAGATAGAAATAATTTGAAGGAAATATCCAAGGGTAACTATCATTGAAGCATTGAACCTAGATGATGACTAAAGTGATTTCATGTGGATTTGCCATGTCTGGATTACCGACTACATTTCATAATATAGCGGGTCAAATAGGAAATTAAGAGAAGTTGAGGGGCATGTGGGGGGGAAAATTGGTCAAAAATGGTAAATAAGGAATTAAGAGAAGTAGAGGGGAAAAAATGGTCAAAAATGGTAGAGGCGTCTCTGTCACGTGATACATCCACGAGGAATGTTTATAGAAGTGGCAGTAAAGCAGGGGACACATGCAAAACGACACAACATTAAATGGGGTCCGATGCGACGCCGTACGATAAGGCCTACCACGAATCCGTCCGCCCACGTGACGACCTTCTTTTGGTTTGGGGCCCTCGTGGCACGCTCTCCCGTTTTCACGGTCCTCGCCTCACCACTTGTCCAAAGCAGTGCACTCGTCGTGGGCCCGCCCAACCCCCTCTTTTCGATACACCTCCCACTTATAAATAGATATTTATTGTACCTCTTTTAGGATGGCCTAATTAAAACATCATCAGTTTAAATTAAAATTTGTTTGCTTTCAAACTCATTAATAAAAGATGGCCTAATTAAATATCATCAGTCTATAATAAAAAATTGTTTGCTTTTAAAGTCATTAATGTATATGTGTTTTGGATCGATAATAATTTGCGCATGAATGCGTATGATAGCGGTACGAGATACTCTCTCCTGGGACTGACAATTCGTGCGTATCGGATCGTTATCGTGTCGACACGATAATGACACGACTTGATAAGGCCAAATACGAACAAGACCCATTAAGAATCTGTCCGACACGAACACAAACACGACACGAACACGAATATGACACGATTTTTTTCGTGTTGACACGACACGACATGAAATAATAAACTTAAATCAAAATTAGAAAATAAATAAATAAAAATATAAAAATATATAAAATATAATTAAATTAATACTAAATATATATAAATATTATCGAATTATATTAAAACGACACGATCCGACACGAACACGAATGCAACACGAAAATTATCGAGCTACACGAACACGACACGGATCCTACACGAACACGACACGGAATTATTGTGTCCTTATCGTGTCGACACGATAAGGACACGAACACGATAAGGTTGAACACTGACCCGTTAATTTCGTACGTGTTCGTGTCGTATTCTCGTATCGTGTCGAAAATTGCCAACCCTACTCTCTCCACATCCACCAATTTACGTTTAATTTCTTTTCGATTTATTCATTAGTATTTTTTATTTTTAAAAATATCAATTCATAATTTTTATTTTTAATCTATCCATTTATTTATAACAAAATCAAATATAATTATTTTTTTATTTTCACTATCTATTAATATATTAATTTATTATTTCAGGACATGAAATATGTTGCCACCTCATCTTTCTTTTTGATGATCTCGTCTAAAAATTGGATATTTGGTTAATTTTCTTTTCTTGAATAAATATTATAACAGTCAGTGCTCTGAAAAAGAAAAACAATATGCTTTGCTGCTTCGACCATCTTTTCGAAGATGTCGTCACATTAGTCTGTTTTAGAACTGATTTTTAGTCGTGTGCCTTTTCATATTAAGGTTATTAGTATATAAATATATCAATTTTAAATTTATTTTCATTTTTTTATAAATTTTAAAAATTATCATAAAATACATAAACTTAATCACTTTAATGATTTTACTACGACTTCAAATTAAGGTCAAATTAAATTTGACTTTGCATCTCAAAAATTTACTATAGACAATGCAAAACGGTTAATGATATAAATAGGAGACATGAAACATCGATGTTCCATCAAAATAAATCAGATTTTTTTTATTTCTAGAATTCATTGTGTCAACCCTCATTACAAAAATCTCGTCTTCTCGTTTGTTTCATCGTCTGGTTCTAGTTCGGATCAAAACAATTGATATCATCTCTCTACGATATCGTTTATATCATTGACCGCATTGTCTATGGTAAATTTTGAGATGTCAAGTCAGATTTAATTTGACTTGAATTTGAAATTGTGATTAAGTTTGTGTATTTTGTGATAATTTTTAAAGTTCATGGAAAAACTAAAATGAGCCCAAAATTAGTGTATTTATACGTCAATAACTCTTTATATTAAGTATCTGATTTTTTTATTAGGATATTGACACTTGAAATATTTGTGTTTGTTGTATTGGAAGTAATTGCTAAAATATCCATTCAAGACTTTAATATGACAAAATGTTGAGGGCTCAATTTGAAATAAAAATTTTGAAGTGTAGGGTCATATAAAAGAACTTATTTTTTTGTGACAATTTTCATGTAGAGTCCTATAAGTATTACATGTCGCAAACGTATCTTTCGTTTCTGTAGAACTGATGATTGATCCTAGCCTTGAATGTCTCAAAGGGCATATAGATTGATATTAACTTCTAATTTTCTTTTCTTGTTAATAAATCGAATTGGATGAATACAGTGGTAGGTTTTATTTAATCATATCCATCTTTAAAACTGAACTATAGACACTTGCTACAGAAATAATCTTAATTAATGATTAAAACCAAATGCAAATTCTGATCTAAATTAAATAGACAATGTTGTGACAATTTTGTTGACAAGTTTTCTAGTCATCTGAGAGTAAAGCTGGTTGGGAGGTTACAATGGAGTTACAAAGATGTTACACCTACCAATTGAATTATCATAAGCTGTTTTGTAAGCTTTGTACACTTTGAGGTACATGATATGGAAAGGAAATCTGCATAATTTTTCAAGACATTGTTTATACATTTGCATTCTCAAATTCATAGAGCTTCTTGATCCTTAACATTATCTTGTTCATCAGAGTTTCTTGGTTAATGGTTCTATTACCAAAAGATAAAGTCGTTTTATCTTTCGAGACGATACATCAAATCGTGAAAGGGGTCTTCCTAACTCGGGCTCATTGTTGCATCCAACATCACGAATGATACTCACATATTCAATCTGCTACTCCAAGAATTGTCACAACATCTCAAATGACTTTTCTTACCATTTTTTCATATCAGTTTATAATATTTTTTTTTTTCAATTCTGTTTATTGTGTGTTTTATTGTCTCATCCTCTACTTTTTTGTATAGTATTGTAAAGCACAATGATCCAGCACATTATATTTTTCCTCTATTACAATAGTTACTCCTACTATCTAATTTACATGAACTTATTAGAAAGCGGTGTCATTTTTGGTTTATACATTTACTAGATTCTTTTTTTTTACAAAACAAGATAGTGATGGGATTGGGCAGAGCTTATAATATTATAATCAATTAATCACGAATACTTACGCTGGACAACAATGACCGATTAGCCAACTCTATCAAGTAATTATGATACGTAATCAAGGCAAATTATTTTACTAAATAGTGTATCTTTGGACATCAAAACAAAAGACATACCGTGTGAAAACTCCTCTGCAATAATGCGTTAGTTTTATGATCCATCTTCTTATAATTTTTTTCTTAATTCTATATTGTATGATCTATCTATCCAAAAAAGTCTCACTGCAGGGATTCGTAGCATTTATACCATATGTCGAACTGATAATATAATGGCTTATCTCATGTTTTGGGTAGATACATAGGTGGTAACAAATGGTCCTATTATATGGATATCGAACAATTCTTCGTGCTTGACAAGAATTGTCGACAACGATTTGTTTTAACAGCTATTTTTAATAAAAAGAAAAACAACAACAAAAAATGAAGTTAAAAGGTGGTGCAGATGGTCAACAAAATAATGACATGATTTTCTATAATATCATATGAGGATACTATGATAATTACAAACTGTTGCAGGCACTCATGTAAAAATAGAGGTAGCAAAGGCAAAGCTCAGTCACCAAATATTCTTTCTAATATAAAGAGTTTATTGGTTCAATTTTTATCTAACTGTGGACAGTATTTCATTTTATGTAGATTTATGGTCTAGTTAGGTTGTTTGGTTATTAGGCGAAAAATTAGAAATTCCTTGTAATATATTAGTTTGGAATTTTTTATAGGGATAATCATAGTTTGTGTACCTAATTTTAATGAGATTTTGAAAAATGTCCCCAATTTTAGTTAATACATTAAAATGTCCTCAACTTTGACGAGATTTTGAAAATTATCCCCAACTTTTGTTAATACATTAAATGTCCCAAACTTTGACGATATTTTGAAAAATATCCTCGATTTCGAGTTTACGACGATGGAATGATACGTTAGTTTGTTGGATTTTCGTGTGGATTATAGCTCAAACGACTCAACATTCCGTCTCATGTGGATTATAGCTCAAGTGACTCAACATTCCGTCGTCGGAAACTCTGAAAATCGGGACATGTTTGAAATAGTGTCAAAGTTGGGAACATTTAACGTATTAACTAAATTTGTGGACTTTTTTCAAAATTTCGTCGAAGTTGGGGACATAAACTGTAATTATCTGCCTTTTTATATGATATGTATTTTGTATTTTAAAAAATAAATAAAAATTCCTCTGAAACAACAAATGTAAAAATAAAAAGAAAAAATTCTCATTGATTTTCTTTACGTAGTGTAGAATCTCATCTTCATGCAAAACCTATAGAAAAATAGCGAAAATATAAAAATAAATTAAGGTCTCGAGTGCCCTGATTTTCCTTATTTTCCACAAAATAGACTAATATGTTACACATATTCAACTAGAATGACCCAAAGCAGATGGAATTGCGATTACTTCTAACTATAAGCAGGGTCTGATGGCGGAAAATAAGGAGCTGAATTGAAATTTTTTTATGACAAGAAGTACTAAAATCGAATAATTTCAAAATAATAATAATAAATATATAAGAAAAGAATTTGATTTGTGGGTGCCGAAGTTCTGCAAGCACCCTGAGAATTTGCCGATGGTCAAAAGAGACTGGGGTGGTAAATTAGTAATTGTAACACGGATATTAATTGAAGGATGACTTTTTGTAGTGGCTTATTTTCTATCTTGATGAAGAAAGCAAGAGAAAATGATGAAATTCTAACCCATAGCATAATTTCTTATTTTTTTAGTTGTCCAGTGAATAAACTTTCATAATCACCATCAACATAAGGTAATATCAAATGAATAGAGATCTGTCAATGTTGGTGGGATTTGAAAATCTTGGGCCAGTTTCAATTGAGCGTGAAATCCAATAAAAACAAATAATGTATGGTCATTTTCACTAATTTACCTACTTTACTTTGCTAAAACCACAATTTATATATTTAACTAGACACATCGCATTTAATATGTTTTAGGCCGAAAATCTTAACCACAAGTAGTGATCCAAATTGTGAGGAAGCTAAATCACAAACCTAATTGCAACTTCTTGATTTACACTTCATGCATTTGAACTCTATCAAGACTTTCTAGGTCGAAATATCCATTATATACTATGAATATCTAAAGTGAATAAATTAAAAGGAAAAAAATCGCAAAGGAACTTATATCTTATATATTATCATGACATGTCATCTAGCATTCTATTCTTATTATTATGATATGTATGTTTAGTGAGAGTATCATACATTAAAATGTGGCATAATGTATATCTAATTTGTTGAATGAGTTTAGATATATATGTACCATTTTTACATGAGCCAAGAGTAATTATGAACTTCCTGTTTCCATCAAAAGAAATTACCTTCCTTCTATAACCTCATAAAATCAACGAGGCCCACTAATAAAATTTGGTGTATAAAGAATATAACAAAGTAGATTTACGATGTTTATAAATTAGTGAGAAGAATAGAGTTACGAACGTTCTGTGTCTCGCCTTTTATTATTCTAGAGTATTACTTGGGGTGTTTGGTTAAGCTTATTTTAGGGAGCTTATAAGCTCAAAGAGCTTATAAAATATTTCAAGAGCTTAAGAGGTAATGTCTCAAGTCTTATAAGTTGTTAAAATGTTTGGATAATTGATCTTATGTTAGAGAAAGAATCGTGAGTTTAGAAAATCATAGTTAGAGATAAAATTGACGAGATGTGAAGTTGATAGTATATGTGAGAAATAACGAACTATAATAAGGTTATTTTGGTAAATTCATGGTTGATTATAAGTTTATGAAAAAGTAAGTTAGAGTGACCAACTTATTTTTAAGAGAGCTTTTATGTTCGTTGAGCTTATTTTCACAAATTATAAGTTGTTTAAGAGCTTATTTTGCCAAACACTTTGCAACAGCTTATAAGCTCAGCCAAACACCCTATTAATTAGGTTGAATATACCAAAATAAAGTTATTAATTATTTTTGAGATATTACCTTTTAAATACTTAGTATATAATTTGGTACGGTGAGTATTTCTCAAGTATGTTATATTTTTTTAATTATATGTTTAGTTAGTATTTGTTATTTGGAGTTACATATAATAACTAATCTAGAATAATCATTATTAAAATGATAAATTTGATTGTGTTACATGAATTAAACATCAAAATTGCGTGACAAATGATTTCATCCCCGTTTCTAACAGCCATGAAAGTTTTTAGGAAAAATGCCACTAGTAATATATGGAATTCTGGAACATGGAACTCTATCTTATATTTTAGGATGCATTTGCTTAGGTATAAGATAGATAAATATAATTCATGCTAATTTACCATTTATGTTGATGCATTTGTTAATTTTTAAATTTGTTTGAACAATCTTATACTTCAAATATTCAATCTTATGTTTAATCATCTATCATATCACTCAAAGTAAAATCCGCATTTATAAAATTATCAAAATATTGATAGTTTATGGAAATCGGAAAATTGTTGTGCAAAAGCCCTTATCACCAAATCAAATCGAAGAAAATTGTCTTCTCAAAATCTTGAATTCGAAATTTAGAAACTACAATTACCACCGATGATTTTCTAAGTCCACCCCTCTATACTTATATATTGATGTATGTATTTCTTCTTCTTCTTCTTCTTCTTCTTCTTCTTCTTCTTCTTCTTCTTCTTCTTCTTCTTCTTCTTCTTCTTACACCTTTAGACAATCCTAACAACTTTTCATCAATATCGAAGCAGTAGGCCATGAGTTATTATTTGGATCACTCTGTTTCTTCTCTTAAATATAAAAGTTATGAAACAAATTATATAATAGGTAAGTCTAATGATAATGATAACTATATAAATACACTCACAGAGTTTTTTATTAGTTTAGAGCTGTGACACAAATTAAGAAAAACGTTTATAATTCATAATTTGTAATTACGATTTACAAACCATCCAAAACTTTGAATTTACTATTTTTCTAAACCGAAAGGAACCAATCCATAATACGTACAAATCTAAATTTTCGATTTGATTTGATTTGATGAGATTGGTTTAATTTGGTTGGTTTTACAAATTTCAGTACAGTTCAAGTTATAACTATGCATACTTCAGATTCAAGTACATGCTAACATTGACATTATATATGCCGATTAATTTTTAATTATTTCGCGTGTTTTTAATTAGCTTTATTTGGGTTTTTACAAGAATTCGTTGAATATTCAATTAAATATGTGCTCGCGGTAATGTTAATCTTAGCTGAGCAAGACAATGATGATCTTTACAAAAATATATAGGTGTTGTACGTTTCTCCTTATACTTTATTTAATTTAGAATATATTATAAATAAGTGTCAAAATATCAACGATAAAATAAAATCAAATATGGATTGGACTCCCATTATGAAGCGGAGGTCCATCATATTTGTTGTTTCCATCCATAACTCATTCTGTAGTTTTCTAAATTTTAGAGGCACTTTGATTCTGTTGGATGTTGGCCCATATATCTTTATTTAATCTCTCTACCCTCCCAGCCCACTAAACCCGTTAGGCCCATCAGCCCATTACCTAAACCCTATTTCTGCCTCCCCCCCTTCCCGATACCTCTCATTACACTAATTGAGGCTGCGCCTCTTTTCCCTCCCCATCTCCTCTTTTCCTCCGTACCTCCCCACCACCATTACTGAGCTCTCTTGAGCTCTTCACCACCATTTACGGCTACCCCGTCCTTACCCCTGCGTCCTCACAATATAAAACCCTCCATAACCTGTTGTGGCCGTAGAGTCATCGGATACCATAGTGAGGTTATCCTGTTGGTGATTCTGAGAAGTTATCCTGTGTTGTTGAGAGAGTGTGGTTGCCGGATTCCTTGGTTTAAGGTCTCCTGTTTGGTAGCCTACATAGTTCTGAGTGGTTACATCCTTTCTACCCTTCCACCTGTTGAAAACCCTAGATCTGTTGTTGCGGAGTGTTGCACCGCCGGGTGGGAAAATCGAGCCATCGTGTCCGAGGACACCTTTTCCCATTCTTTGAGATCCGCTCGTGTGTCTTGAAAAGAAAAGTCGAAGGTTTTCAGTGCTTGAGCACTAAGTGAAGTAAGCGTAGGTAGGGAATCAGTGGTGAACCTCGCTAGGCGGAGATACCCAACATTGGTATCGAGCCACGGGACCTAGCCAGTGGCACCTCCGACCTCACCTCCTTCCCCTGATTCGCTCCCGACGAGCAAGGAAAGCAGAAGACCGGCCTCCCCACCAGGAGAGTCGGCTCTGTAAAGAGGTCAAACTTTTCTCCGAGTCCTGTGGTTTGTGATCTAAGCCGTGTTCGTGGTTGGTGTTCTTGGTGTGATCGTGATTTTTCTCGTATCTTGCGATCATGTTTTCTTATCGCCCGCTTGGTTTTGTGTTGTTATCCTTGTATTCCTTGTAACTCAAGCATTCAAAAGCTTAAAGGTTAACTTTGCTTACAGATCCCGTTCGTCGATTCACTTTAAAGTGTCTCCGATGCAGTAGCCCTGGATAGCGAGGTTAATACAAAGGTTCTGATGGTTTCTTGTGATCCCCTTTGGTTTTGTTTCGCCCAAAGGTGTTATTTGGTGTTCATCCGAAAACTCACTAAGTTCGTGAGTTTCGACTTGAAGTCGATTCTTGTTTGGAAGACTAACCTCGGGTTGTCTTGAGTGAACCTCTCGCTCCACAGACTCATCATCGAGAACCGAGAAATCCTCAACACTTTAAGCCTTTGGTTTGTCAACCACAAGACAGGGAGCCTTTTCCCTATTTGCTTGGGTGTGTTTTGTTGGCTGTGCTCTGCTGTGATCTCCTGCATCTACCTGATTGTGTTTGTGTTATCCTCCTGTGTGCAAAACATGAACAATCTGAATCTGGTGCCTTTTAATGGGAGGGATGACTTCCAGGACTGGAAGACTAAAATTGAGTGTATTCTGGTCAAAGAAAAAGTTAAAAGGGCCATTATTACTAAAATTGATAGTAAACTACTGATGAAAGGTTACTGGATATGAATGATAGTGCTAGGGCCACTATATTACTTAACCTAAACAGTTCTTTGGTCAGAAAGGTCTCCCAACATCAATGTGCAAAAGATTTGTGGGATAATTTGATTTCCTTATACTCTACTTCAACTCAAGAAAATGCTTGGTCCCTACAAAATCGGTTTATGTAATTTCAAATGGATATTTCAAAGACATTGATGCAAACATGGATGATTTTAACAAACTGTTATATGACCTAAAACTTCTTTGGAGATGATTCTATTGAAAATATGTCGCTTAGATTTTGTTAGATCCATTCTCGAGTCCTTTCTCAAGTCAATCGCTCTAAAATATGGTGGGTCTAAGGTGAATTGTGAAATGATTGTCAATGGCCTTAAAGCCAAAGAAAATGAACTGAAATTACTAAAATCCAAGCCCTCTCATGGTGATATTATGTATGCTAATAAGAATGACCCTAAAAGGCCTCACCATCAATCTGAAAATTCTGAAAAATCCAGAAATGAGTTTGGGAATATGCAAAACTTTAATCAAGAAGATAATCAACCTCACAATTCAAATCAAGGTCAAGTTTTTGAACAAAACCTAGGAAGGTGTGTTGGAATTGTGGAAAACACAGGCATTTATAAATAGATGTAGGCTGCCAAAGAAGAATAAAAACTTTGTTCCTAATGAGCCCAAACAGAATGCTAATAATTTGTATGAAGAGGAAGGTGTGTATATGATGCATGACTATGATTTTCGATTATAAGTTACTCTAATGCCATTTCAAACTCGTGAATTCGATGAATGGCTAATCGACTGGTCAGTACCTTCCATGTTACCCCTTTAAACACATGTTTCACAACCCTGACTGTTAAATCTGGACATGTTGCTTTGGCTGATGGCCAAAATTGTGAAATTCTGGGAAAATGAGATATATGTTTAAAATTTGAAAATGGTAGCCTACTCACTTTAAAGGAAGTAAGATATGTGCCTAATCTGAAATTCAGCCTTTTATCTGTGTCTAAAATTGCGATAGCATGATAAGTGGGTGCTAAATTATTTAAGGTTTCAATTTGAAAAGACTCAAGTTATACTTTTCAGCCCTAGGAAAGGAAACCTATACACATGCATCTTGAGTCTTCCTTTACATATTGCAAACATGGTGCATGAAGACAAATCCACAATATGGCATGCTAGACTAGGGCATATGAGTAATAAAGGCTTGGAAATTCTAAATAAAACTGGAGCTTTTGGAAATGATAAAGTTTCTGGTGTGACGTTCTGTGAACCATGTGTTATGGGTAAGCATCACAAGTCTGCATTTCCTGTGTCCAAACCATATCCTAAGAAACATATAAGCACCGAAATCTTTGAGTACATTCACACCGATGTGTGGGGACTGCAAAGGTATCCACATGGTGGAAATTATATTTTCTCGTCCATCATTGATGATTTTCAAGAAAACTGGTATTTCTAATGAAACATAACTGATGTTTTGAAAAGTCTCGATTGGGCTAATAAAATCCAAAATCAAACCGGAAAAAGGATTAAATACTTAAGATCGATAATGGTCTAGAATTCTGTAATCAAGCCATGGATAACGGTGCACTACTACGGTATAACAAGACACAAGTCTATCCCCTACACTCCACAACAAAATGGAGTTGTAGAAAGAATGAATAGGACTCTCCTTGAGAGAGTAAAGCCTCCTTGTTGCCTCTGGTCTCTCCAAACATTTTTTGGGGATAAGCTCTCATTCTGACAACTTATTTGATAAATAGGTATCCTTCATTTCCTTAAGAGGTAAGTCACTCAATCTGTTTTCGGAATAAACCCGCTTTTATCGAAACATTTGAGGGTGTTTGGGTGTGCTGCTTATGTGCATCAAAGTATAGGAAAGCTTGAACCTAGAGCCAAGAAATGTGTGTTTTTGGGTTATCCAGATGGTGTCAAAGGCTATAGGTTATGGGATAGAAGTGTACCTGGTTTCAAAACATGCATAAGTATGGATGTTGCTTTTAATGAACTGAGTTTTCCTTGTTTGCATGAATCCTCACTCTCTGCTGCTCCAAGTGAGGTGGAGAAAATAATGTGCTTGACAAATATGACTTCATGTTTTACCCCCCTTTTGTTCCAAATGAGGTGGATCCTCAAACCCCTGAACAAGATGAACTAAATGAACCTACACTGAAGCTACTTGTTTAAACCGATCCTAACCCCATTCACGAATCAGATTCGAACTCGAATCAACCCTCAAGACCTAAATGATTATCACCTTGCTAGAGATAGAGAAAGAAGACATGTAAGATTGTCTGCTAGGTTTGATGACTATAATCTCTCCTTATATGCTTTTAATGTGTTCACTAATGTTGATTATTTTGAACCAAACTCCTACTCTGAGGCAGTTGAGTCCCTTGATTCTGAGAAATGGCTTGCAGCCATGAAATCTGAAATGAAATCTCTGCATGATAATGAAACATGGGTCCTGGTGGAAAAACCTGATGATTGCTCTGTGGTTGAATGTAAATGGTTATTCAAGATTAAAAATGAACCTGAAAATGTTAGGTATAAAGCTAGGCTAGTAGCTAAAGGGTTTACTCAAAAGGAAGGAATTGATTATAATGAAATTTTTGCTCCTGTTGTTAAATTCACCACTGCTAGAATAATGCTTACCTTGGTAGCCCACTTTAACTGGGAACTAAAACAAATGGATGTTACTACTGCCTTCTTGCATGGTGAACTTGAAAATGCTATTTACATGAAACAGCCTGAAGGATTTGTGAGTAAAGACTTTCCTGATCATGTTTGCTTGCTTAAAAAATCCTTGTATGGCCTGAAACAGTCTCCCAGACAGTGGAATATAAAATTTGACCAATGCATGCAAAGTTTAAACTTTTCTAGAAGTCAGTTTGACCATTGTCTTTACTACATGAATTCTGGACCTCCTGTTTACCTGCTATTGTATGTGGATGATATGCTAATTCTTGGCCCTTGTTTGAAAACAATTCAGCATGTTCAAAAGTGCTTGTGTGAAAATTTCAGCATGAAAGATCTAGGAGATGCTAAGAAGATATTGGGCATGAACATAGAAAGAAATAGGGAAAAATCTACCTTGCTTCTGCATCAAAATGATTATGTGAATCAGATTTTGCTTAAATTCAACATGTCTGATTGCAAATATGTTAATATACCTCTTGCTTCTCACTTTGTGTTAAGCAAGACACAGGCTCCTCAATCAAATTCTGAAATGGATGAAATGAAAGATGTTCCTTGTGCAAATGCCATTGGTGCATTATGTATTTAATGATTAGCACTAGGCCCGACATTGCATATGCTGTTTCTTGCTTAAGTAGATATATGGCAAATCCTGGACTTCCCCATTGGGAAGCTGTCAAAATGGTCGCTTAGATACTTAAAGTCTACTGTGAACAATGACCTGCTCTTTTCTAAGTCTGATAATGGTGTTAAGTGTATTGGTTATGTGGATTCCAACTATGCTAATGACAGAGACCAAAGAAAGTCTACAACTTCCTATGTGTTCACCTTATGTGGTTCTAGCATTAGTTGGAAATCTCAACTCCAGAGCATAGTTGCTTTATCTACTACAGAATCTAAATACATTGCAGCTACTGAGGCTGTTAAGGAAGCAATATGGTTAAAAGGAGTGTTGTCTGAAATAAACTACATTGATGATAAACCTATTTTGTACTCTGACAGTCAGTCTGCAATTCAATTATGCAAGAATCCTGTTTTTCATAATAGAACAAAGCACATAGATGTTAGGTACCATTTTATTAGGGATGTGGTTGAAAAAGGAGAAATTGTCCTTGATAAAATTCCCTCTGAATTTAATCCAGCTGATATGGGTACAAAATGTCTTCATGTTGCTAAATTAGAATCTTGTAAAGAACCATAACATTGGGTGATGTGTACGCTTGTTATACATTTTCTTGTCTTATCTTTTTGATCTTCTTTGTTCTTGCTTGTTCTGCTTTCTTCTCTGTTATGTTCTCTGTCTGTTTTTATTTTCTTCTGTGTTTTTTATGTGTGTCTGCTTGGTATGTGCGGTCTTGTCTGTCAATCTTTTTCTATGATAACCTGCTTATAGGTTTGAGAAATGGTGAGTTTACCCTTGGGTTGGTCTCTAGTGTTTGAGATTGAGTCAATATGCTTAATATTTTTCTCACCCTCTATTGTCTTGTCTTTGTGACAGGATGATGGAAAAAATTGGGTATGATGATAAACCAGTTGATTATGGCGGTGCACACTTCCTTGGCGACATAAAGATCTACGGACCAAAGGTGGAAATGTTGGATGTTGGCCCATATATCTTTATTTAATCTCTACCCTCCCACCCACTAAGCCCGTTAGCCCATCACCCATTACCTAAACCCTATTTCGCCTCCCCTTCCCGATACCTCTCATTACTAATTGAGGTCGCGCTCTTTTCCCTCCCCATTTCTCGTTTCTCCGTACCTCCCCACCACCATTACCGAGCTCTCTTGAGCTCTTCACCACCATTTATGGCTACCCGTCCTTACCCTGCGTCCTCACAATATAAAACCTCCATAACTTTGTTGTGGTCAGAGTCATCGGATACCATAGTGAGGTTATCCTGTTGGTGATTCGAGAAGTTATCCGTGTTGTTGAGAGTGTGGTTGCGGATTCCTTGGTTTAAGGTCTCGCTTTGGTAGCTACATAGTTACAGTGGTTACATCCTTTCTACCCTTCCACCGTTGAAAACCCTAGATCTGTTGTTCTTGGGAGTGTTGCCGCCGAGTGGGAAAATCGAGCCATCGTGTCCGAGGACACCTTTTCCCATTCTTTGAGATCTGTTCGTGTGTCTTGAAAAGAAAAGTGAAGGTTTACGTAGTGCTTGAGCATTAAGTGAAGTAAGGCGGAAGGTCGGGAATCAGTGGTGAACCCTGGCTGGCGGAGATACACAACTGATTCAACTAGCGGATGTGGAAAGAAAAAAAAAGCAAAAATTAATAATTTGTTAGTTCGATGTCATAAAGCAAATTGGATTTTCTCCGATTCTTTTGTTTGTTTGTTATTATTTAATTGATTAGATTCAAAACCAATTGAAAAATATATAGACTTATATTTATCAATGAAAGTTATGGATGTATTTTTTTGTAGTCAACTCATTTGTTAGGGAGCTAAATATTGCTTAGACATGTCTTATCCTAAAGGGGTACCAAGTTGAAGACGTTCAGTCAGGAACAAACTTGGATGGAACCAGTTAACTCATCAGAAGATAAGTCTCAAGCTCTAAAGCAGTCAGAATGAGTCGACGAAGTCAGGAACAACAAACAACATGCTTAAAGCCAACCAAGTCAAATAATCATGAGAAAGAGCTCAATGTTGAAAGATATATCGTTAGAAAGATTGAGTTCAACGAAAGGATTCAAAGCCTTTGTTGGATTTGTATACTAAAAACGATTATGATTGAGCTTGTATATAATATTTTTATTACAACTATATTAATATCCTATCTGAATTGTTTGATAATTGCATATGTTGTTTGTTTATCTCATACAAAAGTTAAATCCTACAGTGTGTAGAAGACCACATAAGTATGTTTGATTAGTTAAGTTTATTGAAATATAAACCCGTATCACGTTGAGATAAGCGGAGGATGAGTTGTTGGTATAAGCCGCAATATAGATAAGTAGCTTTACTTGATTGTTTATCTATCTTTGATGCGTCTTGGCGTATTGATGGATCACAAACGTGTTATTCTAATCTGACCGTCGTGAAAACCAAGGTCTCACTGACTTAACGATCTGAAGCTCAATAAACCATCACTTTGACTTGTTAAGGGTGAGATTTACATCGAATAACTCAATATTCTCCACATGGTTATCTATATTGAGTAACCATATCAGTTTAGGATGATGGTGTCCCATTAAGGAGCTCAAAAGATTTATCATTCTAAACCCTGCAAGTTAAGTTAACTCATGTACGATAATTAGGTTAAATAGTTCTACTTAAAGAATTAGTAAGATGTTACTTATTTTAAGCAGATATAATGCTATAAATAATTAATGAACGTGCAATATCTTAAATACGTGGATTTGCAGGTCTAAGTACAAGCCCGATTTAAATTTGGTAATAAAGGGATAAGTCAATATTTATTCACTAATGAAATAAATTTATGTTTATGAACCAATTTATATTATGTGCTAAACATAAAAATTAATTTATTTGAGGTTCATCTTTATTTTTTATTTTTTTTATCCCTGGACTATCCTATCAAAGTCTAAAACCTTGGAATTTATGCCCCCTATAGAGTTTCAGTGGGATTGAGCTCTGTTAATTGTGTTATTTATTAAATACTTCTCACTCATAGTCTCTAAATAATTATCGATAAAAAATATCAAACAATAATTATTATATTTATCAAATATCTTGGAATCATAATCTAATTATGGTTTTGAGAGCATTATAAATACTAGAGACAAAAATAAGTTCTTGTAATTTTCGAAATTCATAGGGAAGAGGTAGAGAATTTTGTGATCTTCATAACATACTATCACTCAGTATTGAAGATCAAGCATTCGAGATATAAACAAAAAGATTAAAATTGGAGTCTGCAATTGATCTACTGTGCTAAAAACTCACAGGCGAATACGAGAAAAATTATATGCGATGCAATCAATTATATAGGAACATGCCATGAATATAATCAATGTATGGTTAATTAAATATCTAAGGTAGATCATCGAAATATAAAAAATTATATTTCCTTCAGCCTGGATAGTCAAGGGAACTGATGATCACTGTAGCATCAGATAGTCTGAATCCGACAGGAATCATAAAATCTGAGAATCTTGAAGGACTCAAATACTCACTCAGAGGATCTAAAGTCAGTCGCATATTGGATTACACGAAGATGAAGTCAAAAGAAGTTTGAGGGACTCAAGATGGGATCGGATGTTGGCTTAAGCGAATATCGAAGCGAGCGTTGATGAAGAAGAGTCGATCATCGATAGCTTGTTAAACGCATCTATCGACTCACTAAGCGATAAAACATAGATGACAAGTCTAATAATCGTATTGTAGAATGGAGTTTGAATTTCAAGCGACTATATTCCAACATCTAGTTTGAATTTAATCCTCGATGAATCGAGACTTCCTCAAGCGGTGAAACATGGAGAGCTAAGTTGGTGTTCTTAGAAAGAAGACACAACTCGACTACAACTCCAACTCCAACTCTGGCGAGATTTGGAGATAATTTGTTCTTCCAAATATAGATGGTTTAACCACTTCAGTATCTGATAAAACTACTTAAGTCCAGTCTTTCATTTCTCTAAGTTCTACTTGATGTAATATCGTAATAAAGCTTAGATGAGTGAAATATATCTTTAGTCTTGTTCTTCAATGTAAAGGCTCACTCAAGTAGTTGAAATGCAATCTCAAACCAAACCTGTAAAGGTAGAAGTTAGGGTGAAGCGGTGAATAAGCATCGAGGAATAGTCATCGGAAGCAAAGATGCATGGTTGAGGCGATAAGTGAGTAACTCGAAAGTCGTCCAAGAACTCTAAGGTGAACTGTGTGAGTGCGAATTTGAGAGGTCATAGCTTGATAGCCCAAGATAGACGATCTCTAGTACGTGATATCTGAAGTGGCTTCCATTGGAATTATAAAACAAAAAATTCCTTAGGTTAATTAGAATTCACCCATTCGTCAAGCTCATGGATGTAGGATAGATTTCTCCAAACCATGTTAAATCCTTTTGTTGTTTATATTTCTATTCTGTTGATTGTATCTTATCTTGCGGATCTTTCACTCAACATGTTCACAGTAAAACTCAGACCCAATCTAAGAGACTCTCACAATATGACGTCTACATGTATCCAATTTATGCTCTGAATCTGTTTTAATGTTTCTAAGTGTCTGAACGAAAAAGTTTTTCTATTCCACTACAATCCTCACACATACTAAGTCATGTATCTCCCTGACTAACAGTCCTTATTATTAGAGAATTCAATATCTGATTTAATCACACTCTTATTAAGGCAAAAGTTTTCAATCTGAATATATTATCATCATTCATACACCGGACACTCTCATTATAACCCCATACAAAATAAAAACTAATGAGAAAATCCGAAACTCAAAAGTGGGGAAAGTGAATGAATAAAAATGATAACCAAATACCCATTAATAAAATCTCGAACACGATTCTCTTTTTCGTTTGATTCTTCCAACCATCGACCCTTAACTAAAGAGTGATGCTATTTAGCTACATTATGGCGAATCCGACCCAAATAAAAAAATCGGTTTAATTAAAATTTGATTTATTTAAAAAATTGGTTTTACATTAAACCTTACTTATGGAATTATATTTTTACCCATATTTTGTTTTGGCTCTACTTTATCAATTTCTCGCCACTTGACAAAGAATACAAAAACAAATATCTAATTAATGTGGAGAGATATTAATTTCAAAATTTAAATTTAAAACAAATAAGTTTAATCGTTTTTTCATAATAGGTGGGAAAATGATATTTATGTAAAAATAATTAACACATTAATTTAATATTATTATTTTATTAATTAATTATATTGGTAATTAAAAATGTATAATCATTAAAAATAAAAAAATGTGGTCGCATAGCTTCATTGTAACTAAAAATGTATAATCATTAAAAATTAAACGCTAAATAAGACGGAAAGATATATCAATTATGGATGAAAGGATTTCATGTCATGTTGGTGGTGTATCTCCAATTTGGAAGTTTTATGCAACTTTATGATAAGATAAAATCATTTGGTTCATAATTGGTACCTCAATTTTAAAATGATTTGTATCTAAAGTTGTTGTAATGTTTTTATTTTGAGGAGAGAAGTATATATTTGCATACATTGAAATTTTTGGTGACATAAATTTTCGATATATTAATTAAAAATGTGTAACGACCGACTTTTGGATTTGGTAACGACCCAATGTATCAACACGAGTCTTTTCGGTGTCTTTGTCCTTCTCACACTCTCGAGAAAGCGAGTCTTTCAATGTGTTTTGTCACTCACACTCCCAGAAAACTTCTCGGGGTCACCCATCCCATAATTACTCCGGCCAAGACGCTTAACTTTAAAGTTTTTATTAGATGGACTCAGAAAAGAAGATCATCTTATTGATATGAGTAGTACATATCAAATCCTTTAAGCTCTCATCAAATACGCAGTCCCATACCGCATATTTAAAATCCTCTCGTTCCGGTGCGTTCGATTCATTCGTACCCCTCCGCTTTGAAGCCTTAATCAGAGCCGCTCCTTGTCCATGCCTCTGCACCGGCGATCACTCCGTACTTCTTCTCCGGGCATCACAAAATAAAATTTTTGTAACGGTTAACATTTAAAATATAAGATTTTTTTTTGTTATTTTTAAAATTAAAATTTTGAAATACGATCTAGAACAGAAATAGTTGACCATAAATTTTCTCTTTCTGCCAATTAATTATAAGGTCACTTTATACTTCAAAATAGTTAATTAGGTTACTTGTACAGGTGCTCTAAATACCAAATATCACAAATCACAGTGAATCACAGTCACTGTGATTTGATTATTCAAACTTCCCCTCAATTCAGGGGCATGAAATCACTGATGATAGTTTTGACAAATACAAAGTGATTTCGACAAGAAGATAGATTATGATCGTTGAATGTCATAGTCTGGATAAGGATATCTCTGCTTGGGATATATTTTCATTTTAAACCGTGAAATTGTCATTGAAAATTATTATCAATTTATATAATTGCGATGATGCTATACGATCACAATGTGACCGAACATAATCCCATTTATTAGAAAGTATAGAAGCTATAACGATAATATATATATTCATTAACTTTCATAGTAAATTCATTTGGTTCTTTCTTAATTTTTAGGATAAAAATGGTTACCGTTTGAGCATGCTTCGCTTCTCTATATATATATATATATATATATTAAAATGTGACATCATAGTACATCAATTTTTTAACGAGAAAATTCGACACTGAACTTCTGGGTGCAGTCATCATACTATTGATACTTATACCTTTTAAAAATTATTAATTATTGATGGGTCCTATATTTTTAAATAGAGATTCTCCAAAAAAAATGTTTAATTATCTTGCTAAAATTGATGACATTTTAACATACACAAGTCAGGACCAAATTTATTGAATATCAATTTACCTATTTTACTGTATTCTTTTACATTCTTGGAACTTATATTAAATTAGGGTTAAATTTCTGATGAATGTTTCGAAGAAGTTTTATGGGTTGAATGAATATTATGTTGTAATGAAACATTTTGATGAATTATACAGTTGATATCACAGGTTAAGAAAAGATACCTTTAAACATTGAATTCAAAATAGCATGCCAAAGACGTAGGTATCAAAATATTTCATGAATCATAATATTCAATATTTTGAGCCCAACCAAAATCATAATATTGAATATTTTGAGCCCAACCAATAGATGTAGTTTTATTTGTCAATTAATCATAAATTAAAAAGGCTGATCATGATGAAACGACCCGAGATCTTTTAGGATCAAACATTAATCACTTTATCACTAGACAAACATGTGTATATGAATTGAGATATAGTTAACTCGAGGTATTAATAAAAAATAAAGCAATTAAGAAAAAGTATTAATATCTCGATAATAGTACCTTATATATGCTTTTTGGTGAAAAGATAAATCTCAAATGAAGGTCTAGTTCATTTATTTAATTAGAGTAGTACATGAAATATGTGCTTATTGAGACTCAAATCTTCATTTAAATAATTCGATCCCCAAATTACCATACCGACATAATTAATAGTGTCATGAACTCCGTTGTTAAATTGGTCGTCACAAAATATATGTGTCATAATCTATATTCAAATTTTTATGTTTAGATACATATCAGTCCCAGATTCATCGTGTCTTAAAAAATGAGACGAGGTTCAGATACGTAAGATTCGCGAGTCCATAGATTTAGATCTAGAAAAAGTATACAGCGACGAGTTCCAATAAGCTTCTTGTATTGCGTACAGGACAAACAGTTAGTCGGGGTCATCGGTGGCAGTGGTGGTCTAGACATTATTCCTGCAGTGATTCAGCTCTTCATCCACCATTTTCTCCTAGGTATAGAACCACTAGCAGCGGTTGACAGTGCAAGAGTATCACAGGGTATTAAAATTCATACTCAATTTAACGTTCTTTGAGAAAAAAGAAAATGGTTTGATATGTTTCCAATTCGTTCAGTTGATCCCAAATGTTTTCTCGTACGAGAACTGGACTGTCGTCGACGGAGAGCACATCGAACTTGTTAGGGACTGCTATCTGTCACCACTCCATCCGATTAGTATGATATTGTCTGCTTTCAAAAGCCGCCGCGGGTTTTTGGGCTCAACCCAAAATGCCTCATTCTAATTAGGAGTAAATTTCTTAATATATAGAAGACAATTCTTCTTCTTCTTCTCTTCGATGTCGGGATTGAGTTTGCACCATACCCAACAATCCTCCCCTCAAACCAAGGACCACATCATGTCCTCCCCTCGAATGACAATCCGAACCTCTTGCACCGTCGTTACCACCCAATGGGACTTGCCGCCTGACCACTCTTGCAGGAAGACTTTCGACATAAGGAACCACTGGATTCAATCGTGAGTCATCATGTCCTCCCCTCGAATGACAATCCGAACCTCTTGCACCGTCGTTACCACCCAATGGGACTTGCCGCCTGACCACTCTTGCAGGAAGACTTTCGACATAAGGAACCACTGGATTCAATCGTGAGTTCACTGGGGGTTCACCTCCACATCAAAAAATAGTCTTGTCCTGCCCACGTATTGGGCCCAGTCGAACCGTCGGCTCTGATACCGTCACCACTCCGTCCAATTAATATGATATTGTCCGTTTTGGGTCAAAAGCCCGTACGGATTTGTTTTTGGGATCAACCCCAAAAGGTCTCATTCTAATTAGGAGTGAGTTTCTTAATATATAGAAAACAATTCTTCTTCTTTTCTTCGATGTGGGATTGGGTTTGTACCATACCAAACTGAACTTTCTGAGAAGCTTAAGGATTTCTTGAGGGAAAGGGGCCCCCAACTGCAGGCTAAAGCAGGGGGGAGCAATCTGCCAGCTTGTGGTTCAGAATCTGAGCAATCCGGTGGATTTGGGGCGAAAAGTGAGAGGCGACCACGTGCTCCATGGCGTGCTGACGGCCATCAGCGATCGTCGGAAAGCCGGGCAGCCTGCAGCAATGTGATTGTGTTTCTTGAAGTGTTGGTAGAATGTCGTTGTGTTGCTCTTAAAACGAAACTCTTGCTAAATTAACGGTCCAACACCTATTAGGTTATTGCCCACATGTGCGTTGTTTAGTAGACACTGAGATACGACGTCATATGTTTGATTATACTGTCGTTCTTCGTATAAAATACCAATGTCGTGTATATATTACACAAAACATGATGCATATTAATTCTTACATTTTAAAATATATAATTTCAAAGATACCAACAAATATTCGATCTTCCATCCCATGCGTAAATAAAATAATTAAAATAGCTGACTTTTATAAGTGAATTTTACAAATGATTTTATCATTATTCTTTACTGTTTTTTTCTTCTAATTAATACATAATGTGATAAATAGAGACTTTCATAGTAAATGTTAGTATATTATTACACAATAAAGAGGTTTTATCTTAGTCTTTATTTATCGTGGCTTGTCTTATTGGTAATCAAAGTTTGGACTTACTCAACCTACATCGGAGCACCCGCTAAAGTTTGGAACTTTTACCATTCTTTGTTTTGCTATTAGTGTTAAATGCACAGGTAATCTCTCTCAGTTTGGAATACAGTTTGCTTGTTGTTCCATGAATAGCTGTTTATTTAGTTAAAATTTTGGAGTGGTTATTAAAGTAGAAAGAAAATGAAATGCAAACTAATCTAACAGCTATGTTTTTTCTTATCCAACTAGAGTAATACATGAGTTTAGCTCGTGGTCTCATCTGGCGATGCAGTTTGCTTGGAGCTCAAGAAACTGGGTTGATTCGTCGAAGAGAGGAGCCGCGCCCACATCCTGTCCGTGATCACCACCTTGTTCTGTTTCTCGTTAATCCTCTGCACAGTTTAGATTCATTAGGGCCGGATCAAGAAAATATGGGGCCTGGGGCAAAATATTGTAGCAAATTCACTCACATCAAAGGGTATATATGCATGTCTCCCGTTCACCGGCCCCACTGTGAACCCTGTGTACCCCGCCATTGCTCCATGAACCGCACTCTGCGCTAGAAGCGTGCAGTACACGTTGTCGGATGCGTTGCTGGGGATGGCGCGGATCATGTACGTCGGATCTGCACTCACAAATTAAAATTTTCATCAACCAAAGCTAGTCATCACTACTCCTCACAAAACTCTGCACCATCATCCTCACCTATATATTTGAGATTGATGGTCATCTTTCTCTGCTTAGAGAAATGATCCTTAATCCTTGTGATATCCACAGCCCAACATCTTGTAGAAGCTTGTTTCCAGAAGCATCTTGTTGAGCTGTGGATGCTCTCAAACTCTCCGAGAGCAGCTCCTGCCCGCCCTTCTGCGATCACAATAACCATGTGGCTGTGTTCTTTTAATCGCTTCTCAATATACTCGAATAGCCCTCCGCCCCTTCTAGAATGAAGGGCGACTCGAGATGAGACAGCAGTCCACATCTCGACTAGCAAGTGTTGCATACATTGCAATGAATCCTGCAGATTTATATGTTGTGTTAAACTAGCATAAATCTGTGAAACAAACCAGCATAACTCTCCAGGAAGCTTTACTTACCACTATATCTCCCATCAACTTCACTAGGCCAATGCCATTCTCAAAACTTGTCGCCTCAACATGCGCTGCAGTGATGGCTCGCTCAGCTTCCTCGACAGCAGAGTCGAAACCAAAGGATCTGTCGATTACCTGCACCAGAATTTCATAAATATTCTTGAGTACAACCAGAATCATATACGATGGAGTTAGGAGTAAGTACCGGAATGTCATTATCTATAGTTTTCGGTATGCCAGCTACAGCAACTTTGAGGCCTCTTCTTCTGATCTCCTGCTTCATCATAATAAAATTTTCTTAAGCATATTACATACTAACAACACAAGTTGGAGCAGGTTTCTATCCAAAGTTGAAGAATGTAGCACCTCGAAAATTACTGCTGCTCCTTTCTGAGTTCCGTCTCCACCTATTATGTAGACCTGAAGCAAGGAGTGGCACCCAATGTGAGAGATCAAATTGTCTGTATAAATTTGATTAAATTGAAACAAGCTTTGATCATCCGACCTGGTTGATTCCGCGGTCCTGAATGCTGTCAACGATCTTTTTAGTATCATGGCCGCCTCTAGATGTCCCTAGCACAGTTCCTCCGCGTCTATGAATGTCGTTGACAGATTTTGGCGTCAGAGATATCGTGTTTTTAGAGTAGAAACCGCGGTATCCACCCTTAGAAATGGACACTACTAATCAGCAGGAGAAGCCACATTATATTTGATATAGGAAATGTTAAGTGTTACTTACATCTATTCCAAGAACTCTCTTCACACCATACATATGATTCAAACCGCATACTATTTCCCTGATAACCGTGTTTACGCCGGGGCACAGGCCTCCGCATGTGACTATGCACGCCTGCACATCATCAGATTCGAAATAGACCTGAAAAGATACGCGCTTCTCAGCTCTCACTACAAATGCATCAAATGAAACTCGAGGGGATACTTACTCTTTGGCGAGGACCTGCACGTCTGAAATGAACCCCTCTTACAGTATCCTTGTGAACAACAATCTATACAAGATGATGAGAGCATAAGAAAACCAAGAGCATAAGAATCCACAGACAAAAAACATTCTCCCCAGCCACATTGCATAAACCAAATCAAACAGGTTATTCACATTTCCCTACTGTTGCTTTACAGTAATTAGTCATCTTCATTTAAAACATAGATTAGCTAAGTTTGATCTTTGTATTCAATAATATTAAAGTTGGGTTCCTGTATTCTATTGAGACAAATCAAACGCTGTTTAAAAGGAAGGTCTTCTGCTCAAGATATTAATGTCTTACCTTTTCTGCAACGGTGTCATCGTAGTCAACAAAAAACTGCCTAACCGCGGAATACGCCGGATTGTCTTGCAACGGATTAGGATAAGTCTGTCAAATTGTCAATGAATATAAACAGAATCAGAACCAAGCATAGCATCTAAAATGGTACAATGCTAATAGCTACCTTTTGTTATCCCAAGACACCATTTTGCTTTAAACCAAATTGATTAAAACTAAGTATCTAAACAGCATAATACCAGCATATACCAATATCAAGAAAAGGCCCATTGGAACAGAACAATGAAACAGAGTAACATATGCGACTCTCTGCAATTCCTTCCACAAATACATTTGAGTTACGTGATCAGCATATATTATCCCCAACAATTTGGATTCATTACACCGAATTTTCTCAAGATTTAAAATTATAAACAATCTCGTGATCTTCTTTGACGCTAATATATGATCATATAAATATTATGATAGGGGAGGAGAGAGATGATGATGCGTACGGAAGATCAGGAATGTAGTCGGAGAGGTGAGGACATCTTCGAGAGTGTAACCAAATTCACCCGTGAGAATTTTAGGCTTCGAATTCATCTCCAATCCCATAGACGGAAGCTTCAAGAAGCCGTTTCCGGAATTCGGGCATGCGAGTTTCTTCTTCAAGGTGTGATCGCCGCCGTCAGCCTCGGCGCCGCCGGGCTGCAGCTTCAACGCTGCCGTGGCTGCGGGTGCGATGGCAGCGCCAACACCAGTAGACATCGATCCCATCAATTTTCCAACACCAAGAGAAACTTTCGCCACATGTATGTATCTATATGTGTATGATGATGTTTCTGTACCTTAAAATTGCTGTGTGCGCGTGAAAATATGTATAAACGTTTTGCTCCTGGGCCAATTTTCCTCTATAATCTTGTTGTGCGCTTTGATGTTTTGAATATATTGATGATATTCAAATCTTGAATTTTTCGAGTTGTTTCTGCGCGGAACGAGAGAGAAAAGCAGTTGGCAGAGATTTCGGATAGAAGTTCACGGAAATGTGAAGTTGGGCTCTGAGAGAGAAGAGAAGAGAGAAAAACGGCTTTATTTCAGCAGTTGTCCAACCTTCTTACCGCAGGGTACGACGTCTGAATGCTGGACCAGGTATTTATACTAAGAAAATTTGGCTTTGGTTGTGTAATTTGTTAGAATTAATGACGGTCTCTTCTGGAATTGTTGAATTAATGACGGTCTCTTCTGGAATTGTTGAAGATTCCTTTCTTGATTCCAGATTCTGTACATTTTTTTGAACAATATATTATACGTGCAAATATTTAGTTTTCTATAGTCGTATTCAAATTTGGAGTAATTCGATTTACAGTAATAATACAAAAACGACACCACCCCATCAGCCCCTTGTTCCACGCCCTCACAATATTTAAAACTTAATGTAATATGCTCAATACATCCTATTCATGTCACTTGTATAATACTACTACTACTACTAATAATAATAATAATAATAATAATAACCACTGTTGGATTGTTGTAGCTAAAATATGTATAAATATATAGATGTGGTGATGTAAGCATAATAATAGAAATGATGCATCATTTATTCATGTATTAATCCTCATTTGGTGTTGGCATGTATTGACAATAAGGGTCAATTATGTGTGCGTGTGTTGGCGCAGTGGTAGAGTGGTTAATCTGCGAGTGAAAGGTGCCGGGTTGGTCATGTGACACGATCTTTAAAATTTTGTATTTAATTGACAAAAAGGTCAATTATACTTGTCCTATTTGATTTATCAGTTGAAGTACAGTTACATACTATTTTTGGTTTAATTCAAATATTTAATCCTTAAAACTTAAAAGTGTTCACAAAGCTTAATTAGGACAGCCTATTTAAAGAATACATAGTAAAGCTAACTTTTCACCATCCAAATCACATTTCATGAAATTGACGGCCCATTACAAAAAGGTTTTCGAAAGATGACAGTTTTAGATAAATATAATAAGAAAATGACAGTTTTTGTATTTTTGTAAATATGTCAATTTAAAAGATTGAGATCGCGAACAAGTTTTCTATCCGACTGTCGACATGCCCTAGGGCTAAATTCAATACTGACCGTGTACAACAATTTGCTCAACGTGTGCGTTTGTGATTCAAAGTTTAGCACGTAATTGTAGTTCTCTATAGGGTGTCTAACGGTTCGGTTTGATTATGAATCAATTTTTCGATTAATCAGAGCAATTTCTCCGAAAAAGTGGGCAAAGCCAAGCAGTTTTAAATTTTGGTTAGCAAAGCCGATCGATTCGGCGGTTCGGTTTTCGATTAAAACAATTAAAATTAATTAATAATAAAAACAAATAAAATAATAATAAAACAAATAAAATAATAATTAAAATAAATAAAATAATAATTAAAACTGAAACTTATTAAAATAGATAAAATATTTAACAATAATTAATAGAGTAATAATTAAAATTGATTTTCATAATTTTAATTAATTAATTAGTAATTGAAATAATAATTAAAAATAAAAGCGGTTTTCGGTTTTCGGTTCGAACCGTTCGGTTATCGGTTAACCAATAACCGATTTTTTCAACTACGGGCAAAACCAACCGATAACCAAATTTGTCGGTTTGGTTAGCAAATTTCGGTTTCGGTTCGTTCGATTTTAACCAAAACCAAAACCGTTTAGACACCCCTAGTTCTCTATATTATATTTGGGACAACACCCATTTCAGTCTAATAAATTAATTTTGTGACAATTTAATCTATTAAATCAATAATATCTTAATCAAACATAATGAGTTGATTTTGCGACAATTTTAGTCCATATATGATTTTCGACGTCGAAAGCAAAATTGACATGAAAATAATATGTAGTTCATTAGTCATTTCTCACGACGTTTTTGACTTATGCTTTCTATATGTCATTTCTCGATTATCGATTATGTTTTTGTGCTAAAAATCATTTATGAGCTACAATTATCACAAAATCAATTCATTAGACTTGAATGTGGTATTATTAGTTTACCGACTAAAATTATCACAAAGTCGATTTATCGAGTTAAAATTATGTATTTTCCCTATTTAAATAGTTCGATTTACAACGAGCATTTCTAGTTGGATTGTTTGAACTTTCGATTTTTTAGCTTTGTCACGGCCGTTATTCCTCGGGGCGGTTTAGTCGGAGTTGCGACTCACGATGGGATAAAGAAGCGAGGAAGAAAGGGTGTTGGGAGTTCGTCTCGTGAATCGAAAGATAATCTCGACATTCATGTACATAGCATCTCAACAATCGAGTGTTATAAATTTACATATTCGAGTCGGAAGAAGACTCGACAAAGAGAACTTGTTTACATATTGAAAGTGTTTGCGGCGGAATCGTGTGAGATGCACATATGAGGATGTGCACTCGAGGTTCACGTATATTTACATCGTCAAAAGATTACTACGCTCGACACTTCACTATCGCAACTCACCGCTCAACATGCATATCAAAACGAATATGCGGGGATGAGTACAAGGTAGTCGATGGACATATGCGAATACTTGAATAACATATATTGAGCGCCCGTCACGGTAACACAAAGTTTTATTGGAAATGTTGTGCTTAATATTTTTCTTTTCATAAGATTGTCCGAAGCGGACCATTTTTATCGACATGATCCATATACGCAACATATGCGTGGGAAGGTGGCCACCTTCCACGGACATTATGACCGATCGAAAACCTTCAAACACACGGGAGATATAAATATAATATTGTATTTATTGTTGAAAATCGCGTGCATATATATATAATATTATATATGTGGTGAGTTTCCGGAAGCTACTTTGACCAAGATTTTGAGTGGTAATAACGTTTAATTTTGTGAAATTAAGCGGCATAGGATCGATCTACGTTCGAGTAGATGATCGTGGTGTATTCACATTCTCAAATCCGATTTCCGGTGAGTGAAATAATGGATCAAAGTTGGTCACTTAAACATGGAGTTATGTGATTAATGGGATAAGCATGGATTAATTAATCCTTATCCCACATTGATTAATGTACCTTCATTAATTGTCTATATAAGTGGGTCATTGAACACTTAGTATAATTATGTGCACAAGTGATGGTGGAAAGCCCTTGCGCGCACACACGCCGCCGCCGCCGCCGGGCGGGGGGTGCGGTGCCGGTGCCGGCGCCGCGCCCGCGCCAGCGCCCGTGCCGTGCCGGCCCGGCCCGCTCGGCTCGGCTCGGTTCGGTTCGATTCCGTGGTCCGTGGATCGTGGATCTTGGATCTTGGATCTTGCGATTGGTCTTTGGGCATTCTTTGGGCTGTTCGTGGGCTTGCTTCGTGGGCACAGTTCGTGGGCCATTGCCCTTATATTTTGGATCAGCGTTTGATCGAGCCCAAAGATGGAGTTGGTCAGAGGCCCAACTCGTGTGGCCCAATCCGTTGGGCTGCTTTGTGCGCTGAAGGGCGATGGGATCGTCCGATGAACACGGGCGCACGCGTTGTCGGTTCGTCGTAGCCGTCGGTAGCAACCCGACATGATGGCTCTGCGGAAGCGTGCCCGTTGTCTCCGAAACCGCCCGCGCACTCAATAGGGGACATAACTCCGTAACACCCGACATCAATCGGGTGTTGACTCGGCATCTTTCATGAGGGGCGGCGCCTATAAATAGGACATCTCTCACGGCGCAAGCCACCCATCTGAAAAAGCATTCCGGCATACTTTAGAGCACTCCTCCGCATACATACTTTCTGTCCAGCTCTGTCCTCGCCTCCGTCCGATTCGCGGAGCTCGTTGGTCTGCGGTCTTGCCACTCTACGAGCAGCTGCCGTTTCGTCTTTGGTGACGATCGCGGTCAGAGAGCACTACGGGCGTATCTCGTCTTCTGGAAAGAGGCCTCCTCGACTCGGCATCATTTACGGTTTTGTTTTCCGGTTTCGATTGTATTTTCTTGTTTTAATTCATTGTTAGTTTTGATCTTCTATTTTTCTGTTTTAAGTTATGTACATGGCAAGTTACATACTAGTTACGTACACCTTTTTCCAACAATCGCAAGGCGAGATATCACTTGCGAGGAGTTGAGACTTCTAAATTGACTTAAAACTTTCGAAATTAAATACCCTGCGTGGAGCGTCTTACATTCCGACCACGAATCCGCTTCCTTGCCGCTGCTGCCACGCTTCCGCCGCGCCGCCTCTGCTTCTTCTTTGCCAATTCGGCACTATGGCTACGGCCATGTTTGGTTTGATGCCTTGGTCAACCATTGGACCACTGGGTCATTGTTGGTTCCACTTTTGGTGGTTCAACGTTTGGTTCCACTTTAGTGGTTCCATTGGCTCGACGATTGCACTCTTGGTGGGTCGACTATTGGATCCATGGGATCTAACTTGGTGGTTCTCATTCGAGTTCCATGTTCCGGCACACTTCAGTGGTTTGGTGGATCGATCGTGGATCGATCTCGGCGCTGTTCATACCGCATGAGGATGATGCGCCCGCAGAAGCCGCCAAAAGTTGGAGGATCCGACTTGAGAGATGGCGGCAAAGATCTTTTTCTACCACGACGTTGGGCCGCCAACTTCTTGGTGGAAGATGAGCCCGCCGTTCAAATTCAAGTGATGGACTTTCACGTCCAAAGCGGATATGACAATGGCGCCTTGGTGACTACCTTTGTAAAATTTTATACTTGGTAGTTTAGAAGATAGCTTGTATAGTGTTTATCTTTGTTATGTGACATCAGTATGTGGGATCTTGCTGAAAAGAAGCACCGTAGTGATGATGATCGGTACTAAAAAGTTTATTGTAGCTAAATATTTGGACTACAAGATGGTCGATTCGGCCGATCATGGACCAAGTCAAGAGTTTTAACTCATTGTGCACGAGGTTCAATCGAAGAAACTGTTTGTTTGAGACGGACTTTATCGTCGCTACGATGATTGAAAGCTACCCAGGGGTGGAGAGACTTGAGGTCTACCTTAAGCCTGGCGAAAGGATATGACACTTGAAGACTTGATCGTCGAGCGCGCATCGAGTCGGCGTGAAAAGCAGAGCTAAAGGGAAGGGCTTAATCGATCTAGAGCCAACTTTGTTGGAGAGGCGGTCCCTCCAACAAGCGTGTTCGTCCCGATGCGATGACAAAGCAAAGGAAGGTGGTTGCCCGTAAATTTGGCGGGGATTGTTACAATTGTGGCAAGCATGGCTACAGTAAGGGCGTAAGTAAGCGAAGAAGAAGAGGTTAAACAAGTTACCAATGTTGTCGAGAAGGACTTGACAAATGGGACAAGGATGACTTGGCTGCTGTGGTGGCCGAAGAAGTCGACCACGTCGAGAATCAAGGTGGATGGTTCATCGACCTTTGGCATAGCTCTTGCATGCGTCTGCGCCGAAAGATGCGTTTCTCCACCTACAAGCTGTTGAGGGAGGAAGCTCAACATGGGAACCAAGCTTCGTCCGAGGTTGCGGAGTTGGTGATGTGGTGCTCAAGATGTCGTCCGGCATTGAGATCACGTTGAAGGATGTCTTGCATGTCCGGACATCCGCAAGAATTTGGTGTCGGGCTCTATTCTAGTTAATGAGGGTTTAGACTAGTTTTTGAGTCGGACAAGTTTGTCTTGACTAAGTTTGGGAAGTTCCATGGTAGGGGTTATCTTCTTGGGGTCTTTTCAAATTGAATGTAATGGTTGTCTGTGTGTGTACCAAAGATTGCTACTAATGAAAATGCATCTACTTCCTCTTACTTAGCGAGTGCTCGATTTATGGCATTGTAGATTAGGACATGTTAATCTAAATGCAATAAAAGATTAGTAAATTTAGATTTACTAAAGTTAAATGAAGTTAATACACAAGCGAAATGTGAGGTTTGTGTGGAAGCTAAAATAGCTAAGTTATCGTTCCATTCGGTAGAGCAGACACTAAGCCTCTAGAACTTATTCACACGATGTGTGTGATTTAAAGTTTGTACAAACTAGAGGTGGTAAAAGTACTTCATCACGTTTATTGATGGTGTACAAGATATTGTTATCTTTACCTTCTAAGAAGTAAAAGCGAGGCTATTGAAGCTTTTAAAAACTTCAAGAGCAGTGAGAATCAACTAATTTGTCGAATTAAGGCATTCGAAGTGATGGGGGAGAATATGTAGCTCCGTTTGAGGCATTATGCGATGAAAGTGGTATAATACATCAAGCGACGACTCATATTCACCTCGGTCTAATGGCGTTCTTGAGCGTAAAATCGAACACTTAAGGAGATGATGAATGCTTTGTTGATTAGTTGAGGTTGCCCAGAACTTGTGGGGGAAGCTGTTTTGACACGACTACATCTTGAACAAGATTCCACTCGAGGTAAGGATGTCACTCCTACGAGTTGTGGAAAGGAAGAAAGCCATCGCACAAATATCTCAAAGTGTGGGGGTGTTTGGCGAAGGTTGAGGTGCTCTTCTAAACAAGTTACAATTGGACCTAAAGCGATCGATTGTATCTTTATTGGGTATGCTGGCGAGCAATGGCGCTATCGTTTCGATCCACAGTCGGAGGTACTGATATATTTGTGGGGACGACGATTGAATCAAGGAATGCTATATTCTTTGAAAGTGTTTATCCTGTAAAGACAAGGATAAAAATAAAGCCGATTCTAGCAATAGAGGCGATGGTGAAGCTTCGAGTTCTAAACCTTTGGAGGAAGAACCGATATCGCATAGCGATCAAGGTGCGATCGGAGGGTCGGAACCGAGGCGTGGCGATGAAGTCGAGCGCCAAAGAATTTTGGTCGACTATATTGCGTTCATGTTAGACGAAGAACCAACGATCAAAGTAGCTATGCTCGGTCAGACGGGATGCTCTGCGCGAGAACATTCAAAGAAATTGATTCCATTTCGCAAAACCACACTTGGGTCTTTGGTTGATTTGCGAAGGTTGTAAGCCCTTAGGATGCAAATGGATCCTTAAAAGAAAGTACAAGGCGGATGGATCGATTGAAAAGTATAAGGCCCGTTTGGTTGTTAAAGGGTTTAAACAAAGAGAGGATACGATTTCTTGATACCTATTCACCGTGACGAGGATTACGTCTATTAGGGTGCTTTCGCTATTCTTTGCTTTGCACAATCTTGAGATTCATCAAATGGACGTTAAGGCGCATTTTGAATGGTGACCTCGAGGATGAGGTATATATAGAGCAACCCGAAGGGTTTAGTACACAGTCGAGAGGCGAGGTATGCAAACTCGTGAAGTCTCTATATGGTTTGAAACAAGCGCCGTTGCAATGGCACTTGAAATTTGACAATGTAATGTTGGCAAATGGTTTCAAAATCAACGAGTGTGACAAATGTGTCTACGTTAAGAACACGATAATGGTTATGTTATAGTGTGTGCGTATGTAGATGACATGTTGATCATGGGTATGATACTCAGTCATTAATGACACAAAGCGCATGTTAAATAGAAATTTTGACATGAAGGACATGGGTTTAGGCGATGTGATTCTTGGAATCAAGATTTTAAGAAGATCGACGGAATTGTTTGACACAATCTCACTCGTCGAGAAAGTGCTTAAGAAATTCAACGCGTTTGATAGTTTGCTGCTAAGACCCATTGGAGCTCAATGTTCACTTGAGTAAGAGCGAGGGGTGAAACTTGGGCAAGAAGACTATGCTAAGGTCATCGGTGTTTGATGTATCTTACAAATTGCACCGACGACATAGCTTCTTGCCGTGAATAAATTGAGTCGTTACGAGCAATCGAGCAAGGAGCATTGGAAGGCTCTAGTGAGAGTTTTGAGGTACTTGAAGTATACTCAAAATCATAGGCTGCACTTCACGAGATATCCTCGGTACTTGAAGAATGCTTGTGATGCCAATTGGATATCGACACGAAGATTCACTTTTACAGAGTGGAGTGCGTGTTCACGATTGGGGAGGTCTTGTTTCTTGGAGATCCACGAAGCAGACGTGTATAGCCCGATCCACCATGGAATCGTAATTCATAGCTTTGGATAAAGGCGGTGAGGAAGCAGTGGCTCCGTAATTTTGGAAGATATTCCATGTTGGTCTAAACACGTGCCCGGTGATGATTCTTGTGATATGAGCGGCTATTGGAAGGCGAAAATGGTTTGTATAATGGTAAGTCTCGACATATCGTCGACGACATATCTGAGTGAGGCATTTGATCTCAGTGGGGTTATATCGATTGACTATGTCAAGTCGATAGATAATCTGGCGGATCCGTTAACCAAAGGGTTGAGCAGGGATCAAATGATCAAGTTCTTTAGAGGAATGGGACTAAAATCCACATCTTAAGAACAATCATAGTGGTAACCCAACCATGATGATGGAGATCCCAAGAACTTGGTTGATGGGAGAACTAAACTATATGAGTTCGTGTATAAACACTCGAGTTAGTACATTCCTAAAGCAAGCAGTGTTGAAAAACTTGCTAGTGGTGAGGTTGAGTCGTTGACTCTTAATGATTCCTAAGATACCTCGAGGAGGTTGAGTATGGCAAGATACTCGGTAAAGAATCACCTATGTAAGTGCGAAGTGGGGCCGCTTCAAACAAAACACTTATGAATCCAAAGTGGATGTCCATGGCCAAAATAGAATCAAAGCGTGAGAGCGGATGAGGTTGAGGTGTTAAAGTGTTAATACCATTGTTTGATTACTGCTGTGGGGAATAGTTGAGCATCGTGTCCACTAATCCTTTGTGTACTCGATGGTACTAACTATGGAAGGTTCGAGCCATAAACCACTGTCCAAATATTTTAACATCTCTTGAGGATCGAGTTGTGTCTGCATCATGCATATGGCTATTTCCACTCATGTGGGGATTGTTGAAAATCGCGTGCATATATATATAATATTATATATGTGGTGAGTTTCGAAGCTACTTTGACAAAGATTTTGAGTGACGTAACGTTTAATTTTGTGAAATTAAGCGGCATAGGATCGATCTACGTTCGAGTAGATGATCGTGGTGTATTCACATTTTCAAATCCGATTTCCGGTAAGTGAGAAATAATGGATCAAAGTTGGTCACTTAAACATGGGTTATGTGATTAATGGGATAAGCATGGATTAATTAATCCTTATCCCACATTGATTAATGTACCTTCATTAATTGTCTATATAAGTGGGTCATTGAACACTTAGTATAATTATGTGCACAAGTGATGGGTGGAAAGCCCACGCGCTACTGACACGCCGCCGCCGCCGCCCGGTGCCGGTGCCGGTGCCCGCCGCCCGCGCCGCGGCCCGGCCCGGCTCGGTTCCGTTCCGTGGTCCGTGGATCGTGGATCGTGGATCTTGGATCTTGGATCTTGCGATTGGTCTTTGGGTGGTCTTTGGGAACATTCTTTGGGCTGTTCGTGGGGCGTGGGTTAGTGGGCCATTGCCTTATATTTTGGATCAACGTTTGATCGAGCCCAAAGATGGAGTTGGTCGAGGCCCAACTCGTGTGGCCCAATCCGTTGGGCTCTGTGCACTTGAAGAGGCGTCCGGATCGTCCCATGAACACAGGGCGCACGCGTTGTCAGATTCGTCGTAACCGTCGGTAGCGCTCCGACATGATGGCTCTGCGGGAAGCGTGCACGTTGTCTCCGAAACCGCCGCGCACTCAATAGGGACATAACTCCGTAACACCCGACATCAATACGGTGTTGACTCAAACATCTTTCACGTGGGGGGCGGCGCTATAAATAGGACATGTATCCCGGCGATAAGCCGCCTCTTGAAAAGCATTCCGGCATACTTTAGAGCACTCCTGCATACATACTTTACGTCGAGCTCATCCTCGCCTCCGTCCGGTTCGCGGGAGCTCGTTGGTCTGCTGTCTTGCCACCTACGAGACGCTGCCGTTTCGTCTTTGGGGACGATCGCCCGGATCAGAGCACTATCGGGCGTATCTCGTCTTCGGAAGAGGCCTACTCGACTCGGCATCATTTACGGTTTTGTTTTCAGTTTCGATTGTATTTTCTTGTTTTAATTCATTGTTAGTTTTGATCTTCTATTTTTGTTTTAAGTTTATGTCATATGCAAGTTCTCGTACTAGTTACGTACACTTTTTCCAACATTTATAATTTTGGGGTTAATCCTCAAATTTTCGGATACCACTTTTATTTTATATACATATTTTACTTTTTCTTTACTTTTTTTTCGTTTTACATGTATTATATATGTATGTATATTTATTGTAATAAATTTAAATGTATTTGGGATCAATCCTAAAATCTCTGTCAACTTTAGCCGCCCCCTTTTTTTCTTTTAATATATATATATATATATATAGAGAGAGAGAGAGAGAGAGAAGGGATCAAATAGTACCCAAGCCCAGGATAGTACGTAGTACTCAATCTAAATCCACTCATCTAATAGATCCTATGGTTCGATTTTTCGGATTTTTAAGCTTAATTTTGCTAATTTTCGCTTCATTAAGGGTAGATTAGTAATTTGATTTGTTATGTGATTTGAAAATAAACCATGCATATAGTTGAATGAATAATGCATTGAATGAACACAAAATGCATTCACTTGAACACAAACATGCATACGAGTTTCAATTTTAATGCATCTTGTAAATGCGCCCAAAGCATTGCTCGCGTGCATCCGATGCCATGCAGCACACACGCCCGCTTACCGCACCGCACGCATCGCTCGCGCGACAACCAGCGCCGCCACCAACGCGCCGCACGCGCGCAGCGTCGGTTGGGTGCGATGCGATATTATATTGTTTTAAATGCATTATTTAGTTGTTTTAAATGCGGTGACATGTTATTTCATATGTATTATTTATGTTTTGTTGTGGCTCTTCCCAAACCTGGCGCCGATGCGCCCAACGCCCTACCCGGTACCGGGCCCATCCAGCATCCCTACGGCGTCGGCGTGCACCTAGCGTCCCTACCTAGCGTCGGTAGCGCACACGCGCAATAAACACTTTGGTTGTGTGCGATGCGTTGTTATGTTATTTTGAATGCATTGTTATGTTATTCTCATCATTGTTATGTTATTCTCTATGCATTATCATGTTTTATGGTGCCTCTCGCCAAACTCGGCGCCGGAGACCCCAACGCAGCGGACTCCTACTCAACGCCAGACGGCACCAGGCGCCATTGGTGCCTTCCCATTTGCCTTGGCGAAAATGGGTTGCCACGTGTCAAATTTTGGTGCGTCCGTGTACAAAATGTGTGGTCAGATTGAGTCTACATACTATCACGGGGCGGCAGGTCTGAACCCAACCTATATATATATATATATATATTATTAGTTATAAATTTGTCGTGTTCTCGATATTTTTGTTCTAGTTTTCGTGGCATTTCAATTTATTAAATTACCTTATTCTATTTTAATAAATTGGAATTAAATTCTAAGAATTAAGTCGGATTGGCCTAAAATTTCATTTCTATAATATTTTATTATTTAATACTGATGCAAAATTTTAATTTTAATATTAAATTAATTCTAAATTAAGTTTACAGCTTGATTTATGGATATTGTACGAATTGATTCGTTTTGATTAACAATACATTTTCTCTATATATTTTTAAAATTAGTGTAATGATCAAGTATTTGTTTCTACTTTTAATTTGGAAAATATGATCCTAGGCCGCTAGGCGTACAAGTACAACTGCAGAGAATGTATTTTGCGTAAGCTTTTCAAAAAGAAAAAGAGAGAGAGAAAAAAAGAGTTATTACGTATAACTAAACTTGTAGGGACCTTTTTGACGTATGGTTAGAAGTAAAATATCTTGGTCTCGACCAACCTGACATTTGACGTACGACGTGGGGCCCTTTATAAGTTGAAAGTATGGATAATTTATTTTTGATTATGTAATTAAAAAGTGTTATTTATTGAAAAAAATTATTTAAAAAAATTATTAATATCCACCTATACAAATATTCGTATAGGAAACGACGTCACAAATGGATGAGGCCGCCATAAAATAATTGAAAATCTGTATTTAGGGTGGTATATATAATGTGACCTATAATTAATTAATGAATTCAACATGTACCTGGACTTTTTCCAACAAAGTATAAATATTTATGAAACAAAAGGGTGGCTATATTTTTAATCTAAACAAATTATAAAACTGATTATCTCGAACTTTCGATCTAACATATTGCAATTAAATAATCAATGTAAGCATAATTCTGTGATTCCTAAGTCGTTACACTAGGGGTGAAGCGTTAAATGCGGTTCGGTTCAAAAGCAAACCGAACATCAAAAGAAAAATCGAAATTTTTAGAACCGAACCGAACCGAACCGTTTTATATCCAATGAATCAAATCGAACCAAAATATTCGGTTTGGTTCGGTTTACCAATTTAAATTACATTTAATATAAATATTATAATATTTATAATATAATATATATATATATATATAATTATATATATATATAATATTAACTAATTTAAGTATTAATAATATAAATATATATATATATATATATATATATATATATATATATATATATATATATATATATATAAAATTTAGACGGTTCGGTTTGAAAACCGAAATTTTTTTCCAAAGCGAAACCGAACCGAATTAATTTCGGTTTTAATATTTTCAAAGCGAACGGACCCGAATTATGCGAAACCGAACCAAACCGCTAATTTCGATTCGATTGGATTCGATTTTTCGGTCCGGTTCGGTTTTTACTCACCCCTAGTTACACATGCCACTAAATCATTTGAGAAGCGACTTCCAATTACTTTATTTTTACAGTCAGTCTCTTTTACCAAGTTTAATTCTTTATTTGAATATATATTGTCTAAATACTAAATATACACCATGTGTTTTTTCGGAAATGGAAAAGTCACACATATTAAAATATAGGCTAATAATCCCGTGTATTGATGAAATATCCTACAAGAAAACTCATAGTTCAAATCTACAAACAAAAGTTATCACGTATTGTGTTCGAGTTGATACATAAGTACGTAAAATGTATAAACATCCACTTATTAATATGGATATCCAACTTTATTTCGAAAACAGTTCCAATTAAAAAACGAGAATTCGTACTTAAGAAGAGACTTGTTGCTCCAACGTTATTTCTGAACACCACACAACCCAAAATTGTTCATCATCTGTGGTTGTCAGTAAAGTGTTTTGCTTTTTTTTTTTCATGGGAAGATGGTTCTTCCCATGAAACTTGCTTATATGGTAGAAGAAACTTGCTTATATGGATGTCAATTGACTAATTTATTCTGGCCAATTCATTCGAATTATCGAACTATTTAATTAGGATTATTTGGGCTGACATTTTCTCTAGATAAGAAATTTTAAATCATAATCCTAAATTCTCAAGTTTCAGACTAACTCATCGGATCAATTGGATCAAAAAGCTCAAGCAAAAGAAAAACACACACACGCATATATATATATATATATATATATATATATGAGAGATCAAATAATCTTTCGAGCGAGGTAGTATGTAATCTTCAATCTCATCCACTCATCTCATAGATCCTATGGTGGAGATTTTTCGGATTTTTAAGCCATTTGACCGATTTCGCTCTGATGAGGTAGATTAGTAATTTGATTTTTTATGTGATAAAAAAAATCATGTAAATTTTAAAACTGAAAACTGCATATGTTTGAACATAAAACTGCATACGTGTTAACAAAAAAATGCATGAGATTTATTTCTCCAGAAACTACATGCATATTGTTATACAGAAAACTGCATACGATTGAACAAACTGCATAATGTTGAACACAAAATGCATATGAGATTGATTTCTCCAAAATTTATTCTCACGTTTAGATCTATTACTTCTAACTTTATAATTCGAAAGAAAACATATGATCAACAATAAAGAAAACAAATGATCAACAATAAAGAAAACAAATGATCAACAAGATAAGTGTTTGTGTATATTTGAGGAGATATAAAGAGAGATACCTTGAATGAGAAACCTATGATTTTCTTTTTTAAAGCATGCATTTTTGTGTTTCGTGGCATGCATGTTTGTGTTTGTTGTATGCATGTTATTGTTTTGTAATATGCATATTTTTGTTAGAAAATATACAGGCTTATATTTTTTAGTATGCATGTCTACGTTTTATAGAATACATGTTGATGTATTGTGGTAGGCATTTTTACGTTTTGCAGCATGCATACTTCATTTCGACAACAAAACTCATCATTATCATTCTCCGTCGTTTTTCCGCTTCTTTCTCCGATTACCGGCGAACTTCGCCGTAAACTACTGCCATAATCACCATGTCTCTCAATCCTTCAAAATCCACATATCATTTTTTCACAAAATCTCTCAAATTTCTTCTCAAAATCTTATTTTTCTCTCTTTTATCTTTCAAAATATGTTGTCTTATGCTTCACATCATTGACGTCGCACACCGTCACTGCTGTCACACCGCATTGCCGCTGTCCGTCGTCACCGCCGTCGTAAAGAAATTCGAAGAAGATGAAGAAAATCGAAGAAGAAGAAGAAGAAGAAGAAGAAGAAGAAGAAGAAGAAGAAGAGGACTAAGCTTTTATTTTTACCCAATATACCCCTGCGAAAATTAAAAAGATAAATAAATGATAAAGGGATTGCCACGTGTCGGCTGTGGTGCGGTCACATGTTCAAAATGTGTGGTCTAGGCGGATATTACATAATATCTAGGGATAAGATCTTCTAAAATCAATCATATATATATATATATATATATATATATATATATATATATATATAGAGAGAGAGAGAGAGAGAGAGAGAGAGAGAGAGAGAGAGAGAGAGAGGATCAAATAGTACCCGAGCACGAGATAGTATGTAGTACTCAATCTCATCCACTCATCGATAGATCTATGGTTCGATTTTTCGGACTTTTTAAGCTTAATTTCCTTGATTTTCGCTACATTAAGGGTATATTAGTAATTTGATTTGTTATGTGATTGCGAAATACAAACAATGCATTTAGTTGAACTGGATAATGCATTCAAATGAACAAAAAATGTATGCAGTTGAAGAGAATAATGCATGTGATTGGAAGCTCGCGCCTAGCGCACGGGCGCGCCCAGCGTGCGCACGTGCTCGCACATCGCTCCTGCGCTTGTTCGTGCGCTCGTTGGCCTGTATTTTTACGTTTTGTTAAATGCATGAACATGTTTTGTTAAATACATGTTTGATCAATGCATGAACGTGCTAAGTTAAATGCATGTTTCTGTTTCGTGGGAACATGCATTTTATGTTTTGTTCAATGCGGTTTCATGTTTTGTTGATGCATTTTATGGTTTTCGACACCAAATCTCTCATCCATCATTCTCTAACAATTTAGTCGTCTCTTTCATCGATTATCGGCGATTCGCCGTGAACCACCGTCATAACCACCATCTTTCTCGATTCTTCAATCATCTATCAAATTCATCTTCTATTTTTCTCAAAATCCATTCATTTTGTTCCTCAAATTTTCTTCTTCTTTTCTTTCTTTCAAAATCTGCCGTTTGTAGTTGTTTGTGTATCTTGTTACTACTATTCGCGGTATTACCATAGGCGCCGTCTGCTTCTTAGTCGAGGAGAAGAAGAGGGTGATTGTTTCTTCCCATTTGCCCTTGAAAATTTTAAAAAAAAAGAAAGAAAAAGAGCTGCCACGTGTCGACGTGTGTGTGTGCGTGTCGACGTGGTGTGTACGTGTTCAAAATGTGTGGTCTATATTGGGTCTACATACTATTTGGGGACCAAGATCTACTGGAACTCAACTCTATATATATATATATATATATATATATATATATATATATATTCTTGATAATCATATATTTATAACAATCATTTTGTATTAAGTGTTGGAGTAAAAAATAAAGAAGGGAAATGATGAGTATAACTTTTAAATATTACCTAAAACACATTTCACAAGTATTACAAGGAAGATTTCAATTAATAAGATAAATCCACTTAGTTTTCAGGCCAACTCATTTGGATTGGATCATTTTTGGTCCAACCCTATCAAACTATTTATTTGCGGGTCATTTAAGCTCAAACTTTTTAGAACTAGAAAATTTTAACCCTACACATATCCAATTATTGAACTATTCGAATTAAGACATTTGCATGACAAGAGAGAGAGAGAGAGAGAAATGTAGGGTAAGTGGGAGCATTCAAACTTTAACATTCATTTTCGTAAAAAGTAAAGATGTGATAGTAGTTGATGGGTAATTTGTTGTTAAACGGCAATATGAGTTGGCTCCCACAGAGATGTATTTATAGAACTTATGATATTACAATTAAAGTGACTATAAAACTTATAATTTAGGGGGAAAAAAATATCTAGTTCTTATACAAAATGGCTGGATAGACATTCTCCCTCTATATCTATAATATCTAAAATAACATGATGAAATTTCTTATTTATTTCAATTAACCAGTAATTAATATAGAGTGAAAATACATGAATATTAGAAAGCCCTTAACTAGTGTAACATAGTCGACTAAAGTTTGGTTTGGATAATAATATATTTCATTAATACAATAATTACTAGGCTTCTCAATTCAAAATGATTGGCGCCACATTCATATTCGTTGTCTTACCAATTTCGAGCTATGCATAAAAATATTGTGTAAGCACCAAATGATTGTGTCATTAAACAAATCTGTAGATCGTAATCATATCATATCATTTCAACATTTTAGAAACCATAGTATTTGCGTGTCACGTAAACATCAAGATTGACATATTTGAAGGGATTTTAATGGTACGTTTGATGTTGCATTCTCATGCATTGCATCCTAATCAAGGATGATGACATGTAACAAATTTACTTGATCTCAATCGATTAGAGTTCACACCTTTTCACATATCATTATCTTAAAATTGTGATGCATTGTAAAATGAAGTTAACCAAAAATAAATCCCTTTCAAATAAAATGAAGTTAACCAAAACAAAAATACAATTGGGCCCGGGAAGAAACCCTCTAGTTTTTGTTTTATTTATATTTTGTTTTCTGACACTTTTAACATGACCAAAATTCACTTCTGTGTGTTTGTCCCTCCTCCTTCACAAGTTCACGCCGCCATTGAGGCGGCTGATGAAATATTTCCGACAAAATGTGAGATAGAAGAATGAGAAAGAAAAATAAAAGGAATTGGGTGGGCTGGGCGCTGGTACAACTATCAGAATCATTAGATTCATTCATCTAAATAATGGATTCGTAGCTATTTCAATAATCAAAAGACTTCATTTAACAAATAATAATAATAATAATAACAACAACAACAACAATAATAATAATAATAATAATAATAATAATAATAATAATAATAATAATAATAATAATAATAATAATAATTGTTCTCCGTTTAACACACAGATTAAGAAAATGTATTTTATGTATTTGAAAGAGTAAAATGGACACACTATTTTTCTATTATTATACCCTTATTTGTTCACCTAAAATAAATTATTATGATTTCAGAGATCATTCAATAGGAGTACATTAAAGAAAAAAGCAAAATCTTATGATTAAGAAACGAGACTATAATATTGGGATGGATTTTATGCAGACATAAGGAATATTCCACTTCTAGGGCAGAAAGTCATGGAGAACCATGCTTGCATCAACAAGCATGAGCCTGCCCCAAAGTAATAAAAATGAAAATAAATGTGTAAATAAAGAATTATTTGTATGAATTTTCCATGCGTGATATGATATGCCAAATATTATTTCTGAAATGTGAGACTGAGAGCTGGTGAATGACTTCCTATATATTATTGTTGTTTATTTCAATTTAAAATTATTGCGTCTTAGCCTTTTCAAAACAAAAGCCCATGATGTCAAAGACTCTTCTTAATGAAGAGGTTCTTGGTTCGATTCACTAAGTGTGGATTGTAGTTCCATTTATTTTAATATTTGATCTAGTTTGTACTGTAGTAGAAACCTCCGATATGAATACTCTATATTGGAATAAACTCTATATATATAGTTATAAAAATTACGGTCCTGACTCGCGATCTATTATATTTAGGAATAAAACATCATCTTTCCAGTCACATCTTAAGGATTTTTGGTTCTATATAAGATTAAATAACATTATATATATATATATATATATATATATATATATATATATAGGGGTTGGTTATGGTGAAAAGCTCCTTAATGTACGAAAATAGGAATAGTAGACATCTTTCATATTTGTGTGCACAATCGAATTACTATATTCACAAGTTAGTTTATCACATATTTCGTTCATTCGTAGCACATATATTAAACATATTAGTTTAACACATCTTTCATTAAAGCGTAGCACATGAGCGGTTCTAGTCTTTGCACAAAATCCGCTTAGCACACGAAATACAAAGCAGTAGCCTTTTCGAAAATTAAATCTCAACCATTGGTCCAAGTGAATCAAAGGCTCAGATTCATTCCTATTTCCTACCAAATTATCTATTCCTACCTGATCCATCTCCTATATATATATATAGGGAGGGTTAACGTGAGAACCATTTTTATTGTGAGCGTGAGAACTAAAAGCGATGAATTATTTGTGAAAGTTGATGAATCCATTGGAAAAATCTTGAATCCAAAAATTGAATTTTAGCCTCATGGGATTCAAACCGGGTGAAAAATTCTAAATTTCTGAATTCATTAACTTTCTCAACGTATTCATCAACTTTCATCTAATCGTTGGTTTTAGTTTTAGGATAAGAATGGTTCTTATTTGAACCAAACTCTATATATATATATATATATAAGATTTTTGGTCCTGAATTACATTTTCATCAATTTGGATTTCTCAAACGCAACCCTGTGAACATGCCTGCATCATTTAATTTTAATCACAATAAATTAAAATTTGAGAAAATATATACAAATAGAAAAGGCCCAATATACAGAATGTTTTAAAAAACCCAACTGTGAGTTGAATACTAACCAAACGGCATTTGGTTAACGGCTCTACGCACATGGTATGAAACTTATGTCCCACAATTTTCTATGTTGTACGGTGTTTCATTATTAATTTTACTATCTTAATAATATTTGTTATAAATAAAATATATTATTAATTAACATTTATTATAAAGAATTGGATTTTAAAAATAAAGATAAGCACAATTTGTATCCCAACTTTCACGATATTTTGAAAAATATCACCAACTTAAGTTAATATATTTAAATGTCCACAGTTTTGTGAAATCTTGAAAAATTGTTGAATATAGAGATTTCGATGTGAAATGTTGTCACTAGCGGATTCTCACATGGATTATAGTTTAAATGAACTGAATTTTTTCCACCTCACCATTAAATAATGTCGTTTACATGACTACATATATTTTTTTAAAATATCATGAAAGTTAGATATATAAACTGTTCTCATCCCTTAAAAGTATTGTATAATAATTTTGGCATAATCAATCCCAATAATCATTTATTAACTAGAAAAATACAAAGTAAATATAAAAAATAATTATAAACCATGGATTAGTGAACCTTAATTGATAATCTTCAAATTATATTAAGAGTAATGCTATTTGGCCACATTATGGTCAGCCATAATCCGGCCCAAATGAAAAAATCACTTTACTTTAAAATTTGATTTATTTTAAAAATTGGTTTTACATTAAAACCATACTTACGGAATTACATTTTTATCTATATTATGTTTTGGCTCCATTTTATTCATCTCTCGCCACTTGATTTTTTTTTATTCTTTTTGGACATCATTCATGTTCACAGTGAACATATCCAGACAAAGAATACAGAAACAAACTATATATTTCCATAGACGAAATAGAAGCTGAGATTAATGAGTTCTTTCATGTCGATGTCAACAATTCCGATGCAACAACTCATTTAGTAGAGAATGGAGTTTCAGACTTAGAAACAGAAGCAACTTATGAATTCTCATAGCAAGTTGCATAAGACCAACGCGATGAAGAAGACGGATGCAACGAAGAAGATGAGGTAACTGCTATGCAGGTACACGTTTCTCTGGTTGATAGCCAAACCTTTAATGTAATGATGCAAGATGGTCTTCAAGCTGGCATGGAATTCGATATTAGAGAGATTCTCTTCGTAGCATATCAAGCTTATGCAAAGTTAAAAGGATTCTGCATTTCAACAAGAAATATTCATGCAAATAAGTATCTTATTCTAGCATGTGATAAGGGCAGAAAAGCATATGTAAAGAAATTTACTAAGAGAGTTAATTTTCCATCTCGTCTCAATGAGCAGGCAAGGTTCTATGAGCTGCCATAAAAGTAGACAATGGTTATTGGATTGTATCAGTATGCAATACCCATACATGATCTTGTGCCGCAAATGTCTACTTTTATGGCACTCTAGAACTGCTACTATCGAAACTCTGATTGGAAGCCCAGACATTGCGATTAAGACCATATAAGAATGTAAGATTAATGGAAGTTCTTCTGGTGGACCAAGTAATCTAGGAGCAATAATCAAAGATTGTCGAAGTTTTATTGATAAGAGGAGGGTTAAGACTTGGCGAATGAGGCGAGATCGATGCATAAGCTACTTAAGAGGTTCTAGCCAAAGATAGAATATTTTTCTATTTGATGGACATCGACAAATATGGTAGGCTCATACGTGATGTGGATTAGTCACAATTAGAGTGCATATGAGGAATTTCATGACGTTGTAAGCTTTGACATAACGTACCCTGTGAATCAATATGATATGCCATTTGGAATTATTGTTGGAGTGAATCACCACCATCAATCAATCTTACTAGGATGCGTTCTTTTGATGCACGATTGTCTGGAATCATTCAAATGGTTTTTCAGCAACTGGTTAGAGGCAATGGGAAGTGTTCAGCCTACCTCGATTTTGACCGATCAAGATGAGAGTATAAGAATAGAAGTGAGGGAAGTTATGCCTGAAAGCAACCATCGACTATGTTTATGGCATATACTAAGTAAGATTCCTAAATATTTCAAAGGGGTTGAAGATTCCAAACAAGCTCTTATTGATTTCAAAGCAATAATATATGACAGCCTCAGTATCTCTGAAGTTAAAGCAAGATATGATGAATTCCTCATTCAGTATGTTTTACGTGATAATAAATTGTTGAAAAATATGTTTGATATAAGGGAAAGTTGGATAGCAGTCTACTTTAATAATTGTTTTTGGGCTGGTATGGTTTCTACTCAAATGAGTGAGTCAATGCACACGTTCTTTGATAATTACATTACATCGAGGTGTACTTTGAAGACTTTCTTGGAGCAATATGAAATTTCAATCAATGATAAGATTCGAGAATGAACTCAAAGCGATTATAATTCAAAGTGCAGACCCATTCAGTGTATTTCACCATTTAAGTGGGAAGAACAATTTCATAAGGCATACACCAACAATGTTATGGTCATATTTCATAAAGAAGTTAAACACATTTGGAGCTGCAATCTAAAAGTCAAAGACCGTGGTGATGACATACTCAAAAGGTATGAAATTTGTGAGATTAAAACTTTGGATAATTGGTATCATAAAAAATACGAGTTCATTGTGGAGTATCAACCTGACGGAGAGCATATCCAGTGTAATTGTCAGTTATTCGAATCAAATGGTATTCTGTGTTGTCATATGTTGAAGGATTTATTATACAAAAATATTGAACAAGTGCTTCAAAGATACATACTGCGAAGATGACGCAAGGACATATATCGGCCACACTCTAGCATACTTTTTGTAGGTGGATACCCTCACATGACAAAAGAGTATCAAATATTTCAAGAGATTGAATGAGAATTTCTGCAGTGCACGAACATGGCAATGCAATCTGATGAGAAGATCAAGTATCTCAAAGATAAGTTCAAAGTAATTAAAGATGAGCTTCATACATGGACCCTTATTTCGGCAGAACATGATGTACAAGAACCTTCTGAGATAGAGGGAGCCGCTAGTGCATCAACTCCTATTATGAATCCAATGATTACCTATCGCAAAGGAAGGCCAAGAATGAATCGAATTAAAAGGAACATAAAAAATAATCTAACTCATCGGTCAAGGGATAGCGGGGCCAACTCTAGAGGTCACGGACGAGGCAATACGAATGCTCGTGTGTGTGTCACTACTCGTGCTGCAACTCATTTTGGAAGGGGGTACAATTAGGTGTGATCATTTTGGTTTGGGACACAATGAAATAGATGTTGTTACTGTATTGTTAAGTTAGATGTTCTTGTTTTTATTTATTTTGGACCACTGATTTTTAGTTAGAACATGTCTTTCTTGAAATTTTCTCTAAGTTTATCAAGATGACATTGTTTCAATGTTTAGCTAAATTTCTAGGTGTTCAACTTGGATACAACAACTATCTTTCTCTTTTGGGAATTTCAGCAAACAATTGACATATATTGTAACTTCACTACTCAATGTTCTTATTAATATCTAATTTGAATCTCATTTAGATTAACATTCTCATAAGCATAGTAAATTAAATAGGAAACATCTACATTGAATAGTTACATGATTATATTTTGGAGAAAGAAAAGTTTTGTACTTCTCAAACCTTAGGGAACCAGAACAGTTATATGAAATAAATTTGGGTAATCTGCATTGAAGACAATTAATTGGAATGTAGTGTTGGAACAATTCTCAATAAAAAAATTTTATTTACGCATGAATAAAGAATGAAACGATCACAATTTAGAATCATAACTAGTGCATCAGAAATAAAACTACCTACAACATCGTAAATCTTAATAAAGAAAGAAAAAAAACATTTAAAGACATATGTGATCTTCGATATCTACCAAATAGTATACTTATCACCAATATATATATATATATATATATATATATATATATATATATATATATATATATATATATGGGTTGGTTATAGAGGAACTACCTCTTAAATAAGAATTAAGAACCGATAATCATTATTAGATTGAATAAGATCGAACGACTTATAATTATTTAATGAAAAAATAGTTAAATCCCTAAATTTTCGCTATTTAAATATTTCATATTCAATTCTTCGTTGTTCGTGTAATTCATGTTGTAGTTCGAGAATCGTAGTTCTTGTCCATGGTATCACATTCTAATTAATTGTTCTTTTCATATAATTTATGATGTTATGCATGTAGTCGTAGTGATTGTGAATATGAGAACGATTATGTAAATGAATATATAAAATCTCTTAATTATAGGGTTAAATGGTTATCATTAAAATCTGAGGATAATAAACGATTTAAAATTAGTCATGACCGTTAGATTATAAAAAATTGATGTACTACATTAGTTCTTAGTTCTCAAAAAATTAGAGTTCTCATTTGATTTACTATATATATATATATAGGATATGAATCAAATGATAACTACAAATATTTTTTAGCCCTAAACCCCAAGCTTTTTTGGGCCGAAGCCTGGTAGGCTCGGGGATTTTTTTGAGCAAGCTTTTTAGGCCCATTTTTTGTTCGGGCTTTTAATTTTTAAGCCCCAACCAGCCCAAACTCTGGGTAACCCGGGTGGGCTTTTCGGTCCAGACTCATTTTGTCGGCTCTACCTATATACATATATTTGCAAGGATAGTTCAAGGCATTGTACCTTTTACAATGACTTGATTATAATATTGCCAATTTTAATTATATATTATATATATATATATATATATATCTATATATATATATATATTATAATCGTTGTACTCCTTTAATTTGAATTTTGCACACTAAAGGCAAAATATGAAAATTGTAAAATATATATATGCTGGCTCATGACATGCATAGTATATGTGATGCTTATGTGGTTTTTAGTTAATCGACTCTAGTAATATAATCTATTAATAATTTTAAATTTAGACTTCGTAACTAGAATAGAGTCGTAGTTCGATCGAGTGTTTTTTAGCAAATTGAACATAAAATTCAATTGAAAGTCAACCGATCCAATTGTTAGCATATCAGGACAATTTGATTCAATTGAAAAATAAATGGATAGATATCGAAGTCAAATCGATCCAATTGTTAACAAATCGAACATAAAATTCAATTGGAAGTTAATCGATCCAATTGTTAGCATATCGGGGAAATTTGATTCAATTGAAAAACAAATGGATAGAAATCGAAGTCAAATCGATCCAATTGTAGCAAAATCGAACATAAAATTTAATTGGATATCAATCGATCCAATTGTTAGCATATCGGACAATTTGATTCAATTGAAAAACTAATGGATAGATATCGAAGTCAAATCAATCCAATTGTTGGCAAATCGAACATAAAATTCAATTGGAAGTGGATCGATCCAATTGTTAGCATATCGGGTAATTTTATTCAATTGCAAAACAAATGGATAAAATCAAAGTCAAATCGATCCAATTGTTAGCAAAATCGAACATAAAATTCAATTGAAAGTCAATCGATCGAATTGTTAGCATATCGGGACAATTTGATTCAATTGAAAAATAAATGGATAGAAATCGAAGTCAAATTGATCCAATTGTTAGCAAATTGAACATAAAATTCTATTGAAATCAATTAATACAATGGTTAGAATATCGGGCAATTTGATTCAATTGAAAACCAAATGGATAGAAATTAGAGTCAAATTGATCCCATTGTTAGCAAATCGAACATAAAATTCAATTGAAAATCAAATGAATAAAAATCAAAGTCAAGTTAAGCGGGATAAAATAAGGTTAACTTTGTATCTATGTTTATATCTTGTACCCGTAAACAAGAACAAATCTCAGTTTAGTGGATTGACTGAACAATCGGTCCGTTGACGTAGAAGTTGATCTCTCCGAACCACATAAAAATCAACGTGTCTTTTACCTCCAGTATTGATATTTATATTGCATGTTATTGAATTGTCATCACCACTACACATCAACACAACATTGTTTTGAAACTCTTTATTAGTATCAGTTTGATACTAAAGAGATTTTACTGAAAACTGACGAAGCAATATTTGACTAAGTGTTTTGAATCAGTTTAAGATTTCAGTAAGGCCTAACTGGTGTATCCCCACATACACCAGTACATCTAGCAGGACACATCAAGAATTCAAATGGATATAAAAAATGGAAGCATGGAATTCAATTTGATAAATACCAAACTAATTTCCTTCCAAAGTGAACAAATCGAAATTCAATTTGAATATTTATTTGGATATCACTGTCTATTAACTTTGGGTGATCTTATTTACTTAGACAATTGAATATTGATCTAATTTACATTAAATATTACATAGGTCTAGAAAATTAATTACGAAACATAAGCATAAATTTCTTAGGCGTGCTTTTGATTAGATTTTTTTGTCAAAGATCATCATAAAGGGACTAATCAAAAGACGGAAATCACTCACCTAGCAATTTCTATTTTTTATTTTTCAAATACTATACAAATAGAAACATAAGCATAACTTTTCTAGGAGTGCTTTTGGTCCTATTGGTATTTAATGTCAATAATTTCAATAGACAATCTATCTTTATCTTTTCAACATGCCAACAAACAGTTGGCAGGTAATGAAACTTCGCATTTTCTTAAATATTCTTATTAATATCATTCTTATATAGATTACAACGGTTCAAAGTAACTGTAAAAAAAACACAGGCTTTATCTACTAATTGAATGATTACATGGTTATTGCCAATTTTGGGCTGCTGCATTGAAGATAATTAGCATGCGTTGGAATAATTTTCATGAAATATCTCTATAATTATTGGTTGGTTACTGAATTTCTTTAAACTCAAAATTCATATCGGTCAATATATATATGCCATAAACTCTAAACTTAGTCCTAGTACAAACAAAACTTAATCTTCTTCTCCATATAGTTTTGTTCACTGCTTCAAATATCCATGGTTGATCGCAGAAGTCCCAAAACCACCCTAGCCAAGAAGAAAACACCTTCAAAAAGTCCAAAATCCAATTCCCTCAAAATGACCACACCATCAAAAAATATATATACTGCAACCCAACTCTTTCTAACTCCATCGAAGAGAGCACATATTCCTGAATGGTCTATTTCCCCTTCTACCAAAAGTTTAGAATTAATATATAACAACCCATGTGAAGAAAATGTTACGGTGAAGCTTGAAGTCCAAGAGTTATTCCGTTTGTTATCGGGTTGCTCTGACCAAAACGATCAGGATTTGCTACTGGAGAGAATCCCGCTGATGAAGTTGTATGACTACTTCTTGGAGTTGAAGCCGTTTGCCGAAGACAGCGGGAACGGTGACAATGAGGGCACCTCTAAAGCTGCTAACAATTCTGTTGTTATAATCACTTCATCATGCTCTGACGAAGTTTAGCTTGTCGTACTTTTCACCCCGAATCCATACATGGCGTACTTTTCAGAATTTCTTCCATGGAACCGCAATGAAAATCCCATGTCGAGTCTTTCGATTCCAGGTCAAGATTTATTAGCTCTTTGTAGATTGATATTGAATCAATTTTAGAGAAGCGACCATGCAACTAGAAGAAAGTAAGAATTTGTTTAATCTTTAGGTTGAAAAGGAACAATGATAAAATTTTGCTTCACTAAAGGAAGAGGTTACAGAGCTCTTCTAGTGGATACATTCCCAAGAAAGTCAGAAAGAACGAGGAAAATGGAGATACTTTGCCTCTAAGGTATTTGGAGCATAAGCGTATAGGGTCGGAGTCGTCTGCTGGGAAGTTTGAATTCTACAACGAACCAAGCAGGAGCTTTCTGGATGTTGATTCCAAGTGTGATGGAGTATTCTTCCTTTCTGATGTAAATAATAGGTTAAATCTGGGTATGTTTAGGGATGTAATCAAACCGAGCCGAGCCGAAAACCATAGTGCTCAAGCTTGATTTGTTTAGTATCGAGTCGAGCCTCGAGTTTTATTTATCGAATATTTCGAGCTCACGAGCTTATTCGAGCTTTAATCGAACCCAAACAAGCTTTCTAAATTTATATAAATGTTTAGAATATTGATTATTTTATTTAAAAATAAATTATTTTATCTACAATAACGCAATATATTTATTGATTTCTTAGAAAAAATAAAAATAGTTAGAGATTTAACACAATAATTACTAATTATAGAAAGAAAATAATTATATTTAGTTAATAATTTTATATTTTCAAAGTAAATCAGTTAACGAGCTTGTTCACGAGCTAACGAGCCAAATACTATCATGTTCAAGCTTGGTTGTGTTTAGCTAACGAGCTTCACTAAACAAACTCGAACGAACTTTTATCGAACCGAGCTCCGAATAGTTCACGAATAGCTTGACTCATTTACAGCCCTAGGTATGTTTACTAACTATCTTGTCTTGATTTGGTGGTCTTTCTCCAATAAATTTACCTGTTTTTCTTTCCCCTTTTTAAATTTCTAGCGATGGAAGAAGAGATTGAGGAGATACAACGGATTGGATGATGAATTCATTGAAGAGCCCGATAAGGCTGTCCAAGATAATAGTATTAGATGTTTTGAAATTCCATCAGTCGTAGTTGGCAAGATGTGCGAACTCTGCGAGAGAGTTGCTTGCTTCGTGTTAATTATTTCGTGCAACTTTGTATGTTCTGTATCCTTTAATCTTTTCTGGTGTATTGGACTTTTAATAATGCAAATGTTCTGGAACAGGGGACTTTTATGTTATATGAACAGATTGATGATTTGATTCCACTATTAAAATTGTCTGAATTATCATATTATGATCACTTAGGGTGTTAAAAACATAAAATAATATTTAGTTTGTGGCTACCCTGGAGTAGTTAAATCATGGACTTGGTGCCCACCTTTCCTGGTGAAATATTCCTAGAAAAAATATCTACTGTAGGAGAAGTTAATATTTGAAGCCAACCTATATTCCTTGCCAAACAAGTATTGGTGGTTGTGTTATGTAGAGCAAGGGGTACAGCTTACAGGACTGTTGAGAAAAATGGTGGTTGTATGTGGCTCATCCATCAACACATCAAAACTAGTGGATTTTGATGAAGGAGTGAGGATGATGAATTTTGTATGAGGATCCTTTGTGAATTCTATACCATCATATGAGAACTTGGATAAACATGATATTTCCTTGGAAATAATATAGTTGTGGACATGACACTATGACAGGAAAGCTTTGAGATGCAGTCTGACAAGTAACAAGCCATTGGACAATTTATATGCTTATACACTTGCAAGGGAAATTTCTAGCTGGTTCTTATGGTGTTAAGCCCCTGATGAGGTCCTAATATATAGTTTACTTGTTGTTTAGTCATCAACCAACCCTTTGCACATGGGGATCAGGAAATCAAGCTAAACTTCGTCAGAGCACGATGAAGTGATTATCACAATAAAATTGTTGGCAGGTTTAGAGGTGCCCTCATCGTCACCATTCTCGTTGCCTCCAGAACACGACTTCAACTCCAAGAAGTAGTCATACAACTTCATCAGTGGGAATCTCTCTGGTGGCAAATCCCGCACGTTTTGGTCGGAGTAACCCGATAACAAACGCGTGAATAACTCTTGGACTTCAAGCTTCACCGTAAAATTTTCTTCATGTAGGTTTTTATACACTAATTCTAAACTTTTGGTAGAAGGGGAAATAGACCATTCAGAAGTATGTGCTCTCTTCGATGGAGTTAGAAAGAGTTTGGGTTATGGTACATTTTTTTTTGATGGTGTGGTCATTTTGAAGGAATTGGATTTTGGACTTTTTGAATGTGTTTTCTCCTTGGCTGTGGTGGTTTTGGGACTTTTGCGATCAACCATGGATACTTGAAGCAGTGTACAACTATATGGAGAAGAAGATTAAGTTTTAGGTGTACGAGGGCTAAGTTTATAGTTTATGGCCTATATATATTGACATATATGACTTTTGAGTCTAAAACAATTCAGTAACCAACCAATAATTATAAAGATATTTACTGAAAATTATTCCAACGAATGCTATAATTATCTTCAATTCAGTCGCCCAAAATTGGCAAAACATATCCTCATTTCGCATCATGGTGCACAAAACCCTCATTCACATATTCACATTCACATTCATATACATAGAAATTTTATGCATATATAATATTTGATATACATAAATGAGAATAAATTATATTCATTAAATTTGAAAATCACATAATTATATTTAAGTGTGCATTTGAATTAGTTATATGCATATTTATGCATATAATTGTACATTTGTGCATCTGTCTCATGATTTGTACATTGAATCTGAAATGTCCATATTGATTTATCAATGGTGGAATTTATCTTCATGTTTACATTATAAGAAGTGTCAACACGATAACCACTCCATATATGTATATATACAAAGTTAGGTTCAAATGAGAACCATTTTTATTCTAAAAACTAAGAACCAAATGAATTTGTTATGAAAGTTGATAAATACGTTGGGAAAGTAAAACAATTGACCTGGGTTCGAATCCCATGATGGGCGAAAATTCTAATTTTTTGGATTCAGTATTTTTTCCTACAAATTCATCAACTTTCACAACGAATTAATCATTTTTTAGTTCTTGCGCTCTCACAATAAAAATGGTTTTTACGTAAACCATCTCATATATATATATATATATATATATGGAATGGTTAATGTGAGAACTATTTTTATCGTGAGAACCAAAAAATGATGAATTCGTTGTGAAAGTTGATGTTGGGAAAATTCTCAAGTATCGAGAATATTGAGAAATTCCTTAGTATCAGGAATTAATCTATCTTAATTGTTTGTTTTGATTAGATCACAAAACCTCTGATATTTATCTTGCTGAAATAACTAATGATACTGACTTGTTTTGGAGTTAGACGTTTATGTTACATGTTTCAGCAGCGGAACTACCAGCTTGGAAAGATTCAAGACTGAAGGAGTTCAAGCAGTAATGAGAGTCAGTCATACTGATATCAGTATGAGCACAACTGATGACAACTCAACTAAAGGATCGCGTACTGAAGACTGAAGATTGATGAAAGACCAGCTGATGTTTGAATATGGATGGAAGTACAAGCGATGTTGAAGATCAGAGCTACTGGAGTAAAATCGAAGACTAAAGATTGACGTCCAAGATCAAGCTCAAGATCAAGGCGAAGACTCAAAGATTGAAAGACGAGAATAAGTCAAGATATGACTAAGTGTCATATCAAGAAGTAGACAGCCCTTGTGGAAGTCAAAAATGGGTACCAACAGTCAAAGCTGGGTACTAGAAGTCAATGCTGATATCCATGAGTCAAAGTTGCCTACCGATACTCAAGCTGATTATCAGTATCTACTTCTGACGAAAAGCATCATACTGACTCAGGAGTTATAAGTTGACAAAGATTGAGTTAACTCGATTGAAAAACACGAAGGATTTAAGCGCTTTAGTGCTTGACTGCCACGTGTAGTAGAGTATCTGCAGAAGATCCTAACATGTCATACCATCTTTTCAGAGTTACAGAGCTACAGTGTACGATGATGCGATCTTTGTCAGAATAGGTACAAGGATTCTCAATGGGAATAATTAAGACGACAAATAGAAAGATTTGAATGGTAGTCCCCCACCAGCTCAATTCCAATTCCTCTCTATATATATTATGCAAAATCCAACCTTTGAAGGTTATTGAAACACTGCACAGTTAAAATCTCAAAGTATTCAAGCTCAAAGCTCAAGCCAATCAAAAGCGATTTCGAATAAGGAAGTAATCAGTGTATCAAAAAATCTCAAGAGCTCACATATACTTATCAGTTCGAGACTTCACACTTCCTTACGTCTATAATACTAACCTTGTATATCTTAAGCCTAGAGATCATGAGTTTATCGTCTGTGATAACTCAGATCCCTAGTTAGGAATCTCTTTATAAAACCCCTCATAGTTGAGTAGAAGTTTGGACAAGTAAGCAACAAAGCTCTAAAAGCTTGGTTTCTAGCACCCGTAAGCTGGAGGTTAAGTCGACTGCGTCCTGAAAGTAGTTAGTGGTTCCTAGCACCAGCAAGCATATGAGGAACGTCAAGTAAGGCGGGATACTATAAAGTGACCTCAGTATCTAGGTTTACCCTTGTACCCGTAAATAAGACCAATCTGAAGTTAGTGGATTGACTGAGCAATATCAGTCTGTGAACATAGGAGTTGATCTCTCGAACCACGTAAAACTCAACGTATTATTTACTTTTAGCTCTGCTTTGGTATTCATGTTACTGAACTGCCATCAGCAACACACAACATCACAATATTTCTTTAAAACCCTCTATCAGTATCACTTCGATACTGAAGAGATATAAACTAAAAAACCGACTAATCAATATTCGACTAAGTTTTTAAATCCGTGTCTCAGTTTTCAGTAAGACAAATCCAGTAACCATCACATTCTGCACGTACATCAGTTATCAGTCCAACTGACTTGCTGCCTTAGCATTCAATATTTTTCCTAACTAATATCACTCAGTACAAAACATTCTCTTTCTTAAGCGACCCGGTGATACTAGATTGTCGATTTCGACTAGTTCTTAAAAGAACCGGCTAGTCTTATCATAAGAAAAAATTTAAATTTGTCTAACGGTGTTCGAAAGAATATTGTAGGTTGATTATGTGTTTATGTTTGATTATGAAGTAATGCGAGAGCGATTTTATGTTAGATATAAGTTTGACAACGAGCGGGTCGAGACTAGTTGTTGTTGAGTGATTTATATACGTGGATAGGTGTTTGCTATCGAGTGCATTTGTGTTAATTATCCTTCGTAGTTGATGGCGCAGATTGAGACAAGTTGTCATTAATTTGAGTCTAACATTGACGGGTCGAGAGACTAGTCAATGTTGAACGCCAGTGAGGCGTGGGTGGTTTATGCTCGTGCACCGTCCTGGCTCATTAATAGCGAGGATAGATTTTGAACTCTAAAACATCGCTCCAATTCCGTATCTATCAATTCCTCTTGTTGTCCAAGTGCATCCCTTTACCGCTTTATTTTCTTTCCTACTTTCGCTCGATTCGTGACACCCCATTATTTAGGACATTGGTGTTTCTTTTCTGTTTTTGTGTGTGACATAGAACCGTAGCTCTGTTAAGCCTTCCTCGAGAGATTCGACTTGGATCGACCTTACCGCTCTATAAGGACCTCGTACAATTTGCGAGCGACTTAAAAGAACTATTTGATCGGAACACCACGCTTAAACCTCGAAAATGAACAGTATCTTGCTCCAAGAAGCGGAGTACTGTTCACCGCTATGTTGTTTTTTCTTCCTGTTTTGCTTTTTTTTTTTTTCTCCTTTTCGTTTTTATAAATAGTAAGAAGAATATAGAGAATAGAGAAGAAGAATATGCAAATGAGAAGAGAAAGAAGAAGAAGCATCACTAAGAGAGAGAATTAGGGTTCCTATTTTTCGTTTTTTATAGTGTTTCCTATATTTTGTTTTTGTAAATTTTAATTTTTTATTTATTCATTAAACTCAGCCAAGACCCATTCTATTATTATTTAATTTGGGTCATTAGTTAGCACTATTCAAGCCCACAATTAATAACTTTATGTGGATTTTTATTTAGTTTCTAGTTTCATTATTTTATTTTATATTTTTATGAATAACTATCATTAGTTATCTTGATTATTTTGTAAAATTGATTATGGAGGCAAATCATTATGCAACATTAAAAATATAGTATTTTATTAAATTATTTATTTTAAAATGTTTAAATTAAATTATATTTATTATAATCAAATGATTAAGCATAAATAAAATTTAAAATAACCATATATATTATATAATAATTACATTAATAAATTAATTCAACACTAAAAAATATAAAAAAATATTATATTGTAGAGCTAAATATAGAATTGACTATTGAATATGAATATAGAATTATTCTATATTTTACTATACAATAGTGTAAAATTAACTCTAAAATAGAGTTAACCCTAGGAGATGCTCTAAGAATTTTTGAAATAAAAGGAAATTCATATGCCATTCAAATTCTTATTAATCAACCCAATCCAGATATTCTTTTTTCCTAGTCTCATAACTCTTACACTATTTATGTATTTTGATTATTATTTTTTTTTGACTAAATTGCAAATTATAATTTTTTTAGTAGTGTTTTGTGTTATCTCTTATAAAGTTATTATCATTATTATTATGAAAATCTTAATTTGATTTTTGGAACTATGAATATTTGAATACATCTCATGATGAAGTTGAATATAAGTTCAAAATCTAATGGGGCGCTATTAGTTACTCCCCCGTCCCCTAATTTTCTTCTTAATTTTCCTTTTTGGGACGTCCCTGTTTTGCATGTTTTTGTTTTGTTTTTCTTTGTTTGTTTTCGGCGAATTGATTCCTTTTTGGTCATATTAGAATATCTTTTGTTGGAATCATATTCGTTTGGGTTTTGTGTAGGGAAATCATTGCGTTGAACATTTCTTGCTTGAAGAGCGCACCCAAGCGCCGGACTCGGCGTAGCCGGCGCTGGGTGCGCAAATGCGTCGCATACATCGAAGTGAAGAGCCGCGTCCGGCGCCTGAAGTGCTCCGAAGAGCTCTAGCGTCCGGCGCTTGGCATGCGTCCGGCACTGGACGCCCTTGTGCACGAATCATCCCGAGAGCGCACGCGTCCGGCGCTGGAACGCGTCCGCGGAGCATGAACTCGAAGACCACCGAGTCCGGCGCTGCTTCGTCCGTATTGGGTGGCATATGCAAGATCTGCCCCGAGACTCCATGCGTCCGGCTGTGCTTTCGATGTTTTCATCCGAGACTCGACGAGTCCGGCTGTATGAGTCCGTTGGGCTGCCTTATTTGCGAACGACGAGTCCGGCGCTTGGCGTGAGTCCGGCACTGGGATGCCTTATTTGCGAACGCACGCATCCGGCGCTGGGCTCGCGTCAGGCGCTACGCGTTAATTTGGGCCGCTATATATACGTTTTCAAACGCTGTAACCCTACGTTCACTTTTCATTATTTTATTTTTCCATCTTTTGTTCGTGAGCTTCCAGACGAGAATTTTCTCTCTTTCTTAGTTCAATATTTATTCTTTCTCTTGTCTTTGGATTTGATTCAAGAATTATTGTAAGGATTATTGGATTCGTATTCTGAAGTTTGATTATCAATTCCATCGTTCGTTTGATTCGTAAGTTTCTTCTATTGCTTTATTCCGTTTAATCTTTTCGTATTTGATTGTTTTTTATTCTACGTTGGTTATGATTAGTATTGATATTCGTCTAAGTAATCTTGTCTTCCGATTAATCTTTTTCATTCATGTCTAGGGTTTATAATTTTGATTCCATGTTCTTTGATTTAGGGTTTAATTCTTGCCTAGATAATTTATCTGCTTTGTCAATTTTCGCCTAGTTAATTCGTCTTTCCTTCTTTAATATTTTCTTGCCTAGGTAATCTATCAACCCCCTTTTGAGATTAGAGTGTTTAGGAATTTAATTGTTTTCGTGTGGCAACTTAGTAGCATACGTTAAGTTTTCCTTGAGAGGCGACTAGGTTAACTTTCCTACTATAACACCTCATTCGATTGTGAGTCAATTAAGAGTATACTTTTGATTGAAACAAATTTTGGCGCCCTGTCCGGGGAAAACTTTAGGCATATTGTTTGTGTTATTTATTTTCCGTGTTTCTTTTCGTTTTTATTTTGTTATTCTCCAGTTGCACGTGATCCGTTTTGTGTGAGTGTTGTGAATGCTAGGTTGCCGCCGTTTGATGGAAGATATATGCTTTTGACGGAAACGTCGGGGCCTATGCCGCGAATGGATTCCAACCCCGACAGGAATTCAAGCCTTATCAGCAAGACAGCAACAATATAGTTCGGGGTGGAATAACCAACCAAACCCGGAGTATTGGGATCCACAACTCGATTTGGGGTGGTGGGATTCGCAGCAGTAGCAGCAGCCTCCACAACCCGATTTGGGATGGTGGGATTCACAACAACAGCCGCCACCTCAACCCGATTTGAGATGGTGGGATTCACAGCAGCAGCAGCATCAGCCTCCTCAGCCCGACTCGGGATGGTGGGAACCACAACATGATTATGGATGGTGTGATCCACATCAGCCACAACCTCCACAAGAATAAAGGGTACCACCCCAGCAGAGTATTTTCACCACCTCACCCACCACCACCTCAGAGGTATCCATTGGATGATATGGAGACAGAATTGATTCAGACTCGCTAACAACGGTTGGATGCTGACAACACCAAAATTAGGCACTTAGAGGCAAAATTGGAATTGATGATCGAGAACCGAACGAGTTGTTGCAACAAGATGCAATAGGGGAGCCTCCAAGCTCACCCTATGAGGCTCAAAGCGACCATCGACCATCAGAGTTCGCCGTTGGAGGATATGGGTGCATCGTTCTTTCAGATTACAACAAAGATTGGATGCTAGAAACGCAACCCTTGAGCATTTAGAGGCACGTGGGACCGATGGGCGAGAAGTTGGTTTTATATCAACGGCAACTTACAAAGAGAGAACTTGAGCCACCCCGCGAGGATCGTGACATCATTGTCCTTCAAGGTGATCGGCGAGATGACCTTATAGTGGAAGAGCCATCCGAAAATATTCGCCACTACAAGAAAATGAGGAAGATGTGGTAGTCTCCGAGTTAGACTCGATGAGTATGAGCCATCCTTTGAGAATACCGTCAAGTAGTTCATGCGGTTTCGGTGATGAAGAGGATTGGAAAAGGAAAGTGTTCGCATGCCCGCACCCACAATGGTAATGAAGGAACCACCGATGAAATATGTGTTCTTGGAGGATGAGCAAGGAAGTCGGTGATCATCTCACCGAACTTCTAATTGTTGGAGAAATGGAGTTGACTTCGGAGCTTATAAAGGTGGTGAAGGCAGTTTTTCTGAAGCTGCTAATAAAGGGATGTCTATGCCCTATCTGGAGCAGCACTTGGTTTAGTCATCTGGGACACCGGTGGAGCTCATGGCACCCTGATTATGGGGGACCGCCACATTGACCACCACCGTTTGCTCTAATAAACACGTCGTGCTCACGACGTTAAACTGAGTACTACGTGGGAGTTTACCCACGGTTTTATTTCTTGTTCTTCTCGTTTTCTTTTGCTTTTGTTTTTGCTTTTGTTTGTGTTTTCGTTTTTGTTTAGGTTTTGTTTGGTGCATGGTTTTGGTGTGAATTATTCTAGAGATTTGGGACGTCGTAAGCCGAGTAGTGAAGCAGTTATGCTCCAACTCTACAGCTCACACTCGTTATTATCAGGGAAGTATCATCCTCTATGTCCCATTTTGTGTTATAATGTTTTGAGTAATCGAGGACGATTGCTCGAATTAAGTGTGGGGGATGATTAATCAGTTTTGTGTGCTTATCTTATCTATTTGTATGTTTGGTGATGTGCATTTGATGTGCATTTGTGCTTATGTTGATTTCTTGGAATCAAGTATTGTTTATGCGAATAAGTTAGGATTTTGATTTGTGCAATTGAACTCTGTGGTATTGATCGGACTTTGATGTGATTCCGCTTCTCTTGTTGATATGTGATTAAAGTAAAATGTGAATTGACGAGATTGTGATTGATAGAGAATGAATAGGGGAAAATTGATGTGATTTGTCCGACTAATGTTAGGGGTAGTGTTAACATTGTGGTCATCTATATACTTGTTTCTTAAAATTAAAAAAAAAGGAAGAGAAAAAGAAAAAGAAAAAGTATGAATTTGTTTTGTTGATATTGTTGAAATGGAGGATGGGATTATGTCCCTCTTTCTCGTAAATCGAGAAATAGACATGGGAAACCATGATAGGAGACTCGAGTTCATCGAGAGTTCACCTTTCGAATATTGTTCCAAAATCTGTTAAAACATTCTTTGTGCTTTAAAAAGGAACTTGTTGCTAAAGATGACCACATTAGTTAGTTCACCCCTAACGGAGAGTTGGGTCTGAGCAGATGTTACCCTTTTATTTATTGGAAATCAATTGCCATCCTAGATTTATTTCACATTATCTTTGAATTCGTAAACACCAAGTGTGGAGGAAAAGTAATAAAGTTTGATTGATTAGACTAAGAGTGAAGTTGCATGAGTTATCTTCCCTATTCTTATTGGTATAAAATTTTCTTGAGGACAAGCAAATGGATAAGTGTGGGGGAGTTGTTTGGTATGATTTTGTGATGATTCTTGGTACTATTTTACATATCATTTTTAGTGGTTTGTCCTATTTATGCCGTTGGTTTGATTAATATTTATCGATTCGGACTTACTTCGTTTGTCTCGATGTTTTGTAGAAAAACGGCATTAAAATAGGATGAATTAGATCTGCCAAGAAATCAAGTTTATTGAAGAGCATTGCGATAGGAGTTCATAGGCGAAAACAGTTTGCATTTCGGAGTTCGGACAAGGGAGAACGGATCATTTCTTCAAAGTCGCGCACGTGCACTCCGCGCGCCCGCTCGTGCACCGATGCTGAACACTTTCAATGACTCTCATGAATAATGTAGAAGGAATCAAGGATTTTATCCTTAATAAGAAGTAAAGTACGTTGTGATAGGAGTCCGTAGGCGCAAACAGATCGCAATTCGGAGTTCGGACGAGTGAGAACCGAGCAAATCAGCGAAGTCGCGCACGCATGCGCGAGCGCGTCCGGCGCTGCGAGCGTCCAAACGCGCGTTTCACTCGCCATTTCAACCCAAACCGGCGCTGGACCCTTCCCAGCACTCCAGCCGCGCACGCTGCACCTTCCGCCGGCGCTGGGCATGGCCCAGCGCCCCATCCCGCATGCGTTTGCGTCGGCGCCGCACACAAGGCCAGCCCAGCTCCGAACGCTCACTACCGGGCGCCCATTCCACCTCGCTCGCTCACGTGTTTTCCCCAGCGCATGGCCCGTCCGGCGCTGTGAAGCCCAGCGCCCATTGCAGCGCCGTATCGCCTCCAAATTGCCTCGCGTGCTCACATGTCACCGACGTCACCGCCACCGCCTCAACTAGCGTTCTTCCAACGCGGCCATTTATATTTCCTCCGCTCAACCTCAATGTTCGACATTCATCCAGAATGAAGCCGCGTCCGCCAAGGCCTCTGCTCGCTACGGGCGTGATTTTTCTGCAGATATAAATACTGATTTTCACATTGGAACCCTAGCTTCCATTTTATTTTCTTCCGTTTTTCTTCTCTAGGGGTCGCCTCTTCCGTAGTTTTTCTTCCTTTAATTCTTTCTTGCATTTGTTTTGTCATTTTGGATCTTAGCACATTAATTCAAGAAGTTCATCTTCATCCATTCCATTTGTAAGATTTTTCCTTGTACGATTTCTACTCTTAAATGCTTAAGATTTATTTTCATTGTTGTTCTTATTTATATGCTTTCTTCAATATTGTATTTCTTGCTTTGATTTATATGCTTGTCTTTAATTCATGCTCTTCGATTTATGCCTAGGTTAATTAAATCTATTTTGTGTTCTTAGTTCAACTAGGGATTGACAACCCATAGTTTAGATTTATTGCTTTATTAGTTTAGCTCGGGATTGACAAACCCTAGCTTAGGTTTGTTGTTTAATTTTCGTATTTCAATTCTCGTATGTTTCAAAAACCCATGTTGGTATTAGAATGTTTAGGATTTACCGCTTTCTATGTTTGATACGAACAATAAGCCATGTTAAGTTTTCCTTGAGAGACGACTATGGTTATCTTTCCCTACTATAACACCTCATTCGATTATGAGTCAATTAAGAGTACACTTTTGATTGAACAGTCCCCAAATTTCCTTCTTATCTATTTATGAAAACTATATTTCCAACTTTGCTCTCAATAATATTCTTTATTTACAACTTTTACCATCCATGACCCACCATTATTTCTCTTTTGTTACCCTCAACAATTTATTTATTTACACCTTTTACCACATATGGTCCACCACTAACTAGTTTAATATTACATTAATGTGGGACCCTTATTACACTCATAATAAACTCAATAATTTTTATTAAAACTCGTATCCAAAATTCATAGGAAGGAATTTTGGGGACGGAGGAAGTAATATATAAGAAAATTTCTTTTCTTTTTCTTTTTAAAAGGATTTAATAACAAGTGAAGTTCGATGTACAACAATAAAAAAATATTTGAAAAACTGCTAATTTTTCAATTAAACACAAAATTCTTCGCCGAAATACAACAATAGCTTTGATACTGCAGTCAACTTTCTCAATCATTTCCGACATATTGACGCCCCCTCAAATCACCACCAACACTAAGCCGATTATTCTAAAATGGGCGCAAAAATGAGCCGAACATTCCGCCGCGCCGGCAGGCGCCCGCCGCCGCAGCTGGCCGAGCCACCTGCTGCAAATCACAACCTCAGCTCCAATTCCACTTCCGACACGTCAATCAACCCCTCCGCCGCCGCCGCCGCCGCCGCCGACCTGAGCTCCTACGAGGCGGCCTGCCGCTCTGACCTCGACCTCCAAAGCTTCGACTCGAACCTCCAGCTCCGCACCAGCCGCGCCATCAATTCCATCTCCGTCGGCCTCGACGTCCGATCCCTCCCCCTCGACTCCCTCCGCGAAGTCACCGAATACCTCCTTGAGATGAATCAGGAAGTTGTCCGAATCATCCTCCAAAACAAGCGCGACATTTGGAAAAATCAGGAATTCTCCGATCTCGTCGACGACTACTTCGAGAACAGCCTCCTCACCTTGGATTTCTGCACCGCGCTCGATTCGTGCCTCAAACGCGCCGCACGCATCGAGTCGATCGTCAACGTCGCCCTACGGAAATTCGACGACGAGCGTTCCGTCTCCGCCGGAGAAAATTCCGGGAGGGATTACTCAAGAACGCTATCGGAATTGAGGAATTTCAGCGTGGCGGAGGAGCCGTTCACGCAGGAGTTCTTCAACGTCTTCTCTCGCGTCTACGCGAAGCAGGTGTCGATGCTGAGAGGCTGCAGGCGAGGAAGCAAAACCTAGACAGGAAATTGGGGAAATTGCAGGCGTGGAGGAAGGTTTCAATGTGATATTCGTGGTGACATTCGCCGCCGTCGTGGTGTGCTCGGTCGTGGTGGCGGCGGTGAGCGCTCCGCCAGTGGTGACTGCTCGCGGCGGCGGCGGCCGTGCCGCTAGGATCGATGGGGAGGTGGCTGAACACGCTGTGGAAAAAGTGCGAGAGGGATCTAATGGGGCAGAAGGCGATAATCAGCTCAATGGAGATCGGGACTTACATTGTGCTTCAGGATTTGGCTAACATAAGGGCGCTCGTGGAGAGGTTCCAAGTGAGGATGGAGGAGTTGTTGGCGAATGCGGATTTTGCGGCGAGGGAGGAGGAGGCGGTGGTGGTGGCGGCGGAGGAGATCAGGACGAAGGTGGATGAGTTTATGAAAACGGTTCGCGATTTGAGTGATCATGCCAATAAGTGCACTCAAGAGACGAGGATGGCGAGAACTTTGATCTTGCGTAGGATTGTCAACCATCCCAACACATCCAATGAGGAAATCGGTATGTTTTCATGATTTTTGGATTTCATTCATCATACAGCTTTCATCAGAAATTGATTTATGTTTGTCCAATTATATGCACATTCATGTATTGTGTAGTGGAACTTCATTAATTTTAACAATGTTGCTTTGGGTAACATTAAGACGAGGATTACGAAAAGTTATATAACTTTATGCTCTTCAATTTATCAGCAATAGAGTTAATATATATATATATATATATATATATATATATATTGATTCACGACGTACAATCTTAACATACATAAATATGAATAAATCATATCCATTAAATTTGAAAAGCTAAAGATTATCTTTAGTGTGCATTTGAATTAATTATATGCACATTTATGTATATAATTGTGCATTTATGCATCTTTGTCATAATTCGTACATTGAATCTAAAGTGTTCATTTTAATTTATCAAATGTTAGATTATTCCTCGCGTTTACACTATATAAGAATGTACACACGATAATCACTCCCTATTATATATATATATATATATATATATATATATGGGGGGGGTGTTTGTGTATGTGTGTGTGGTTAAACTATAATAAAAATCTATTTTTTTATAAAAAACTTAAAAATCAATGACTTTACATATAAAACTAAAACATCTTTAAGTTATGGTAAAAAAACAACATTATTCAACAATATTTCATAGTGGAGTAACTTTATATATAAAGTGTATTAGTTTTTTGGTTTTTATGAAAAATATGTTTTTATTTGATCTCTTTCATATATATATATATAGAGGAGGGTGAGAATTATTTTTATCGTGAAAACGTGAAAACCAAAAAATGATGAATTTGATGTGAAATTTGATGAATCTGTTGGGAAAGTTACTGAATCCAAAAAAATGAAATTTTTGCCCCTAATTGGATTCGAACCTGAGTGAAAATTTTGAATTTTTGGAGTCAATAACTTTCCAATGTATGACAAGAACTTTCATAGCAAAATTATTTTATTCATAGCAAATTTTCATAATTTTTAATTCTCATGTTAATAATAATTTTTATTTAAACCTTACTGTATATATTTGCAAATAGTACTCTTGTATTAATCACGATATGAAAGTGTAACATCTTTTTACTTTTTGGACATAAGATTATACTAAGTTGTGTTCCATCTTCATGAGAATTGACTTCGATGTGCTAAGATAAGTGATACACTTCCCTTTTTATTTTAAAACTGAGTTGGAATTGGATTGATTTATTATTTATGGAAGCGTGTTGTGTATATCCCACTTCTGCTCAAATGTTTTCAAGTGTACAGTGTACTCATTTAAGGACGCCCAGGAGCGGATATAGATAGTTCGGGAGAATTAGAATAAAAAACTAAAACAATTTTTTCTAAAAAGTACTCCCTCCGTCCCGGTTGGCTTGGGGCACTTCTTTTGGGCACGGGAATTAAGGAGAGAGTGTTTAGTGTTTAAAGTGTATTGGTAATAAAATGGTTTATGTGTTAGGTATATATATTTTGTTTTTTTTATTTTATTTTATATTTAAATTTATTTATTTACATAATAAATTTATTTTAAATTATCCTTAATTTAATTAGCATAATAAAATTAATTTAATGTTTAGTTAATTTAATTTAATTTTTTAAATTAGCATATTAAAATAAATTAATTTAAAATTTTAAATAAATTAATTTTTTCATTTAATTTAATTTTTAAATTAAATAAATTAATTAATTTTTTGAATAAATAAATTAATTACTTTTTAGTTAAAATTAGCATATTAAAATAAATTAATTTAATTTTTAAATAAATTAATTTGTTTAATTTAATTTAATTTTTAAATAAATAAATTAATTAATTTTTAAATAAATAAATTTTTTAGTTAAAATTAGCATATTAAAATAAATTAATTTAATTTTTTAAATTAATTAATTAATTTTTAAATAAATTAATTAATTAATTTTTAAATAAATAAATAAATTAATTTTTTAGTAAATATTAGCATATTAAAATAAATTAATTTAATTTAATTAGCCAATAATCAGCCCAATTAGTTAACTGTTAATTGCAATTAAAATCCCTTATTTTTTCTTAATTATTTCCATTTATAGAAATGACTCAAGCTAGTTGGGACGACTTAAAATGGTATACTGCTCAATTTAGTTAATGACGGAGGAGTATTAAATATCGGGTTAAAAACATTAAAAAAATGGTTGAGGGATGCGGCCATGCAGGTATTCCACCTAGTTAGAGTTGGTAAAATAGGCCCGGTTTGATAGGTCTGCATGGGGTTGGACTTCAAAATTAGAGGGTCGAAAAAAATCGAATCTAAAAAACCCGTCCAAAAAAAAAGCTCGAGCAGATCGGGCTTCGGGCCTAAAAATTCAATTCAGTATAAATTAAATATAATTTTTATATTACTTGTAACTAAGAAATTGTTGTAATGCAATGTTAAGTGTTCTTGCTCCTCATCCAAGAAACCTGTGTTTGATCCCATGGCGTTATCTTGTTCTTTTTTTTCTTTTAATTTATTTGCTTAATTGTCTTAATTATATAAAATGATTATATAATTTTTTATATAATTATTTACTAATTTCTAGATTTATATAATTAATTAAATTTTTATAATTTTAAATATTAAAAAACTAGAAAATTAGCTAAAAAACCGTCTGCCTGAAATAGGCTAGACTTCATATTTATAGACCCAAAAATTTTCAAGTCCGACCGGATTGGGCCCAACCCAGAAAAATGTAAAAGCACATCGGATCTGGCCCGACCCACTAGTTTTGCCAGCTCTACCCCTATCATTCCCCTCGACCCGCCACTGTGGACGCCCACACACTTGACCTCCCATCTCTTGTGCAAAGAGAGAGGTGAGTCAGGTGACGGGATGAATAATCGTCACACTCTCTCCCCAATTCAAAGAAATTATTGATTTTAATTAAATTTTTATTAAAGACTGGTGAATTATTATTAAACACAATCGAAGTGAATACTTTTTATATCTATATACACAAAGTTTTGCCAAAAAAATAATAAAATAAAAAAGTGTTCGAGAAGGAGACAAACCAGAAGGATTATAGGTAAAGAACATACAAAGCCTTCAAACATTTTGAGTACATTCCCCTGAAAAAATAAAATAAAATAAAATATTTGAGTATATTATAGACCGAAAGCTGGTTAGCATTCCTCATGTATAAGTATTCTTGCGAGATGAGCACAATGGTCTGCCCACCTAACTATGCAGCGCAAAAAGGGATATACAAAGTCTCACACAAATCTTGCTTCTGACATATCAAGATTTGAATTTTCGGATGAGATGGGATAAGGTGTATATGTGACTGAGATGCAGTCAAATTTTCGAATTTAACGCTGAATATTGGTGAATTAGATACAGATGAAATATTTTGTTTTACTTTTTTCTTAAGAATTATCATAATATTTTGCGTCATTACAAATTGCTAAATATATTTTATAAGAAAAACTGAAACTTATATAATTCACGTATATTTTTGTTACTTACAATATTATATACAATTAGCAACCTAGGTCATTTTTGTAACATGAAACTAGAAGTGGCAAATGGGCGGAACGGGCCAAAAAACCGAGGCCCAACCAAGTCCATATCACATTTTATAGTATAAATTTTTTTGAGTTTGGCCTTCAGACTTTGGCAAGTTATAAGGGGACTCGAGCCGACTTGAAATTTCAGTGAACCTATTTTTATTGAACTCAACCCGATCCAAAATTGGAACGAATCCGTTTTGATACCTCTACATGTAACAAATAAATAAAAGTAGGGGTGAATATTCGGTTATTCGGTCGGTTTCGGACGAAAAAATAATCGAACCGAATCAATCAAAATTTTCAAAAAAATAACCGAACCGAACCGAATTTTATTCGGTAATCGAAATATATTTCGGTTATTTCAGTTAAACCGAATTTTTAGCAAAAAAAATATTTTATCTAACGAATAAATAAATAATATTATATATTGATATTATATATATAAAAAACGGTTTATTTTTAGCAATTTTTTTCAAATGAATATATAAATAATATTATATATTGATATTTATATATATAATACATTTTATATATTTTATATATACAAAATATTGTAAAAAATAATTGATAGTATTATATAAGAAATAAATAATATTATATTTTACAAATATTATATATTGATATACTACGAGAGAGAGAAATAATAGGATTAAGGATATTGATATATTAAAATTATAATTTTAAATAAATAAATAAATAATAATATATATATAATTCGGTTTTCGGTTAAAATATTTCGAATCGATCAAAACCGAACTACTGAATTTTAATTCGGTTTTAATTGAATTAACCAAAATAACCGAACCAAATTTGATTTTTCGGTTTGATTTGGTTCGATTATTCGATTTTCGGATATTTTGTTTACTCCTAAATAAAAGTATAAACTTTTTCGTAAAAATAATAAAAAATTAAAGATGTAACAGATAAAATGATCGCCAAATTTATTACCTAAAACGTCAAGTAGGAGTGTGCATCGGTCGGTCGGTTCGACTGATCGATCGAAATTTTTAAAACCAAAAATCGAACCGAACATATTTTTTGAATCGAACCGATTTATAGTTTCGAACCGACCGAAAACCGAACCGAAAAAATCGATCGGTTTCGGTCGGACTGAAAAACCAACTGAAATATACTATATATATATATACAATCCTATATATATATATATATATATATAAAAATAAATATATTTTAATTCTAATTATTTAATTAAAATATTAATTAATTATTATATCAAATATATAAATATATAAAAATAATATTTTTGGTTCGGTTACCGACCGAACTTAAAATATAAAACCGAAAACCGAACCGAAAATCGATTTTAATTGAAAATTTGAATCAAACCGAAAATCAATTTTTTCAAAAACCGAACCGAACCGAACCGACCGAAACCGATCAATTCAATCGATTTTTTCGATTCGGTTCGGTTCGTGCACACCCCGAACGCCAAGGCTTAGTAAATGCATTTGGCAAGAAAGCCTGAAAATACATTGAATTCAAAACTCTTTCCTATTGAACCAAAGTATATGCCAGATTCAAACAGGCTGGAACTGGTGTAGGTTATTTTTTCTTTATTATTCGATAATATTTGATGCAGGTTTGAATCCTTCCGCCTCCCCGCAAAGTCTGGGCTTCTTCCTCATACATCTCATTCCCAACATAATATTATGCGGCGACACGTTTGCGTCATTTTCATTACGAAAATACTAATTATAGTTATCTAATCACGTCTATTCCTACATTCATTTTTCTAATTCTATTTCTAAACGTGATTAACATTATAACTCAACGCACTCTAATATATAAGGTAGCTTGGTTTACATCTAATATAGTTGGAAATTTTTTTACACTAATATTCGTAATTTCTTATTTTTAGTCATAATTGAAAGAAAATAATTCTTTTCTGTTTTGTGGTAATATAGTAATTATTTCCCCTCAAGAAAAGAGAAAAAAAAATAGTAATATATTGTTTTTCGTCTTTGGTTGGCGTATTAGTTGGGGCTATAAATGGTGGCGAGGCTTAACATCTCTTCATCCATACGTATCTTCAATCAAACCTAATTGAGCCATTTCTCTCTCTCCAGAATTATTGCTGTTGTATCAGAAATTCATCCATGGCGTTCAACAGAATGATGCCTCAACGCCTCCTCAGTATGTCGAGGATGACGAACCCGGCAATCACAAACTGCCGCACTTCCTTACCGCGCAGCGCCGTCAAATCGGCCGCGCTGAGTCATCAGACGTCGCCAAATAAACTTGCCCCCGATCCCGGAGATGATGGTATATTCCGGAGATATCTCCACGGCCATTCGGCGGCGACGCCGTCGGCGGTCCGGTTCCTTCCGACGGGCGATAAGCTGCTGGAGAAGCTCCGAGAGATGGACATTTCCAGAGACAGGATCAGGCTCGACGGCCTGCGGCCGCCGGAGGCGGAGGAGGCACGGGACGAAAGCATGACGGTGATGGACGCAAGGAAGATCCTCAGGCTGTCGCAGCTTGATATGATGAAGTCGAAATTGAGGCAGATGGAGAAGGATTTCGTTTCATATCCGAAATTTCTGGAGATTTGTGCCAAGGAGTGCTCGAGTCCAGAATTAGGGCACGAATTCGCGAAAATACTAGATGAATCTGGGAGCGTGATTGTCCTCGGAAACGTCGTTTTCCTCAGGCCTGAGCAGGTTGGCTCTCTCTCTCTCTCTCTCTCTCTCCCCGATTTGTTTCAATTTTCTGCATATTAATTGAGAAAGGATTATAGTAAATCATGAATTTATTGAAGATTAGAGAAGTGCAATTAGGTCTGAAGTCGAAATATGCTGGTGATTGGATCTGATTTACTCTGTTCATTCTTTACCCTAAGTTTTGATCTGGAGACTACCGAGAACTAATTAGCTTTTTCGTTGTGTGCTGGTTTCCATGTCTTCTTCCACAGGAAATCGAAACAATGTTTTCGCACCAAACAAGGTGGTCACATTTATTAGAGAGTGGATCTCTGATCATTCCAGAAATTCTTTTTCATTGATGGAAGAAAATATTCAAAGACCATCACCTTTCTTGAAAAAAATAATTAAAAAAACTTGCTGTCGCCAGAATTAAAATAAGAAAGAAAGAACGAGAAGAAAAACATCTTTCAATAGATAAGTTTGTGTGTCAGATAATTGAGGGATTGTTTTTTTCGTTGCGTAAGAAGTCTTGATTTGAAAATTTTGGTTGAGTAAAGAGAAGGGAAATGATAAGGACTTCCCACTTTTGTGGAGGAGTTTGATTTTCTATTCTTGAATTATTAGTAGTCTTTTTCAAGAAATGAAAACTCTAGAAGGTTAAGAGAGGTGAATTGGGGTGATGTATATACCTCAACTTTTGATACAAACAGATTGATGTGAAGCCAATATTCTTGACAAAAATAGAGGGTGAAACAGAGTCAAGGGAGAAACAGAGTATTGATGTTGTATTAAATCTTGTGTTTGATTCAAAGACAAAGCTAAACTTAAAGAATCATAGTAGTAAAACGAATGTTGTTTTTGTACAATTTTGTTTTGACACAGGTGGTGAAGGCAATCCAAGGACTAATTCCTCTTGCTCCCAAACCAGACGATCCAAGAATGAAGGAGCTCGAAGAACTGGAGAAACAGAAGGCGAGGATTGACAGGAAAGCAGAGTCCTATGTTCGTCGTGAGCTCTGGGTTGGATTAGGGTACCTCGTTGTGCAGACGGCTGCCTTCATGCGGCTAACATTCTGGGAGCTGTCGTGGGACGTGATGGAACCGATCTGTTTCTATGTGACATCAATGTATTTCATGGGAGGCTATGCTTTCTTCCTGAGAACGTCGAAAGAGCCCTCGTTCGAGGGGTTCTTCCAGAGCAGGTTCGAGGCGAAGCAGAAACGCCTCTTCAAGGCGCTGCAGTTTGATGTGGAGAGGTATGAGGAGCTGAAGAGAGCTTGTCATCTGCAGTCGAGGGAAACTACGGCTGCTGTTGTTTCGTTTGCGTCTCCAACTCATAGAGGTTGATGATCTTGTTTGAAATCAAGGAAATGAGATCAGATACAAATTTTAAAATCAGAAAACCCATAAAAAAATTGCTTCTTACTTCTTTTATTATTGATATAGCCCCATTAACAGATTGTTAAGACGTGTTTTACTGTGCCGGCGTATGTAACCATGAATGTGTACATTAGATTCATTATATTTGTAGGAAATTAACTATAGAAAACATACATTGACATAAATCTTTTTCTAGTAGAATGTGTTTTCAATCGTTTTTAACTGTAAGTACAATGTATAATGTATAATATTGATGAGGCATTTACTATTGGGCAAACTGTCAGATAAATAATGAATTATGTGCTACTTCGCAATTTTAATTTTAAAAATTGACAATTAAATATACAATTATATATTTTTGTAATTAAAACTAAAGGTGAGTTTGGCATTGGGTGGGGAGAGAGGGGTTCAGTCATTTGGCTTGTCGTTTTTGCAAAATTTTTGAACGGAAAGATGGATCTCACATTAGGATATATTTTAATAGTCCAATCGAATACTGAAAACATCTAATAAATAAGATTTTGAAATACAAGTTGAGTTTAACATTTCTCATACTTTTTTTTGTCAATAGAATGCAATTTGTATAACTAATTTATGAGATTTGATGTTTTTGAAAAGAGAAAACATATTGATATATCGTTCATCGATTTTGATTTTGATTGAGTAACGATAGAAAATTTCATTTGAAAATATCACTTAGAAAAACAGTCTCAATTGCAAAAAAAACAATTGTATTTAATCGCTAGTTTTAAAAATAGTATTGAGAATATAAAATAGATCGTAATTGGTAATTTATTTAAAATTCCTTTACAATTAAAATAATCTATTTTTATTGAGAGAGACAATCAGTATTATTTATTAAATCGTCAATTATATATTTGAAAGAAGAACTTTACTGAACCATTATTTTTCTCCAGAAGTTTCGTCCAACTTACAACAACACACCGCTAAATTTCTCCCAAATGTCCGGACGTGTCGGCTTCCGCATCACTTTCGAATTGACTAAAGTTTGTCCATTTAATGAAAGTTATGTACATATTATTAGGGATGCCAGTACAATGGGCTGATTTAGATAATCTAATAGGATCCGAAAATTTTTAGTTCCAAAAAAATTTCAATCTAAATAGTACAACAATTCGATAGGGGTTATTCCATATAGCTACTTGAATGGGTTAGCTCGAAAATCGAATGGATCGATCTGGTTAACTGACATTTTCTTCATTACTTGGTTTTCGAACTTCATTACTTGTTTTTGAAAAATAGTATAATAAGATGTTTTTTGTGTAGAGTGTGTGTCTTGGTGTAATATTCGAAAGTTAAACTCATAATTTATTCTTTATCTTTTATTCCAACACTTAATATCAAATGTTTGATGTGAAAATAAAGAAAGATAAATCATTTACGAAAAATGTGTGATCAACTCGTCTCTCGAAGAGTTACTTATTAGTTATTATATAAATCGAGGTTTAAATAATAATTATTTTGTGTATTTGTTTGTTATAATTATAGAACATTAAGAGAAATATATACAAGTAATTTTTTTGTAAATATTGTAACCCGACTAACATGACGTGTTAGCCCACAATCCAAGAGATTATGATTATTATTTCAACCCGAATAATCCATAACCAAATAGCATGACAACCTAATGACCTAACCCGATTGACATCCCTATCTATTACTCCATCCGTCCACCATATATGTTCTTGGTTTTTGTCACGAGTTTTAATAAATGAATGAGTGTAAATTGAGTGGAGAATGAGATCTATATAAGAAAATATGTTATGTGAGTGGAAAATATGGGTCATGTGTGGTTTTTTTAAATAAGTGGATTGAGTATAGGTAAAAGTGTTGACTTTTGGATGGGGTCCATGCCTATAAAAGAAAGTGAATAATTTTGTGGACGCACTAAAATAAAATTAAATGAACAAATATCAAGGATGGAGATATAATTAGTTATTTTTACTTTTCTATTATCACCAATTTATAAGAAAGATAGACGGTAATGTTGTTCAGCTAGAAATTTAATTTCATGTTGTAGTAATTAAAAATCATTACACCACCATTGATCATACATGATCTATGATTATCAGACTCATGTAAAGAAAAACGCCAAACAATGTTCCAGTGATAATTAAAAGTAAAAACGTTAAACGCAATGATAATAATGAGATAATTGTTGGAAAATACACAATTTTTTAGACAATTTTAATTTTGCATACCACTTGAAATTATATCACCCAAAATACACATATAACTACTTTTGCAACGATATGTGATTTCAAATATGGAGAAATTGAATCTGCTGTTAGTCGGAACCCACGTGTATCCATTGTCCAATAACTAAAAGGACGTCGTAATGTATGCAAGATAATGGAGTTAACGACATCGTTTTCATATAAATTTATCTTGCATTAATTAAATTATTATTTTAAGAGAGAAATACTAGTTTTATGCAAGCACTTAGTGGTATACTGTATATAGATTTCACGCAAATCATTTATTATTGTCATCATTAAATCATTAATTATATAAATATCAATATCCTATCATTAAATTTTTATGTATTTGATGAGTTAATAATGTCAATAATTTATTTTAAGATATTAGAATCAAAATAAATATCTAAAACGAAAAGAATGATGATATTTTGGCCTAAACATGATTGATGCTCATGAAAATCATTGTCCAAAGATGAGTGACATATCACTTTTCATATATGTATACACACATAAAAATTAAATTATAGAAAAAAAGTAGAAGAAGGGAAAAGACAAGAGATCAAAATATAAGGCTGAATTCCCATGTTAGCTAGCTTAATAATATGACGATGAGGACGACCATAAAATTTTCGACTTATCGATTTATAAAAGAAAACTCAAATCACACATATGAGAATTCTTCAAAATTATTTTATTAGTAGTGTACACGGATCAATATTTTTTTTTATCAATTAAATATAGAAATTTAAAAACTGCATTACTATGAACTCGAACCCGAGACCAAAAGTCTCAAACATTAACCACCCTACCACTAGACCAACATACGCACACAACACGGATCAATTTGATCCATCGATAAGATTTAGTTCCTTTTGAATCGATTTAATACGAAAATTTTGACCTCATCTTTTTGCGCATATTCACAAATATCCTTTTTAGTGATTCTAATTCCGTACGTATTTAATTAATGTATTCATTTCTTATGCTAGTAATCACAAATATTATTTCCTCTATTTTTTATAGTGTTTTCAACTGTCAAATTATACATACTAATTAAGAAAATAAAGAAATTTACTTTTATAAATTTAATTAAATGTTGCCAAGATAATGCATACACACAACTAATTATCAAATTCTAAAAGTATTAAATAAGAATAAAACATAAATAATGTCATAATTTTATTCTCATATTATGAATTAGGACAATTATTAAGAACTAAGAAGAAAGTGAGAATACGACACTTACAAAAAATTGGAAAGAGTACATATCTATAGGTACTAATTGATTGATTTTAGTTCTTGATCATACAATTTGATGTGGAATTTGTGATTGTATATTTCAATGCATTACTGTTATTATCATAACTATGTATTTAATTTAAGGATTATTATCAACTGAAATTTGGTGCAGTTTTGCAATAATGTCATTATATTAGAAATATATAAATATATAAAAAATTAAGTCCCGACCTTTTAACATTCAAAAAGAATATTTCTGGAACAAAATCCCAACATTGAATTTCTAAGCTAGAGTCCTCGTGGAGATAAATGTACGTCCAATTTGTAAATGTATTTACAAGCGAAACTCCAGTATGCAATGTCAAGAAATCAGATGCCTGAATTTTCACCTGCTGATATTTTTGAAACACTATTGAAATAACGGATATTTCTGATACATTTTTTGAAAGTTGTGATATTTTATAAACCGGATCAAATTTCAAACCATTATATAATAATCTTTAAATTAAATATATAATAATAACAATAATTATTCATTGAAATATACAATGACAAATTCCACGTGAAATTTATATGACCAAGAACTAAAACTATTAATTACCACAATATAATTATTATGTACTATTTCTGTTTACGTGGATAAGGAATGGCTACATTAATTACGTACGTACGTCGGGACTAAGAAGAATACCTGTGAATCTGCACTAAGATATATAGAGGCTAAAATTGTCTTTTTAAATTGATTTGGTGGAACATATAATTTCCACTCAAAAAAATAAAAGATAATAATTTTAAAGAAGTTAGGACATCACTCATTGTATTTCTTCCTGGTTAATTAGACATTTCAAATGCGGCCAATAAATGATAAAAAAAATTAAGAACAAAGACAACTATGGTTGCAATTAAAAACTCTTGAAAAAAAGTTGCAATTAAATTCTCCTAAAAAGAAAAGAGGAAAAGGAAAACCAATTGTTTAAAGTAAAAACCTAATCATCAACACGAGAAAAAAGACAAATTTAGATTTGAAATCAGTGACCAAAGAGTATAAAAGTTTGCCGCACAGTTATCAAATAGTAGATTCGGTATTCTCATTAAGAACTCATTCTTTGAATATTATCTCCAGAAAAAGGAAAAAAAAAAGATATGAATTATCTTTGTCGTCTAACGTCATAGGTATCTCCACGAAATTTGTACTTCTTTTTTAATACAATAGCCACTCATTCAAAAGAATATTATAGTTCATGTCACCACACCTAAATCATGAAAAAAAAAGAATCAAATCCTATCATAATTATTAACTTGGCATGTGAAAAAACAATGAAACCCACATTTTTAATTCTAGGGATATTCGCATATAGTGGAAGATGTTTCGGTGATGTTTCCAACTTTTTGTCTTGATGTTCAAATTTTCAAAAAAAATGGAATATGCTCTCACAGACTATTGGACCGCACCATTGCAAATAGTATATTTATTCTTATATCTATTGTTTAAATTCATTAAAAGTAAAGAAAAACATGACATAAATCAGACAACACAAAGAAGGTCCAGAAATTTATGAAAAAAGGTTATGCAACTCCACCTTCCATGTGCGAGACAAAAATATGTTGGTGAAAACATATCAATAAATAAAATACACTGCATGACTAAGCATCTTCTAAATTATTTTAACAAAAGAAATTGATTGTGGTTTACGATTAGCAACAAATGTGTCGGTGTAGAAGTCTTATAATTATGATTCTCATATTTATTCATTTCATAAGTGTCACTTTATATTCTATAGGTGGACTTCTAATTTCTTTTACCAAATGTATCCTTCATCTCAGTTAATATAACTAATAAAATGTGCTAATTTGTAACAGCCCACTTTTCCAAAGGACGGATTAGCAGGGACTATTACTCGGAACGAGAATTAAGAAACGTAACAAGGACATGGAATATCAAATTGTGAGACACATATAATGAACACTTAGAATTTCCAAGAGATTAGGATTTGACAAACATAATATATAAATGACTTAGTATTCTCATAATGAAAAACATGTGAATACACATATGACGTATGTGCACTCAAGGTACTAACTTTCAATGACAAAAGAATTCTATTGCTCAACACCGCTCCATCGCATCACTCACTCAATCGCACATTTAAAAACAAATATGCGGTCGAGTACATGAACGCACTCGATGGACTCATGCCAAAACATTTTATATTTTAAATTACATCGCTTCTTCATGATAAGACACAAGGGTTTTACTTGAAAAGGCCTTGTGCTTATTAAACATTTTCATCATTTTCATAAATCGCCCGCCGACATTTTCTTTCAGATGTATGATCCATATCCTTTCATTCCTCATATAACATTTCGAATCTCGAACGCCGTAGAAGGAGGCCTCCCTACGTCGCCGTGACCGGCCGTGAATTGTACTTTACAAAGACACAACAACTTGAGGTACACGTTAATCCGTGCTATAAAGCACGTGATCCGAATTCGATTTTTCATGAATCGGGAGCGACCCAACAACTTTTCTTTCATTCATTGTTTGGCGAACCAAGACATTGGTAGGATACATACATAAAACATAAACATTTTGGGTGTAATTTCATGAACATCATTTTCCTCATCATTTCTCAAAAGAGAAAGCATCATAAATAAATACTTTTCATTTTGCATAAAAGATCATAAATAAATCATTTTATCCTCGAGGATAAGAAAAGAAAAGTCCACCTTAAGAATCGACCTTCTCGACATACATGATAGTGATCCTTTGTCGTTTATTTACGTCCACACGGACCTTGTCAATGTAAGAAATATAATTTAATACATCATTCATTTTTTTCGAGAAGCATCGTTAAGATTTAACGAATTCGTTATCTTTTAAATCCTCGAGTTTCATGATTTTCAAGTATCGATACGACTTAGTTAACAATCTATACTTCGTCTATTAGGTTTGTCTCGTCATGACGATAGGCAACACTCGTCGTTGCATTCTTTCCTTCCATCAATGTTTCTCCACGTCGTTTCGTATAATTTATAAATCCTAAGTTCATAACTAATCTTCGCCGCTTTGTTAACGCAGATCGACAAATTCGAGTTTCAAAACCTATCCATAATATCAATATTTCTTCGTCATGGTTCTCACCACACGTCCCATATTTTCTATTTAAAGAAAATAATATCGATACTACACGATTAATAAGAAGTTCTCTTACTTCAATCGTCTTCACATGATCATTCTATAAACTTGAATTACTTAGAAATAATATTTCTTAAGTATCTACTGACATAATCAACTCATTAATTAAATCTATGATTTAATTAAGTAAATCCATAATTAATCTTAATTAAATGGATTAAATAAAATCCAATAATATTTGATTAATCAATCAAATTAATTTGATTTATCTTAAAATCCACTAATTAGGATTTTATTCCAATCATTCCTTACATAAAGTTCATCTCATTACATACATAAATCACCTAAAAGAATAATTCTCAAATTATCCCTTAACATAATTAATTAATTATGTTATAAGAAAAATATAGATTTTATCCAATCTCATGAGTTTAATTAACTCACTATAAAGATTATTGTTTAATTCAATAGTCCATCCTTCATTTAATCTAGGCCCAACATTAAAATAAATCTAAGCTCACCTTAAATTTAAGTAAAGCCATATTAATTTAATTCAGTTCCCATGGCCCATTCTATTATTGGTCCATAAATTAATCATAAATAAAGTCCATGGAAATAAACTTTAAACTGAGCCCATCTAAATTTCGGCCCAATAACTTAAGCCCCAAACATAATTAATATACATGGCCCTTATCTCATAAGCCTAACATTTATTTATTTTCAAAGCCCACCTTCTATTTTTCTCACCAACAGTAAAATTACATTTCGCCTACATAATTTAATTTGAGAGCCCATCTATTTGGCCCATTACGTTTTTTATTAAAAGGCCCAACACTCATTTCTTTCGGCCCATATCCAATTATTTCGGCCCAATAGAGAAGGCCCATTGAAATTAATTAAATTAAAAGCTAAATCCCTAATTCTACACTAGCACCCCCCCTCCCAATTTGATCTCTCTCTCGCTCTTCTCACCTCACCGCACACACACCACGCACGCACACACATACAAATTGCCGTCATAGCCCATGTCCGGCGACCACGCCATCGACCGCCACCAGGCCGCCGTGACCCGGCATCGCTCCGGCCTCACTCTTTCGCCCAATCTCAAGCACACAACGTGCACATCTCGCCTGCTCTCTCTTCACCTCGGCGCCGTCGTCGGCCAGATTCCGTGTGCCGCCGCTGCCTCCCTCGCCTACCTCTCTCGACACACACACACGCACGGATCTCACACATTTACACAAGTGCACGGACACGCATGCATCTCTTCTCTCGCTAGATCTGCTGTCGCGCGTCCGATCTGGCGCCGTCGCTGAGCTCCGGGGAGTCGCCGCATCTCCTCTCCTCTCGGCTCAACTCTCTCACTCACGCTCACACGCGCACATACACATAACTTCTCTAACTTTCGCCTCAGTGTTTGTGTCGCCGACTCACCGTGCTCGGAAGTCATTGCCGTGAAGTTCTGACCTCGGAACGTCAAGAGATAGCCGAGCCCTAGTGGCTCGGTCATATTTTTAAGAAATTTCTTAAATTCTGTATTGTTAAAAATTCTACTGATTTATGTGTTTATCTGTTTTGATTGTTTGTAATTTGTAAATTTTCCAGTTTCAATTTCTGGCATTTATCTCATCTACAAGCTTATAATTTATTGAACTGGTATGAAAATTACAGAGGTGGAATCGAGATGAATACCTTGTGATTGTTGGATTGAATTTTCAGTATGTTGTTGATATTAACCAAGTTGAGAATTGATTTCTCTTCTCCTGGACTGATCGAAGGATAGGATAGTGGAGTGAATGTGGTTGTTTAATTACATATGAGAGGAGATAGGGGTGTTGTTGTAAAGTTGTCATAGGATTCCTTGAAGTGTGATGATGAGTTTTGAAAAGAGTGGCATGTAGGAAAAAGTTGAAGATTTTATGGGATTTGAAATGATGTGTTGTGATGTGACAATTTATCCAAGTAAAACATCCGGTTCGGTTCAGAATCAGATTCGTTTAAATTTTCTCGCTCAAAATAAAATTGAACGTCGACGATTATAAATTTTAATAATCGCCTAATTTTCAAGCCCGATTTAGCTAAATAAATTAATAATTCAAAGTTTTAAATTTCTGTATTACATAATTCCTCTTAGTTGGTGTTTACTTTGCATGATTAGGTTGGATAGATAAAATTAATCCAATCTAGTCAAGTATTTACTTTAAGGATTAATATTTGAGGATATCCCAAAATCCATGATTATTTTAATCATTTGAATTGTTCTTCATTAATTTTAATCCAACCATTATAGGTAGGATATAAATAATCATCCAAATAAATGAAGAATTATTTATCCCAATTTTAATCATTCATTAATCCTTTGTAGTAAACAAATGATTGATAGATAAAAATTATCTTATCACACATTTAATCCATCAAATAATCAATCTTTCAAAATGCTAATCATGAAAAGTAAACGTTAACTTGGAGTTGGCTGATCAAAAGATATCGACTTCAAATTCCAATCGAATAAATAACATAAATTTTCTTAATTAAATTTATGCCTTTGTGCAATTTGCATCTTGTTACATACTAATGGAGTTTACGTAGATGTGATTTTCCCTCGCTGGAAAGGAAAAAAGAAAAGAAAAGCAAACGTGTCTATAATATGTGGTCACTCTCCACTAAATATGATTGAAACTTATGACATCACCAATTGTTAACAACACATTTGTTTGTATTAATTTTAGTGAAGTAGCGAAGTACATTTATATTTTTTTCCATCATCAGTAGTTGAATGGCAGCGAACAATTTTTTTTGTTTCCATTTTAACTCTTTCCTTTAGAATTAGCAGAAACTGCTCCCACATGGCACACTGATTTTCCACAAATTAGTTTAATAAATCATATGTAGAGTTGGATAAAAATTCCAACTCCTACAATTTAGGTCTACATATCATCATTCATTATTATGGCTTTCTTTTTTGGAACAACTTTAGTATTGTTTTTCTGAGTATAACAGATCAATTAGAATAGTGGTAGTTCAAATTCATTGACCCTAAAAAATAAAATCTATTTCACTAGCTTATATCTTTCTTTCTTTTTTCCTGAAAAACTTGAATGAGTTCTACACGATAGGAATAACAATGAAGGGCTCAAAATGTGGAAAAAAGAGAGTAGATGACGGTATTGTTGGGAAAATCAATTCCCCATTCAAACTTGGTAGAAGCAAGAAATAAAGAAAAAATACAGACACAATCTACAACACAAGAATTTAACGTGGAAACTCCAAATTCGGAGAAAAACCACGGCCCACAGAGGAAAATCCACTATATGATAAATTTCTACAATCACACAGTATTTCACTCCCTCTCGGCTCCCAACCCCTACACTCTTACAAGCCTTTGAATAACTCACACCTTACTCACAAACCGAGATAAGGAAATTTAACTAGAGTCAAACACAAGACTAAAGTGTACTACTTGATGCACTTGTAACAAAGACCTAGGAGCTCCTTATATAGCCTAAGAGACTCCACCTACTTTGATACAAAATCAATGTGGGACAAAATCCCACATTCCCTCTTTCAATTTTAACAACATTTCAACAATCTCCACCTTGTTAAAAATGAAAGAAAACTCCATTGTCTTCACCGACAATCATGATTCTTAGCCCAAAGAACCATCATCCTCAAAAGAGAATAAACTTCATTGTCTTCACCGACAATCATGATTCTTAACCCAAAGATCATCATTCTCAAAATCGAGAATAAACCTACTCCACCATAAGAGTAGAACACTTAGAATCAACCATTCTAAGAATTTCCTTCGGCACATGTCGAAAACCTTGCTGAAAAATTATGGTGCAACTTCTAACTTTTGGCCATCATAGAAGTTCCTTCAGCCATCGACATAACTTTCACCGCACACCTTGCATCCATGTCAAACCAATGCATGCGGTCCAACAATATCATCACATCCCCGATGACATTGTTAACATCATGGTCGAGCCCTTTCACGAATCCGCTCCACCTTGATCGCCCCACCGACAAAGGTCGCTACTTTGCTGGTTCTTCCACATCTCCTTAAAGCCTTTTGCACATCCGATTGTGTCAACACATCCTCGACTTGCACTTGCCACAAGCCAAACTTGATTCTTCCATCAAATTTCTCCACGCCAAACTTCCTCGACTTGAAGTTGCCTTGACGCATCGCTTCTCCACCAAAATGAATAACCGTCTCACAAGAGACACCCTCGGATCTTTCAACCGAAGCTCTGATACCAATTGTTGGGAAAATCAATTCCCTATTCAAACTTGGTAGAAGCAAGAAATAAGAAAAATACAAACACAATCTACAACACAAGAATTTAACGTGGAAACTCCAAATCCGAAAAACCACAGCCCACAGAGGAAAATCCACTATATGATAAATTTCTACAATCACACAGTATTTCACTCCCTCTCGGCTCCCAACCCCTACACTCTTACAAGCCTTTGAATAACTCTCACATTACTCACAAACCGAGATAATGAAATTTAACTAAAGTCAAACACAAGACTAAAGTGTCTTCTTGGTGACTTCAGAATAAAAGACCCAGGAGCTCCTTATATAGCCCAAGAGACTCCACCTACTTTGATATAAAATCAATGTGGGACAAAATCCCACATTCCCTCTTTCAATTTTAATAACATTTCAACAGGTATATATATCTAGATCAATTCTATGTAATATAATAAATACTACTTTTATAGAAATACTAAGTGAAAATTATTTCTGCCCAAAATTTGGTGTTTGTTGTTATACAATGGGATTTCGTGTTTGTATTTGTATATGCATAGAATAGAAGTGCGAATTCGACAGTTCATGTTTTTATTAGAGATGGTGATGTTATAGATGTAACGTGATTTGGATCTCCGATTTTTTTATTTCAAATTTATTAATTTTTAACCAATTAAACTGATTTTCCGACATAGTTATTAGCTATTGTATGGTCGGAACTATAGTCTTAACGTAGTTGCTTTTGGCTAAAAAATAAATACATTATCCTCATTTTCTTAGTGGAATGTGTTGTTGCATAGTTTAAATTTTTTACAATACTCAACACGCACAACAGACACCGTTGGATTATAATCAATTATTAGCCACAAGTCATAGAAAGTGGGCCATTAATATCTATTATTTATTATAGCTATTATTATATTTATTATTTTAATAATATTGTTGATAAAAGTAAGTTATGAATAATACATAACTTCTATTTCAAAAAATATTAAAGTTAAAAGCGTCCTAATAATAATAATAATAATAATAATAATAATAATATATGTTTATATATTATTATACATTTAATTACTAAAATACAACAATCGAGTGCAACACTAAAAGAGTTTGAAATGAATATTTACAGTTTGCTTGGTTATGTCTATTTGAATAATCTATCAGTTTTATATAATGAGTTGAAATACTTGTGTAAAACAAGATACCCAAAATATTTTACCCATAACCAACGATATTTTTATATCTTTAAGGACCATGTGGCATCCCAAGTTCCCATAGAGCTCGTTGGTCTCGTGATCTCTCTCTAAGATTATCTTCAACCCAATCAGAAACCTATTTTGCAGTTAATATTCATCTTCAATATACCTATAAATCCAAATTTAAAATGAGTTTTGATGAAGTTTCTCTTTCCTCCAAACTCGTTTACACTGTAGCTAAACTCAAATAACTTTTTTTATGTTGATGATATTGTATAATAATGCTTCTACATATTGATAATTTATTTTGTGTATCAAAAAAAAAATAGAGAAAAGAAAAAATAGCAGTTAGTAGAAAAACAAAATGAAGAAGGAGAAGACAAATAATGATAAATAGGACAATTTTATATTAATTAGTTTGGGCTTTTGTTGGGTTTCATGGACTTTGCATATATTAAATTGTTGTTTACCTTGAGTAAAGCCCATTAAATGGATTAAAGCCCATTAAATGGACATTTACGTTAAGTTGTTGCTGTTTCTTTTCTTCTTCTTTTTTTACTTTTTTTGAATTATGTTAAATTAAAATGTTAATAGTATTGTTTATTTTGTTATATTCTTATTATCTTGTTTCGTTTTTATTCTAAAAAAAATTAAAATTTAATTATTTAACTTATTCTAATTTATGTAATTTCTCTTATTTAATGAATAAGTAATTTAGTTATCTTTATTTATTTACTAATAACTAATTTATTTAATACTAGCTCATTTCGTATTAAATTATTGATTGAAATTTTTAATAGATTTAATATGTAATATTGAAAATTATAAATGTTTATTTTGCAAAAGTATAAAAGTGGTATGAGAAGAAATATACAGAGAATATTCTTTTAAGTTAGAATTTGAGTTTATGTGTTGGAGATGAATTATCGTTTGATGTTACAATTCATCGCAAAATGAAGTCAAGTTTATCGTTGAGTATTAGAGATGAACAAGATTAGAAAATACATTTTAATCTCCTTTGTTTTCTTGATCCTTCATTTGAATGATAGTGTGTGGGATTCCGATAGTACTATTAGGGGATGTTTACTTTACATGATTAGGTTGGATAGATAAAATTAATTTAACCTAATCAAGTATACTTTTAAGGATTAACATTTGAAGATATCCCAAAGCCTGAGATTATTTTAAATCATTTGAATTGTTCTTCATTATATTTAATCTAACCAATATACATAGGAATAGAATAATCCTCCAAATAAAGGAAGAGTTATTTATCCCAATTTTTTAATCCTCCACTAATCCTTTGTAGTAAACAAATGATTGATAAATAAAAAATATCTTATCATATATTTAATACATCAAATATTCAATCTTTCAAAATGCTAATCATGAAAAGTAAACAATCCCTTAAGTTCCTACCACAATTTTCCTATTGTATTTTCAACACATGAAATAGTTGAATTTGCCTCAAGTAGTAGAAGGATATATTGAACTAGACTAGTATACAAACACAAAAAGAATAAAAAAAGATAATAGAAGCCTCACGCGAATTACGCTAATTCACAGTCATCGACAGAGCTAAGATTATACTTCAATTGGAAGGCTATGGGTATTAAATCATTTTATGAATGGGTTTGTGGCGAATTATGGATAGGCATATTTTAAATGAGTTCGAATTTGAAAAATGGTTACCTTATTGCGTTTCATAAAATAAATTGTCAAAGTGTTTTTTGATTTCAAAATCATCACAAAGTCTTATTAGTAATTATTTAAAAATATTCTTATTAGTTATTACTTCCCTTAAAAAATCTTACTCATTCCATCTACTATATTCGTTCTTTGATTTTGATGACACGAGTTTTAATAAATTGAGTATATACAAGTAATTATTTTTCTAGATATTATATTGTGTACATAATAATAATAATTATTATTTATAAACTAATTTTCATATCTAATCAATATTTCATAAATGTTTATGATGTCAATTGGTCATCTTTTGATTTTTCATAAAACTAAAGGAAAATTAAATTATGTATATACTACTATATCAATTTTGTATTCATTTGTATATTTATAATATTAGGCAAGTATATAATAATATATGACATGCGAATAACATCAATCAAAAAATTAAATATATGTATTATCTAATCTCTCACAAATGCATATGTATTACTATTATAAGAATGCATAGTAAAATCTTACCACAAAAACTCATGCACACTTGCAGTACGCACACATTTTTTATACGTAAATTCGTATGAATTTGCCGTGATATGATGTAGCTTTCACCATACTCGCATGAAAAACCACGTAAATTCGTATGAATTTGCAAGATAAAACAAGTTGGAGCCGTTATCTACGTGTCGCTATTTTCCCTCCACCTTTTGTCCTTCCAGCTTCCTGTTCTTCATCACCTATTCCATTTCTTTTGCTTTTCCCTATTTTCTGTCCTTCAAAATTTCTTGCCCTTAGTTTTCAAACCGGCGTCGTCCCACCTGCTTCTGATCTCTAGGTAGTGATGATCTGTTCAGCTGCATTCGTATATTTTGCCCCAATTATGCATCATTTTCAATTTACTTCGAGATGGAGATGAACGTAACCATCTCGCTTTTAAATCTCTTTAGTTTTTCTAATTAATTTGGTCGCTTACTGCTGCATGAATGTTTGCGTGCTCTTTTGAGCGGGGGGATGCTCAATTGCTTTTCTTATTGTTTTTCCTGATCTCTCTCCTTCGTGTGAATAGATGTTTTTATTGCGCGCACTCACACACGTCCAAATTTATGATGTTGAGATCTATTTGGGAGGAAGACTGTGATGGGTATAACTTAGAAACTTACTCGGTTTGTTATGTTTCCTATTTCAGTGGCTTAATTATCAGCCTATTTAATTGATCAGCCTATTCTTCTCCCACCTCTTTTTGGGCTGAAGGAGTTGAGGGGCCTAGAAGACTTTCGAATCTTTTAGTCGTAGCGTAGCGCCTGCTTCTGCAATGATTCGCTTATAACATTGAACGAAATGCTCAAAAACTCTTGCATCTCGTTGTTGTAGAAAATTTACGAAATAGAAAATCGAACAAATCTGGATACTCTGAAAGTCGTGTAAACACTTTCAGATCAAATCAATTCGAAGGTACTATCGAATTATTCGATCGGATACAATTCAAAGTTCGAACGTTTTGTATGTTCTTTGAGATTCGAAAAACATTCAATGATCAGAGAGATTTTCCTTTATCAAACTGACGTATATCAGTTTTTGAATAAAACCGTTTTTCAGCAGTTTTTGCAATTATTTTATAATTGCAAAATAGTCCCTCGTAATTTCCGAAATTAAATTTCCGATGAAATTTACGTAAAGTAATCGACCGAAATAAAATTTCCAAGCCCCGCCCTGGACCCTGAGCAGGCGCGCCTGGAACCTGCAAAGGCCGCCGCCTGACCACTGCTGGGCGTTGCCCCAACCCCCACCGACATAATAAATTATATAAGCGTGCACCGCACCACCCAACTTATATAAAGTATTATTACGACGACATCGATCAAACAAGTCAATCCAATTACACTAAAATATCCAACAATCCTCCCCTATTTTAGTGTAATCCTTGATTAACTAAAACAATACATCTCAAAGTAACAAACATATGCATAAATGAAATATCATGACGATTGAATCTCACCTTAGTACACTACACATTCCATATATTCGAATAACAGGGTATCTCTAAGGATTGAACCCTGTGAATTCATATTGAATACACGAAGATAATGTACACATATGTTTTACATACATATTTATTCTATCTTGACACTATATTTTACTAGTCGTGTCCTTATCCTTCATAAGCATGTCAAAGCCAAGTCCCGACTTCAAGCAACTAAACTTCATGCTCACATAGGTAGCTCTTTATTCTTGCACTGCATATGCAATTTGTCAAAGAAACTATTAAGAATGTAAACATTCAACCTCCTTAACTTGCGTGTCCGAACACATACCTGGGATAATTCTTTAATGTGTTCCAATCTCTAGATATTAAGCTTTCCACATTGAATTCAGCACCTAGCATCATACTAGATGGAATTGGGTATCTTAATATCGTAGAGATTTTAGTGGACTTTAAACCCATCCCTATAGCCGACTTATGACAAGATCTCTACTTAACCCTTTGGTTAAATGATCGGCTAAATTGTGTTGAGTTCTCACAAACTCCACAGATATCACACCATTTGTAATAAGTTCCCGTATCATGCTATGTCTAACACCTAAGTGTCTAGACTTCCCATTGTACACTTGACTATATGCCTTAGCCAAGGTAGCGGAACTATCACATCTGATAGATATTGGTGATAACGGTTTCGGCCACAATGGAATTTCATAAATCAAATTTCTTAGCCATTCGACCTCTTTACCACCGCTAAAGCCACAAACTCAGATTCCATTGTTGAATGAGTGATACATGTTTGTTTCTTTGATGCCCAACATATAGCACCACCTCCAAGAAGGAATGTCCAACCACTTGTAGAAGAATGATCTTCTAAATTGGTAATCCAACTTGCATCAGAATAACCTTCAATAACAGAAGGAAATCCAGAATAAGTCAAACCATAATCCATAGTTCCTTTCAAGTATTTAAATACTCGATTAATTGCTTGCCAATGAATTAAACTTGGATTATGAGTGTATCTACTCAATTTCCCTACAGCAAAGGCTATATCAGGTCTGGTGCTAATCATAGCATACATGAGGGAACCAATAGCCTTTGAATATTCAAGCTGATTCACAGCAACTCCTTTATTAGGCACGAGTTTCACACTAGGATCAAAAGGAGTTCCTGTTGGAGAACAATCTTTGAAATTAAACTTTTCCAACACCTTCTCAATATAATGGGATTGAGAAATAGAAATACCATGTTCTCCACGTATGATCTTAATTCCAAGTATCACATCAGCCTCCCCCATATCTTTCATTTCAAACTTAGATGACAAGAATTCCTTTGTTTTATCAACTTGATCTTGGTCAGTACCAAAGATCAACATGTCATCCACATATAAGCAAATGATTACTCCTTTACCAGAAGCATCAAACTTGCTATATACACACTTGTCCGCTTGGTTAAATACAAAACCATTAGACAACACAACCTCATCAAATTTCTGATGCCATTGCTTAGGGGCTTGCTTTAGTCCGTAAAGAGATTTCTCCAACTTGTAAACTTTATGTTCACTACCAGGAATGACAAAACCTTCTGGTTGTTTCATGTAAATCTCTTCATCCAATTCACCATTCAAGAATGCCGTCTTAACATCCATTTGGTGAATTATTAGATTATGTATAGCTGCAAGTGCTAACAATAATCTAATGGTGGAAACCGAGCCACATGAGCATATGTATCAAAGAAATCAATACCTTCCTTTTGTCTAAAGCTCGATAACCAATCTAGCTTTATACCTGTCTATGCTTCCATCTATCTTCATCTTTCTTATGAAGATCCATTTACAACCCAATGGTATAAACCCAGGTGGTAAATCAGTCAATCTCAAAGTTTTACTTTGTCTTATTGAATCCATCTCATCTTGGATTGCCTCTTTCCAGAATGCAATATCCCTAGAAGACATAGCTTCAACGTATGTCTTTGGATCATTCTCAATATTGTAACAATATTGATACTGAAAATCAATCTCAATCCTTGATCCTTCCACTAAATACATTTGGAAATCATCACCAAATGTTTTAGCTTTCCGTGCTCTAATACTCTTTCTAGGCTCAGAAGGAGTATTATCCACTCTTTTCTTTTTACCAGAATTACTAGAGCTTGCAATCATGTCTCCAGGTTTAGGTAGAGAATTAAATCTATTCTCATTCCCAAAATCAGCATCCCTTGACTCAATAATAGAGTGCACAGCTACATAGTCATTAGGTTCTATAACATAGAACCTATAACAAACTGAATTTTCAGGATAGCCAATGAAAACACAATCTATACCTCTTTGGCCTATGGTTTTCATTTTAGGGTCAGTTAGTCTCACCACAGCTCTACAACCCCAAACTCTGAGATAACTCAATTTTGGTGGTTTCTTAAACCAAAGTTCATAAGGTGTAATCTTGTTCCTTTTATTAGAACTCGATTCAATAAATAACAAGTCACAACATAGCTTCACCCCAAAACCTTCACTTAGATCGAATAGCACAACATTGAATTAATCATTTCTTTCAATGTTCTATTCTTTCTTTCACCACACCATTCATTGTGGTGTATATGGAGTCGTTGTCGATGTACTATACCAAGAGATTGAAAATATATTGGATCATAGTATTCACCTCCCTATCGGTCTGAAGAGTTTTAATCTTCACACCATGACTAAGCTCTACTTCCTCTTTATAGATTTTAAATTTATCAAGAGCTTCGTCTTTCGAATGACACAAATAGACATAGCAATATCTAGTAGCATCATCAATGAAAGTAACAACATACTTCTTATTACCAAGTGACGATTGTAGAATGAAAATCACACAAATCACTATGAACGAGTTCTAATAAAAAGTATCTCTATCCACATGCTTAGAGAAATCGTCTACAAATCTTAGTTTGCATGCAAGTATTACACTTATCGCATTTAACTCAAAAGTGGAATTAAACACATTTTCGACATATCTTTCAATCTTTTATAATTCACATGTCCAAGTCTAGCATGCCATAATCTGCTATGCCAAAAGAATTACTAGAACTAGTAGAAGCCATGCAAATGTAATTCTTAACAAAGAAACATCCAAATTTAACTTAAACATACCATTAAGATAACCAAATCCTACAAAGGAACCATGTCTCGACAAGATATACTTGTCACTTTCAAACACTTGCTTATAACCACAAGTATTTAATACAATACCGACACTAAGTTCTTACGAATACGTGTACATACAAAACATTACTTAACAACAAAGAGTTTCGAGTAAATACTAGACAAACAGATCCTAGTCCTTTGATTGGTTCGGTAGCAACATTTCCATCTTCAATAAAGATCCACTTTCAATTGGCTTGAAGTCCTTAAACCATTGAAGATCTTTACATACATGACATGTTGCACTGAATCAACCCACCAAGAGACATCATCATCCCGCATATAAAATGCTTGAGAGATTATGGACACATAATTCTCAGCAGATTGATCATAGGTACCAAAACAAACTGATTTCATTCCGGGATCCTTGGATCCACTTGAACCGCCGCTTTTTCCCTTTTCCGGACTCTGATCCTTCTTAAAGTGTCGGTTTACCACACTTCCAGCAGACCAACTTAGCTTCTTTAAAGGAGCTTACCATAGTTCTTGTTCCTCGAAACTTTCGTTTCCCTTTACCGACTATGAAACCACCTTCAAGATTCACCTCTTCCATCATATTAATGGATGGACCAGCCAACATCTTAGATCACCAATCGAAACTTTTCCATATCACGATGGATTGTTCAATTTGCAAATGACTTCCAAGTTCGACCAAAGTCATTTCCTCCTTCTTATGTTTCAGATTATTCTTATAATCCTTCCAGGAGGATGGCAACTTATCAATGATACTAGAAACAGAAATGCATTCATCCATTTTCATATCATATTGGGCGAATTGTCCCAATATCCTAAGCAATTCATTATATTGCTCCATGACAGGCCTCGAATCTACCATTTTATAATTTATAAAATTACCAACAAGAAACTTCTTGCTTGAGGCATCTTCTGCCATGTATTTGGCTTCGAGTGAATCCCATAATTCCTTTGCAGATTCTACATTTTGATACACATCGAAGAGGGAATCAGACATACCGTTTAAGATGTGGCCACGACATATGTAGTCATCGTTCTCCCACTTCAGGCGTTTCCTCGTTTCCTCTAGGGTTTCGTCTTCCACAACCTCGGGCATGGGAGTACTCAGAACGTACACAACCGTGAGATTCGTCAACATAAAGTGCATCTTCTTCTGCCAGCGTCTGAAATCCTGCCCAGCAAACTTGTCCAACTTCTCGAAACTCCTTGTCATGTCCTTCACAGATTCCTTGTTCGCCATTTTCAGAAATTGATTTGATCTTTGTAGAAAATTTACGAAATAGAAAATCGAACAAATCTGGATACTCTGAAAGTCGTGTAAACACTTTCAGATCAAATCAATTCGAAGGTACTATCGAATTATTCGATCGGATACAATTCAAAGTTCGAACGTTTTGTATGTTCTTTGAGATTCGAAAAACATTCAATGATCAGAGAGATTTTCCTTTATCAAACTGACGTATATCGGTTTTGAATAAAACCGTTTTTCAGCAGTTTTTGCAATTATTTTATAATTGCAAAATAGTCCCTCGTAATTTCAGAAATTAAATTTCCGATGAAATTTCTGTAAAGTAATTCGACCGGAAATAAAAAATTTCCAAGCTGACCTGGGACCCATTGGCGTTGCCCTAGGACCCATGAGGCTGCCGCCTGACCACGCTTTGGGCGTTGCCCGAACCCCCACCGACATAATAAATTCATATAAGCGTGCACTCCGCACCACCCAACTTATATAAAGTATTATTACGACGACACTGATCAAACAAGTCAATCCAATTACACTAAAATATCCAACAGTTGTTGGATTTGAAGATTTATCAATTTTGAGTCTTGGTGGTTTCTGCTGCGATGTTTCACTGATAACTCTGAATGAGGTTCTGAATGCTTTTGCATTTCTTTATTGGATTGCATAGACTATTTCGACTGTCGAAAGGCTGGACATGGAAGGCTGTTCAATTATGTCTTTGCAGTAGTTACTTCAAAATAGCGATAACAAGCCTGCAGTTATCATGGTTAAGATTTTGCTAGAGAATCTGGTCTATGAATGACAAATGTTGTTGAGGTTCATATGGACAGAGTGCGTGGCATGTACGGATTTCTCTCGGCTCTGGATGAAAGAATGATTATTACCATAAATCATGACAGAATCGAGAGTTTTCTGGGCACAAGAGGTGCGAAAAGGTTTTGCCAAACTTATTAGTGGAATTAGGAATTTCATAGAGTGTAAAAGATAGGCATTTGGTCCTTCATATAGTGGCTTCCAAAAAGCTACAATAGATATGACTAAACTGCTACATGTGTGCGTAGTCTTTCTGCTGTTCAGAATTGACTGGAAAAAATTGATTGTTATCTGTTCAGTTCTTACCATAGTTAGTGTCTTGATACAGATTTCTAAACTTCCTTATCCACTCACTGAAAAAATTTCCCCTCCGAACTCTGCAATTTCATCATACAATCCGATGAACACTACATTAAATTTGGATAAAAGTTGGTCGTCGGCAGTGGATGTGCAACTCAAATATATTCGAAATGCACCTGCTATTGTTTCACTTAATTCTTCTGCCAATAGCAAGAGAATTGGAGCATCTCGGTGGAGCAGGAGAAATAACAGTGTAAATCTGTTCACGCCCGCCCCACCATCTCCTCCTCATACAGTTAAAACACTCCCCCATCAGTTGGAGGTAATTAGGTTATTTTTGGTTCTTATATTGTACAACTTGCTATGCAATATTTCTTATTTGAATAAGTTTTCTTACTGTTTATAGAAATACTTGTCATCGTTGACACCAGATGAAACACTTGCATTAGTTAAAAGAGATATTGAGAATTCCTCGCTCGCTAGTGATGATGATCCTGAATTATATGCCCCCCTGTTCCGCAATATTTCTACTTTCAAGAGGTACATCTAGAAAACTTGTTTAGTTCATTTACTTCATTTAATCATATTTTGTGGACAATATTCAGTCATTTCGTTGAGTAGGAAACTGAGAGAGAGGTTGCTCTTCATGATAACCTCTATAAATAAACGAAGCCTCTTATGTGGATGGGGAAGCCACATGGAAAGTTTTTAGTGTGTTAACATTAATAATGAAAAATGGATATATAAAAAAAAACTACTTGGAACATTACCTGCCGATATTTTTTCTTCCTATTCTTCTTCTTCTTTTCATTTTTTTTCATTTCTTAATTTTTATTTTCTTAGTTGGGGATATTAATGAATTTCTAAAGTTTTGGGAGATTGGGAACCTTCGGGAGCTAAGACTCAGGTTTTAGTCCTCATTAACACAAATGATAGATTAAGAATTTGAGAGAGAATGAGTAAGATAAGGGAACTTTTACTAATGACAATCCTCCGTCCACATTTAGTTTAGCCATCACACAGATTATATACATAAGATATTTTTGATATGCAAATCTTACTCCATTAGAAGATATACCATCATCCCAAAACAAAAGGTGTTAATCTTAGGTCAAATTTAGGACTAGAGTTAGATAAAGAGATCAGATCTGGAGTTGTATCTAGTTTAAGACAAATACTTCTTGCTTTATTCACAGTATTAGTTTCTATATGAGGGACTCAATTATCTGTCATTTTCTAATCTCATATCATACTACAATAAATAAGTAAAAAACACACACATACACAAGAGAAAACAACATATTAGAGAATAGAGGAATATCAAAACTTAGTTCGGAATCATTTCACATTAAACAGTTATTTAGACCTAGAGCTGTATGATTCAGAATACAACTCCCAGTGGAATTTGGTGTTCAAACGTGTTATGTTATTTTAGACCCATACTAGTATTATAGTACATATTACTACGTCCATTAAAGTTGCTTTGTACTTGATCATACAAGATTTTTACATGGTAATAGACTGTTCTCAGTCTCATGTTTCATTTTATTATAACATGTATAATGATATGTCTCACAGTTTATATGTAATAGTAACTTTTCTTAAGACATGTATCACAATGAAGGCCAGGAACTGCATAGATGTAATGATATGTTTCACCTTTTGCATGTCTTCCAGTTTCCTGAGCACCCAATAGTTCCGTTTTGAGATAATAAGTTTTGTTGTGATAAAATTCAAATTCCAGGAGCTATGAGTGGATGGAGCAGTTGCTAAAAGTGTACATATATCAAGATGGAAAACCACCTATTTTTCATCGTCCTAAACTTTCTGGAATTTACTCATCTGAAGGATGGTTCATGAAGTTGATGGAAGCAAGCAAGCAATTTGTAACAAAAGACCCAGAAAAGGCTCACTTGTTCTATCTTCCATATAGTGCACGTCAGTTACAATTGGCTCTTTATGTTCCAAATTCACATAATCTTCAGCCGTTGTCTATCTTTCTACGTGACCATGTGAACATGCTTGCTGCAAAGTATCCATTCTGGAACCGGACTCATGGTTCAGATCATTTTCTTGTTGCTTGCCATGATTGGGTATGGTAATTTGATAGCATGCAGAGATGATGCAAATTTTGCTATCCTATAAACCACTGGTATTGCTTGCTTTTCACCTCAGAGCAATAATGAAAATCTCAAGTCTCAACATCACTAATCTAGCTAGTAACTACTTATTGGAGATTAGTCTCCAATTTTCCATTTGCTTAATCTTCTTAGATAAATCATGTGTCATTTGTTCTATTAGTTATGAAGGTATATTTTAAGGTCAGTAACTTAATGTTGCGAATACCCCTAATGGAGTCTCTTGGAAGTGAGTTGAGGTTCTTTTAGTTGGTTTCTTTGAGGCCTTTGTAGTCATGATAATGCAGGTAGAGCTGGTCTAGGGCCCATAGATTGACTTCCTTTCTTCGACCTACAAACTATGCTGGATTTGAATTTAATAACAAGATCAAGTAGGTAGGAAATTCTGATTCTCTCTGACATTTGTCTGTAGTAAATTGCTGCAAAAAGAGACAAAACGAGAAGGATGGAAATGGAAATAACCTTTTCCAGAACTTGCCTTTAGCCTATAAACAAAGTGCTTGCATGATATTTTAGTTAAAAGCCTTTTTGGTGTACTTTGTGTTCACCGTAAAAAATCTCAACCTAGGCTAAAAGATAATTCAAAAATGATAGTTACTGTTACTGGTAGTAGGGATGTCAATGGATGAGTTTTATCCGGACCGATCCTGAACCGTTCAAAATCTATTAAATTTTAAAGCAGCGGTTCTGGTTCCGGTTCCGACTCCAGACCCACTTTAGACCCGGACCGTTTAGATCCATAGTTTGATGGTCCGGTCTGATCCGGATCTAGTTCTGGTTCCAGAACCAGAACCAATACTTATTTATTGGTTCTGGTCCGAGTAAAATCCATCTATTGACGAGCCTAAGTTTAAATAGGCTTGTAAATTGGCTAGTTTTATCCATACGATTCAAAATCACTCATAACACATTAAATTATAAAGCAACGGTTTCGGTTTTAATTCTGATTCTTGTCTGGTTCTTGTCTGTTTCTGGTTCTAGACCCGCTCAGATCCGTACCGCTTAAGACCCATAGTTGATGGTCCTGGTCCGGTCCGGATTCAATGTATAATGGGTCGGATCTAGAACCAGAACCATTACTTATTTATTGGTTCTGATCCGGGTAAAACCCACCCATTGACATCCCTAACTGGTAGCATGGATAAACAATCGTTAGATGTATAGTTCTTTTTGAAGAAATGCATATTTTAGGTCATGCACTCTCAAGTTTATTTGAATTGCGTGCTTTTATTTGTTAAATTTGAGGCCATATACTCTCATTTTGTTAACGTTACCTTAGCCGCAAGGAGGGTACATCAGAATTAAGGACCTAATTTTAACATAAACGAGAGTACAATAGATTTAGTTTTTCCAAGCTATCAAGGACCCAATTAAAAAAAGAATTGAAAAAATTTAAAGTTTCAGGACCTAATGTTTACAAGTAAAAGCATATGGACTCGGTTCATAGAAACTTAAAAGCACAAGGACCTAAATATACTTTATCCCTATTTTTTCCATAACTTTGTGACTTTATAATATAGAAAGTTCTGCACCTAGCAATAAACAATTCCATGTATACATTTCTTCATCAAATTCAGCTTAAGTAGTTTATTTGTACATTTGTCATGGCCATATCCTTTTCCAAACCAGCATTCCCTAGTTGCAGGTACCAACATACTTCTTTCTCTTTTAGCCTACTGCACTAGATCTACCTTCTTTCTCAGTGCAACAAGAAATAAAAGAGAGCCAAATATTGGCTTCAGAGTCAAGTTCTTGCAAGTCTCCAAATAATGAATTACTATGTGTGAGGTCCTCAGTTGAGTGCATTGATTTTATGTCAAAACTTGTACACAACAGTGATAAATGTTCTGTACAGTTTGGAGTAGGGTTACCATAAAAGTGCAGAAAGAATTGTTGTGTGATATGGTTGAAACATCATAATGATCTGCACAAGCACAAGTAAATTAGTGGGTGATCTTTATGTAGTCTTCCGTAGAGAAACTGCCTCTTTGGCTCAAGTTGAAAATGGGAACTGAATTTTGTTACTGATTTTGGATTGGGTCTACTTCACTTGAGTTCATTTCTGCTCACACCTGTCTTGCATTTAGATCACAATCTCTGCAATCGCCCAAACTAGGCTGTTCAGTCTCTTTTGTCCGACTAATGATGAGCCAAGTAAGTTTCGAGCTGATTGTGATTGTTAAAAGTCCACTTCTATGCCTAAGGCTTCTTCTATTTCTCTGGTAGTGGAAACTGAAATTAAGTACTCTCCCTCCAAAGTTGCGACATGCAAGCTGATCGGGATAACTATGTTGCAAATTATGCTCTTGCAAGCATATATTCTATTAAGTTACTTGATTCTTTTTAGAGTTGAATACCGAGTCTCTGACGCTCGGGAAGGAATCAGCTGTTACTATATATTGCCAAAAGTAATGAATCCCACATGGCATCTCCCTGGTGAAATTTCTTGTTGTATTTTAACTGTTTTAAGATTGTAATTAGTGTCGCAAAAGTAGCTCCCTAATCAATTCGGTCTCACCTCGTAAGCCTTTTACATGCATGCACTGCCAAGAGATGTAAACTTAGAAAGTTAGAATAGTAACTATTGAGGAATGAGAAAGAGATTCTCCTGTGTTAATTTGGGGGATTTATTGGTAACTTTCTGGTTGATAAAATTCAGGATGGTGTTAGTTTTATTGTCTCATCTCTGTCTACCCGACTTTTGTTGATCTCATACTTCTTTTCTCTCACCCTCAGGATTTTCCTTCACTTACAGGGTCCGTATACTCTAAAGGAGCACGACGAGCTTATAAGAAACACCATTAAAGTTCTCTGCAATGCAGATGCATCTGAGGATATTTAAAGCTGGAAAGGATGTTTCCTGCCAGAAACGACCATAAAGAATCCTAGAAGGCCTCTTAGAAATGTTGGTGGAAGAAGAGTGTCACAGCGACCAATTCTTGCCTTCTTTGCTGGATACGACCATGGTAGGGTTCGTCCTATACTTCTGAAGCACTGGAGTGGCAAAGACGAGGACATGAGGATTTACGGACCTCTACCTAAAAGGTAGCAAGAATAATGTCATATCCTCACCTCATGAAATCGAGCAAATATTGCCTTTGTCCCATGGGTTATGAGGTCAACAGCCCGAGAATTGTTGAAGCAATATACTATGAGTGTGTCCCGGTGATTATTGCTGATAATCTTGTCCCTCCGCTCAACGAAGATCTCAATTGGGATGCCTTCTCTGTAACTGTCGCTGAAAAGGACATTCCCGAGCTAAAGAAGATACTCTTAGCAATCCCTTTGAAGAAGTATCTTACCTTGCAAACCAATGTGAAAATGCTGCAGAAGCATTTCCTCTGGAATGCAAAACCGGTTCGCATGACCTCTTCCACATGATTCTGCATTCAATATGGTCCAGCAGGCTAAAACAGATTCAGTTACCACAACCGTCGCAAGGTATAGTTTAATTTGTCTTGCTTGATTCTGAGGAACGAATTTGATCGAACAATTGTGCCTTTGCGCATTAGAGGCACGTCTAAATCGATCAGCAGAGAAGAAGAAAAAAGAACTGGTTTGGCGATTTGTTGTGATATTCTTTTTGTACAAGAAAATTACACGGGAGAGGTTGTGTATTATACATATAATTGTAATATGTCCCTTTTAGACTTCATTTCTATCTTGACAAAAGAAGTGTCGAGCTTGAGTTTTTCAGATCGATTCAGTTTGCTTATATAAATTGAGGCAATGAGTAGAGCAAAACAAAATCGGTTTACCCAATTCGAAATTTTTAATGCATATTTATATATTTTTTTTAGGGCATTTATATATATATATATATATCAGTCCTTTAGTATTCTAAGAATAACTATTAAGAAATTGATGTCTTGAAAAAATTGAGATGTCACTAATACCGATAATCATGTTAGGGATATATCATAGCAAGATGATCTATTTTCTCAATTTGCGCCTCAATATTTTTGGTTGATCATCCAATCTTGAATTATCCATTAAATTTTAGTCATTGTCTTTGTCGGTCCATCTAACTTCTAAATTCATGTGTGGTTTCAATTTGATATGTCCAAGTCTTTACAAATTAGAAACTTTCAAGCAAATATGTGAACAACAAAATAAATTACTAACATACAAAAAAAACAAGCAACGTTGTAACCCAAAATAATCGAATATTTCGATCCATCTAAATTCTAAATTCATGTTTGGTTTCAATTTGATATATACAAGCCTTTAAAATTAGAAACTTTCTAGCAAACATGTAAACAGCAAAAAAAATGACTAACAAGCAAACAAACAAGCAATGGTTTTAACCCAAAAATAACAGAACATTTCGGTGCAATTTCGGTTCGATTTGAGGCAAAATAATATTCAATTTCGAGTTATCTGGTTTCGGTTTGGGACGAAACACCTGAGTACTCACCACTAACAAGATGTGTCTAGGTGCCCAGCATGCGCGTTGCTCTTTAAGGGAAAGGGGAAAAAAACAGCCTCCATTTATTCTAATTACGAGGCGAAATCTTATAAACAATCTAAATATCAATTCAACTCAAAGATCCTAGAAGGAAAACAAGGGAGAATTGATCAATAAACCTACTAGAGAGGATGACACCATAAAATAAATCTAATACCCGCTTTTCTATCCATTTAAATTCAAGCATCAACAAAAAACTGTTTCTAAAAAAGTGTTCATTAATAGCCAACACATTATGCAGAATACATAATAAACAAAAATGGTGACAAAACCCTACATCAATGCTCACCATCAAAATTTGGTACAAATAGTTCTAACATCAACTATACTACTAATTCGGAGTCGAAGCTTCCCCAGAACACGAATAATTATATTGTAATTCTCCATACCTTTGCACATATATCAACGAGGATGAGACGGCGCAATGCGTCTATAAACAGCTTGATACACCTGCCCTTCATTCCTCGCAACTTTTTGCCCTTCCTCGGTTGCAGTGCTCAAGAGCTTCACAATGGGATCCGCTGCAAGCTCTTCGCGTGAAAGAGGCTCAAACAATGCGTGCTCATCTAGACAACCTTTCATCCACACCCCAAGCTCCTCCACATCTGTGATTGTGTAGATAATTCCACCAACTCTAAGCACATAAGCATACTCGTCCAACAAATGAGGACTAATCACCCTACGCCGATGATTCTTCTCTTTGAAATGAGGATCCGGAAACAGAAAGAACATCTTGGTGAGCTGTGCTTTCTCAAAGTAATTGGGAATGTACTTCATGGAATTCGTCCGAACAACGGACACGTTCTCATATTTGCCCGGATTAGAGGCCCTCAAGGCTAGGATTCTTTCCTTCACATACTCCGTCACTTTGTCCCTCAGTTCCATCCCGATCATAAGTGTCTCGGGAAAAGTGTTGCAAGACTAATTAAAAGCCCACCAAATCCACAGCCAATATCCATAAACTCAATCCTTTTGGAGCCACTAGATTCATCGGAAGGAAGAACTTAGGAAATGGGCATTACAGTTGAACTGAGCTGGGAGATAGGAACAGGAAATGTGAATCACTCAGGGGTTGCTGTGAGCCCGAGCTCGATAGAACCGCTTGCGAGGAAGGCCAGTTGTCTTGCTATGAGTGGGATTTGAAATAGAGTCGTGCTCCAACATTTTCTCCCCTTTCCTGCACAAAAAAATTACAACAGAAACTAGTTAATGTGACTGGCACATAATATAAGATTCCACTTCAACAATTCAAGAAACAAGAATATTCAACGAATTGCCAATTTTCAATTTTCATATATCATAACCGATATTGAAGATTATACATCCGACAAAAATGCCACTACAGGATTATTTTCAATTTTCATATATCATAACCGATATTGAAGATTATACATCCGACAAAAATGCCACTACAGGATTCATTTCAACGACATAGACGGAAAATGCTTAGCAAATAAGTTCAAGTTCTCCCTAATAGATTATTAACCATATAACATCATTTTCCATCAATTAAACGCGACTTTTGCACAAATATGTCAATCTCAGACTGCACTATTTCCAGACCCGAAAACTAAAGAAGAAGAAAAAGAAGAAGAGCGCACAGCTGTCATAGATTAGGGATTTTTTGTTTGAATAAAATTTGCAAGAAATGATGTGCAGATTATGAGCAAGTTTTATAAAATGGCTTCTTTGATTTTTATTTTTTTTATTCTTGTTTTTTGGTTGACAGAGAATATGGGGATTCGACTAGCGCAGTGCATTTGGGTGGCTACCGAATTATTTATTTCTGCCATCAAACTGCCCGAAATTCACGCACCAAGCCAAACCAAGGCCGAACCAATTTGTATGGTTCAGTTTCGACCAAACCGAAATTGTATATAGTTCAAAATCATCAAAGAAAATATTCTACAAACATGTAAGTTGTAACTTCAATCCAATCACCAGAATCCAAATTCAAAATGATAAAGATAAACAATCGCCTCCACCACTCCATCATTTTGGATAGCCATAGAAGTTCACACCAAATTCAAATTAATTATTCATTATGCGAATAAATCATTACCTCGAGAGGTAATGGCTGGATGAAAACCATCAACTATGACTGTTTAAGACCTTTTAACACAATTACAAATAATCATCTGTTCCACTCTTTTACTAATTCGACTTTCGAAGATACATTTGAATAAGACTAAAACATTGTAAGATTAACAAATTAAGGCATCAAGAACCAATCGAGCTCACTAATAGCTAATTCCAGCAACTTAATACGGTACAATTAGCTCTATGTGGAAAATGTAAGTAACGTCTGAAATATCCAGAAATTCCTAGATATTTTCTTGACGCTTACATTTTTTAGGGTTACTAGCATTGGTAGTTCGATATATACTCAAGCTAACCTAATTCACGTTCAAAAATCAAAAGAGAGGCTGCTGCGATTAAATAATCTAACTTTACCTGAGAGATTATAATTTTTGTCGGTTTGATCGAGATTGAATCTTCTTCTGCTCGTCTGCTTAGCGGGCGGCGTCGCCGTCGCGAGCGGCGGTGGGGGAGGGCTAGGTTGGTAAGGTTTCTGATTTTATTTCTGATTTTTCTTCTGATTTACTGATTTTTTTTAATTACTAATAGTAAAAAGAAATTTTAAATTATAGATAACCGTTTTTAATATTGACTGGAGTGTGGAAGAGTAGTATGACTGTGTGAGGAAGAAGCAGCGGCTTTGAGAAAGTTATAGGGTTTCCGGTTTCCCTGTTTTTTATTTTTTTATTTATTTTCTTGTTGCATTTTCAGAATCTTTTGTGTTTTCGTTTTTGGACTTTTGGAGATGTGGGCTGTTGCATTGATTTTTAAGGGCCCAAAATTTTAGTTTTTTGCTCATTATTTTTGAAATATTAGTTAGTTTAAACAATTATGATAACTATTATTTAAATTAATGACATATAAACTGATTTTAGTTTTTTACTCATTATTCTTGAATTATTAGTTAGTTTAAACAATTATGATACCTATTCGTAAATATAGTGAAATATAGTGTTATTTTGATCAATTAAATATGAACTCAGAGCTACATTTATAAAATTTGGTTAAATATAAGATAAATATTATTTGTATAAAATGATACAAATATATGAGCATAAGTAATACTCTCTTCGTCTCATCCAAGTGATCTGTATTTCTTTTTGGATTGTCTGTCCACCCAAGATAAGATAATGAGTTCGTTTTAGGAAATAATTATATTTTTCAAAAATGGTGAGATCTACCTATTTTTATCACTTGATCATTTTATACTCTTCCCAAATAACCAGTAACGAAAAGAAATGGATCGTCTTGAGTGGGACGGATGGAGTAATTTGTAAGCAAGTATATGTAGTGTTCTTAAGTTTGTGTATTATATACAGGATTGTAAAATGCGATGTGTATATTTACAGTATATTACCTCTACACACACCACACTTTTTAATAAATTATATGTATATGTTGAAAGTGTGTGTGCGTTCGTGCTTTTCTCATGCTACATGATAATTAAGTATTTTACTTACTAATTAAGAATTATTATTCCTATGAGAAGGACTCTCGTGCGGACACCTAATTATTTGATAACTTGGATTTGTTAGATTTGAATTCGGATTAATAATTTTTAATTGTAAATTACTATATGTTAATTAAAATAATTAAAAATTAATAAATTGACAAAACATGTACGAATGACCGGACCCAAGTTTTAGTCTATTCTTACTGTAGAGCCTAGATATGGAGGAATGGCAATGGGCGGATCCGGACCGGATCCGGCAGGTCAGGATCAGGATCCGATTTTTTCTAGTGGGATCCGCTCCGGATCCATTGGGTCCAAAAATTAAATCAGGATCCATAAGATCCGCAGGATCCGGGGTCTGACCAGGATCCATATGTTTTCGCACTAAAATAAATTCTAAATCAACTATAATTCACAGTAACACCATAATAATTTAAATACACAATAATACTATAACAATTATTTAGAATTTCTATAATTATCACTATATTGGAAGACGTTAGTTACAAATTTACTATAAAATAAGAAACAACAAACAACTCGATCGCCGGTAGTATAAGTGGCGCGACCCACCGTGAATGCCGACTGATATATAATTGAAAGAATTTGAAATAAAATTAGGAACATATTTGTTTTGGGAGAATTTGAAAAAGAAAATTAAAGAGTTTTAAATTGGGGTTAGGTATTTAATTATAATAAAATAATATATATATATATATATATATAAATAATATATATATATATATATATATATATATTAATGGATCTGCGGGCCGGATCTAGACCGGATTCGGATCTAAAAAAAAATCACAAATCCAAATCCGATCCAGATCCATCGAGTCTAAATTTTTGAAAATCTAGATCTTAAAAAATGGATCTGAATCCACATATCTGGATCGGATCCGGGATCCATTGCCATCTCTAGATATGGACATCAACGGCAGCCAAAATTTCTAATAGAAGAGTGATTAGGTTTTATTTAAACACTTAGAGGTTGTTTGGCTAAGCTTATTTTAGAGAGTTTATAAGTTTCAACAACTTATAAAATGTTTTAAGAGCTATAAAATGTAATGTTCAAGAGCTTATAAGTTGTCAAAGTGTTTGGCTAATTGAATTTATAAGTTTGAAAGAGAATCGTGAGTTAGGGGTGAACTTTAAAGGTATACTTAGAATAACGAACTATAATAAGATTATTTTGGTAAATTCATCGTTGCTTATAAGTTTATGGAAAAATAAGTTGAGGTTTGAGAACTTATTTTTTTGTGGAGCTTATAAGCTATTTGAATTTATTTTCATAGTTTATAAACTGTTTAGAATCTTATTTTGTCAAACACACTCGAGAACTTATAAGTTCTCTCGCTTTAAGGAGCTTATAAGCTCAACGAAACACTCTCTTAGTCAAGGGTATTTGTATATATGATACTTTAAGTTGATTTGTGAAGGATGAACTAATATAGTCCTCCTTAAGAGTCCTGAAAGAGTACTTCTATTATGTTCTGATTCTTAACAAAACATGAAATTGAGAAAAATAACTTCATATTTTTGAGAAATTTGTAAAACACTCATGAGATTTTGATATTGCGAGGGACACACATATTATTTAGGATAAACTTTTCAGAATGAGTGGAAAATTGAATAGTAGTCTTACCTATAAGGGCAATTAGGGGTGTCTAAACGGTTTTCGGTTAGAACTGGAACCGAACCGAAATCGATAAATTCGGTTATCGGTTCGGTTTCGGTTCCAGAGTTGAAAAAAAATTCGATTATTAGTTAACCGATAACTGAACGGTTCGGAACCGAAAACCGTTTTTTATTTTTAATTATTATTTTAATTACTAATTAATAAATTAAAAAATCTAAAAAACAATTTTTAATTATTACTTTATTAATTATTTTAATTATTTGTTAAATATTTTATCTATTTTTAATAAGTTTCAGTTTTTAATTATTATTTTATTTGTTTTATTATTAATTAATTTTAATTGATTTTTCGGTTAATCGAAACCGAACCACGGAATCGATCGGTTTTGGTTTCAAAATTTAAAACAGTTCAGTTCGGTTCTACTTTTTCGGAGAAATTTGATTCCGTTAATTGAAACCGAACCGTTTAACAGCCCTAAGGGCAATGTCCGCCCTAAAACCATTCCCCATATGCAGCTTGCTATCACTATGATACATAGAACCAACATTCAAGTTAGATAAGTTATAATTATTAAAACTATAATTGATGACGGGGTATAGCTTAGGTAGTAAGACGCTTCTCTTCCAATTAATAAGTCGGAGATCCGAGACATCTAAAATGGGTTGGTGTGTGTGGGAGTGGGTGTGTGCGAGTGTTTAGCTCTAAAAAAAAGGAAATGTGATCAATGACTCATTCATCGAGTACCCAGAGTTACTATAATGATGATCAAATTGAGCATCGACAATGGTAGATGATCACTAGTCTATTAATGAGAGATTCTATTAAGTCTACATTTATGAAAAAACAATGCAAGAGATATTTGAATTGATTAAGAACACAATAATTGAGTTTTTTGCTTTACTATAGAATAAAGAATTGGAGATAGTATGATGTAGGGATGTCAATGAATGGGTTTTACCCGGACCAGAACCAATAAATAATTAATGGTTCTAGTTCTGGAACCGATTCATTAGACACTGAATCCGGATCGGACCCGGACCATCAACTATGGGTCTTAAACGGCCCGGTCTGAGCGGGTCTGGAACCAGAACCGGACAAGAACCAGAACTAGAACCGAAACCGTTGTTTTATAATTTTATGTGTTATGAGTGATTTTGAATCAATATGGATAAAACTAGCTCATTGACAAGTCTTTTTAGACTTAGGCTTGTCAATAGACGGGTTTTACTCGAACCATAATCGATAAATAAGTAATGGTTACGGTTGCGAATCGAACAAATCCGGACCAGACCATCAAACTATGGATCTAAACGGTCCGGATCTAAAGTGTGTCTGGAACCAGAATCGGAACCAGAATCGCTGCTTTTAAATTTAATGGGTTTTGAACAGTTTCGGATCGATCCGAGTAAAATCCATCCGTTGACATCTCTATTATCATGTGAAAACATACTCACGTGAAACATCACATTCTAAATTTCAATTAGAGTCTATTTAGGATGTGATTCTCATCATCTTCACGGCTTGTCAAATAATTGAATTTTTTGTTCTTTTTTGTTATAATTGCGTTTTGCACCAATTTAGTCAACTTTATTAAATTTATGACGTGAAGTCATTTACATAATGTAATATGAGATGTGACATCAATAGTGTAACAAGAAAATCTATTCGTATGGTTACTCAATTATATGTAGTTTATTCCAGACGAGTAGAGTATTACAAAGACTTCAAGTGTTATTCTAAAATCAATATCTCCATAGTTCGAGTGGCAATATGTTTTTCTTTTAGGGTATTTCCTTTGAGTGATAGGATGAATAGATAAAAATAATACATGCTAGTTCACCATTTACTTTGATGAATTGTCAATAAATTGATTAATTTGAATTTGTTTAGCTATTTTATGTTTCAAATATTGAATCATATATTTTATCAATATATTGTATCATGAAAAACCAACGTATCTTAATAAAAAAAAAATCGACACTATTTAAAATAGTCAATTCTACATTATCAATCTATTGTATCATGAAAAATAAATGTACCTTAATAAAAAAAATATAGACACTATTTAAAGTAGGCAATTCTACATGGACAATTGCGTATCGAATTTATCGGGTTGGTCAGACAAGAGAAACATAAATAAAATTATTAGTTTGGTTTCGTTTGTCATACTCGAGTTAAGTTATCCATTCCACTTACTATTGATACATTTCATGTATATATTTATACTATTCATATGGCGTTAACATTTAATATACACATAAGTGACAATAAGACAAAAAAATGCATAAAATATAACGCAATGTCCCATATGCAAATTGAGTTCCAATATCTAAGTATCTACACATATCAACTGTCAAATTTCGTCACCTAACTAATACAATAGTTAAAGCATACAAGACCTCCAACTGCTTTGCATAAAAAACTAACACCATCTTTAATGCTCAATACCAATTTTCTACTTTATTTTGTAATAACTGTACCATCAAATAATAATTTATTTCCAACACACAAATTAAATTTTAACTCAAAAAAATTGTCTCTATATATTCCTCCACAATTAATGGATTAATTTAAAATTTTCAACTAAAAAAGAAATATGTTTGTAAATAGTGCAAATACGTTTATGCATTTGGAGGGGAGAGAAAATGCATAAAACAACAAAATGAGTATGCGTTTTTAAATTATATTTTTACTGCGTTTTGGGTTTACAGTTGGATATTGGAGATGACGTTAATTAGCACAAACAAAAATATCTCTTTGTGTGTGTGTTGGCTTAGTAGTAGAGTGGTTAATGCCTGGGGCCAAAGGTCTCGGGTTCGAATCCACCGTGATGCGGTCTTTAAATTTCTGTATTAAATTGATAAAAAAAAAACTAAATATCTTTATTTTGATATCCAATTACGTCATGACATTTGAAATATTATAATTAGTCATGACATTTGAAAGTACATACAGTACACTTTTTTTAAACTTAGTGATTACAATATCTTTAATTTTAATAGCAAATTTTTTCCTACATATACATCTTAACAACGTTATTTCGCTATTAAAAAAACATAATTTTATATCTTTAATTGTTTATTAATTTTTATATGTTGAGGTTCAAATCCGATTCAACACACCCCTTATTTCACTTTCAAGTGTTAATTACCTGATAACTGATTAAACGGGCTGACAATTTCATAAATATAAATGTTAATTATTGTTGATTATATTATATTATTATTTTTGTTTACAAAATATATCGTTGAAATTATAAATTCGACAATGGTACACAATATATAAAAAATGTGAGATACCTGAATTACGATCTCATCCCATATTAAATCTTTCGAATTTTATTAATTATATATATTATATTAATTGCAATTACTATTATGTGAGCTAAGGACAAAATAGTTATTTAAGCCACGCAAATACAAATGTGATAAATCATTATGAACGAATTTAAGTATATAAATTAAACTGAAGAATCGCGGATGGTGAATCAAAAAGTTTATCTTTTCGTTCTTTTCTTAAAGTTGGTGAATTAATTAAATTGATAACAAAAACAGAGGATGCATCATGTAAGAATGTAAATATTGGTAAAAAAAATAAGAACGCATAATTGAACTTATAAAGTTGTTGCACTAAATGAATAAATTTATTGCATCAAATTCAACATATAAAGTTATTGCACCGAATTTGATGCAATAAATTTATATATTTAGTACAACAATTTTATACAATCAATACTGTATTCTTATTTCTTACAAATATTTGCATTCTTACGTCAACCATCTCTAAAAACAAAAATAAAAGAATAAGGAAAGTCAACTTTTAAGTGCTTGAGTTTGTTAGCACTATTATTCATTTGTGCCACGTGAAAAATGATACTATCTTTTTGGTTTCATATATCATATTTTTGAGTGAATGTTGTTGGTTGGTACATAATTATTTCATTATAAAAATGTATTAATTAAATTTATAAAAATCAAACTCTATTTTAAAATCAATCTTTTGATTCTGACCTGTCATCATTAAACATGTATGATTAATAATTCCATTCAAAATGGTTAGTATTAATTGATAATTATTAAAAGTTAACTAGGGGATCCGATTAATTATTTATCGGGCCTTTATAGAGAGGTGCGCCGGTCCACATTGTAAACTAAATAACTATGCCCGATACAGTAATTAATGGACAAAAAGTTATAGTTCAGACACCAATTTGTACATCATTTCATCTTCAAACTAAGACAGCACAATGTCCACATTTATTTTATTAAGTTCCACGAACTACAAGTGGCCACGTTCATCACATTTCATGGATTCTAAATAAAACAAGAAATAAAAATTTCCTACGCCGAATACTTGAACTTTGGTAAAATTTTCAAACCTAAAAAGAATAATAAGAAATAAAAAGTTCCTACACCGAATACTTGAACTTCAGTTTAATTTTCATTCTAAAATGAATAATAAGCTCGTTGATGGTTGAATAAGCCAAAAAGTTGCTCATAGCTTTTTTTAATCAAATCAAATTTGTGTGCTCTACTTTCAGCTAGGCCCAAAAAGAGAGTAACACAGAAGACGAATTGCTATTTTTTTCTTAAGGTAAATATCATTTTATATTCTAAATTATATCCCATTATTGTTGAGCATTTTTCCTTTTGACCGTTAATAAAATTAAGTTGGCGTTTCAAAAAAGAAACAATTTTACACTAAAAATTACCTCAAATTTCGTAACACCCACTACTTTACACACAAAATATAACTCTCCTTAATCTACGTGCAAAAAAAAGAAAGGAGCCTAATTTATTGGGACGGAGGGAGTATATATTTTATAAAAAAATATCATGAATTTTAAGAATTATCATTTTAAATCTCAAATTATACTTATTTTATCAAAATTATCTTGAAGTTTAAGAAATATTATTTCAAACTCCAAACTATCAACTTTGTATAAAAATATTCAGCGTCCATTTTCTAGCTCCCGAAAATGGATGCTAGATATCTTCTTCTCATCCGATGAGCCACGTTAGAATTTCGGAAGCTGGAAAATGGACGCGAGATATTTTTGATACAAAATTAATGGTTTGAGATTTAAAAAGATATTTTTTTGAAGTTCACGATAGTTTTGATAAAATGGATATAATTTAATATTTAAAGTGATATTTCTTAAAATTCAGAATATTTTAATAAATGGATATAGTTTGAGATTAGAGTGATATTTTATCTTTTTCTTTAATATAACAATAGATTTCTTTAATATAACAATAGACTTATTTTTGGGTGATCTCATCTAGAGCCGACAAATGAGCCCGACCCAAAAAGCCCACCCAGGGTATCCGGGGTTTGGGCTGGTTTGTGCTTAAAAATTAAAGGCCCAAAAAAGTCAAGCCTGAAATGCCCATCCGAAAAACCCCGAGCCTATTGGGCTTCGGGCCAAAAAAGCCTGGGGTTTCGGGTTAAAAAAGTCCGCCCGATATTCCATTAAATATACATATTATAATATTATTTAATATCCATATCTATAATTATTTAATAATATCAATTATATTTAATATAATTATTTATTTTTTATAATTAAAAATATGAATTTTATATATTAAAAATTAAAAAAGGATCTAAAAAAGTCTGCTCGTCCGGGTGATTTGGGCTTCATATTTTAGGCCGAAAAATTGAGACATTCCCGACACGGAAAATGTAAAAGCCGGCCAAAACCCGGTCGGCCGACCCGACCACTATCACGGCTCTAATCTCATCTCTTGCCTATTGTCGAGCGGAACGACTACAAGCTATGTGTCAATTGAGTTGCAAATCTAATAGTAGAATACGAATTGAATACCCAATTCGCTACTAGACCTAATTTACTGATCTAGTATTACAATTTGAGGACTGCACTTAGGGGTGAGCAAAATATCCAATAACCGAATGACCAAACCGAACCGAACCGAAATATCTAATTTGGTTCGGGTAAATCGGTTATTTCGGACAATTCGGTTATAACCGAAATATATTTTGGTAGTATGGTTTTCGGTTGGGTATGGGTTTTTTTACCCGAATATCCGATACCCGAAATATTTATATTAGTTTTTTAATATAAATACTAAACACCAATTACAATTACAATAAACATGACACATACTGAGAATCAAAAGTATCTCATGAAACAAACCCAACAACTTCAAAGACTAAACACCAAGTCTGAGAGATAATTAACAGAGCGATAGGAAGGAATAACGAATCGTACATGCAAACATAGCATCCGTATTAGATCATTTCAAAATAAAGAAGCTTAAATCGTCAAACAGTGAGTAATCAACATCAAATTGCAACTACAACGAAAAACTAAGTTACACAACACCACATGGTGTGGCATTAGAAGGTTCTATGGATTAAAAAAGCTTTGGATTTAGAGAATATGAACTTGGAACTTATGAACTTTGAACTTTAAATTTGGTTTTTTGAGAAGATTGTGGCATTTTTATGAATTGATCGTATTTGAAAATGTTTTTTTGAACTTTAAACTTATGAAGATTGTTGGTAATGAATTGTTTAGTATTTGGTAATGTTATTTATGAATATTGCAAACTAGTTATTTGTTGAGTATTAGAATATTTTTTGTATGTTTTTGTTTAGAATTCAGAATCAGGGCAAAAATTCGGTTTTATCCGAAATATCCGAAATAATTTTTCGGTTATTTTAGTTTGGTAACCGAAATTATTTTGGTTTGGTTCGGATATCATTTTTAAAATTTTGGTTATTTAATTCGGATATTTTTTATCATACCCGACCAAATACCCGAATACTCACCCCTAACTGCACTTAACTTGAGGGGAAATTGATTAATTTGACCAAAATATGGTATTATGCTAATCAGTAACTTAGATCGATCCTTTCCATTCCTTAATTTTAAACCCTAGGCTTATAAATACTCAAGTTCTAATATTTTAAATCTTTACTAAATTATATATATATATATTAAATACCTACTGAGTGATTAATTATATTTCAATATTTTGGATAGCTTTCTCATCCACTTTTTTTCAGTTTCACAAAATATACCAATGTGATTAGAGGGTGATAAATATGTGATGGAGATGAAGATATGAGACAATAAGTAGCTTTTGATTTTATTTAGTTATTTAAATTATTTATTTTCTAAGCAAATCGTATTTTTATTGTTTGGCCCTTTTGACAGCAGCAACATGAAACAAATACATTCGTTGGTTCAAAGAATATTGAAAGGCACATATAAAAATGAATATCCATCGATTTTAGATTAATACAGGAAGAATACAACAGAAGGAAAAACAAACCCTAATTTTTCAATTAATCAAAATCTAACTGCGTAATTCATATACAAAGCTTATATTTATAAGTCTACTAGCAAAATAGCCAAACCCATAAAAATACGAATCACTTAGATAGAAAGTAAGTAAACTAATCAACTAAATAAAACTAAATAAGGTCAACTAAGGTGCTTGCAGCTCTCACATATCTTCATTTTCATCATTCTCCTCTTAATAGGAACAATTCGCCCTCGAATCAGATGTAACTTCATATCTAGAAGAGTTATCACTCGCAAAAGCATCAAAAACTCAAAGTGCACCTCACAACGACGAATATTAGTAGTTGTTTTGTACTTAACAATGACTTTTTTAACAAATAAAATTGATTAATTATGTGGAACATGAAAACCGGTAAATGATGATACAAAGTCACGACTTCCTGAAAGTCAAGTTAAGCTATATAAATGAGTGGAGGATTTCGCCACCATAGACAACTTATCAACGATATTTGCAACAATAACGCTTTCATAAGAACATCAACCCACACTAAAGCAACATATCTCACCATTGATAGCACATGTGGACTCAAATATTTGAGAGGGTAAACATCGCCAACATAATACTTGGAAGAGAAACAAATGTCCAGCACCACTAAAGCTTGTTCAACATTACCTGGTAAAACTTCCTTTTGCAACTTCTACAATATAGGAGAAATGTCATCATCATAAATTAAAGGACAAATAGTCATCAACTATATCCTCCTGCAACATAAGAGATGAGTCGTCATCATAAATTGGAGGATCATTATAGTCCTCAGCTATACCAAACCAAGTACTATTGTCATCCAATGTAGCAGAAGGTTGTCCATGGTGACAGTATCATCATCAAAATCAGTTGTCAAGAATGTTTTCTAAAAACCCGTTGAACCCCAAATTTTGAGTATCCTACTCTCATGCAATTTACAACATTCAACAAGCAATTGATATGTCACGATCAATGGTATAATTTTATTTGTAGTAACGGTCCTTAAATATCGTATTAACAATCAAAATATGATCGAAAAAAAATCTCTATTTGAGAGGGCTTCTTCATAAACCTATGAATTCCATTGGACCCAGATATGATACATCGGAAGAATCGGTTGGGTCTTCCAACATCAATAGGTTGATTGTTTCGCTCTTGTATATTTCAAAAGAAAAAAAAGATCTATAGGAATTTTTTCCTGAATCGGTGCGACGCACGATGGTGGTCGTCGCAGAGTCGATCATGTTGTTCGTGCACAAGGCCAACGAGTTCTTGATTTTGTGCTTGTAATTCCTCAAATTGTCGAGACATAAGATTGATGTCGCGGTAGAGATCATTGGGAATATTTAGATTGGGTTGTCAACTAGGAGACATCACATCGGAGGATCATGTAGTAGGACTTTAGATATCAATTGATGCAGTGCATCTAGTCCCGTTGATTAAGATTAAAAAATATTGGAAAAGAATGTAAGAACAAACCAAATTTCACTCTTATATACGTTTGTTTTCGATATTCTTTCAATTAAAAAGATATTAATATATTTGTTTAATGTACTTGTTGCATCAATATGCATAAAAATCTAATATGTTTCAAAAATCAAAGTTATTGATAAAGCGAACAACCCAATAGCTGTTAACCATACGTGTATATTATCTATCACCATAATCATAATATATATTAATTAATTATTGCACCAAACTACCCCCATATTTTTGCTCCTAATTGTAGTAAAATAGATATTTTAGGGAGTGAAAGTTTATAGAGAAATTTAATATATCCGACTAAACTATAAACTAAATATATATGTATAGTTGAAGACGTTTTTTGATCCCGCTATAAATGTTTTTTTGAGTGGAGAAAGAGTGATTTTCTAGTAAATAAATGGTTGTGAGATTGAATAATAAAAGTTGATTGTTGGGTAATGCGGGTTTTAGTAAATAATGAGTGGTTGTAAGGTTGAATAATAAGAGTTGAATGTGGGGTTGTGTCCTAAAAAGAAAAATGATACATTTTTTGTGAACGTCGAATAAGGTAATTGTGATATACTTTTGGTGGGCGGAGGGAGTGCAAATTATCGAGTTAATATATTTTTGATGATATAATTTTTTTATAATTAAATATATTTTTGATGATAGAATTTTTTTTATAATTATTATATGCTCTTTCTTATTCAAAAAGAGATTTTTGGAAAGATGAATAAATGTGAAGGAATAAACTAACATCCATAATAAGCACGTTTAGTAAGCAACAGAATAAAAAAAAAAGTGTACTTAGAAGTGTGCTGTGTTGGCCTAGTGATAGAGTGGTTAATGTCCGAGGCCAAAGGTCTCGGGTTCGACTCCACCGTGACGCGGCCTTTAAATTTCTATATTAAATTAACAAAAAAAAAAGTGTACTTAGAAACTGTAAAACACTATTTATTTCAAAATGAGGAAGTACAACATGTATTTAGTTTTAGTCACATCTTACTAGAATAGTATCATTAATAACTAGTGGTAGAGTCTGCCTGTGCATGGGGAGTACTTTCTTTTTGTATAAAAAGATCTGTAAATTAATATATACAATTAAGATTTAGTGAATGTTCATGATATATGTAATTGCATTGCTATGAAGATTTTGATATCCTGCAATTGAGAACCTTTGCTTACCAAATATGATCTTATAGCCTGTCTGAATGTTAGGGAGATATTTAATTATTTATAATAGGCAAAATTTTGTGTGTATCCAAATGCAGAGAGCATCCGCTCTAATTATGGATGTCAATGGGTGGGTTTTATCCAGACCAGAATCAATAGATAAGTAATGGTTCTGGTTCTGGAACCGACCCATTAGACACTGGATCCGGATCGGACCCGGACCATCAACTATGGATCTTAAGCGGTCTGGATCTGAACGGGTATGGAACCAGAATCGGACCAGAATCGGACAAGAACCGGAACTAGAACCGAAACCATTGTGCCGGAACCAGAACCGCTGCTTTAAAGTTTAATGGGTCTTGAACGGTTCTGGATCGGTCCGGATAAAACCTACCCATTAACATCCCTAGCTCTAATTAATTCACAATTAGGATTTTACTTCTTAATTAGTACTTATTAATTTTCAACTAAATTTATTAATTAATTTAATTAAAATTAAATACATAAAAAGGGGATGAAACCCTACTGCACGGCGTGGCACACAAGATCGCCTCTTTATATTATAAATTATTTTATATTTAGTCCCTAGGGATAGTCCAATGGTTAATTTGGGTTCCTATGGCCAAGACATCACAAGTTCGAATCCCACAAACGCTTTTATGAGTTTGAGTCTGTCACACCTGATTTTTCAATTGTGGTTTACATGTTCTGTATGGTTTGCATGCTATTACACATGAACAGAGGTTTACCTAGGGCACATTCTAGGTAACGGCGGCAGATTCCCCATGATACAAATTTTTATTTATTTATTATAGAACCTTTTATGTCCAAGATAATAAATAGATATTTGAAGATATATGTAAACAGACAAAAAGAAAATCTAACTATAAAACAAAATAAGACACAGATACATTCCTCTAAAAAACGAAAAGTATAGTCGCAATAATATATATATATATTGGCAAAGAAATTATAACTAGCGCAACCAACCCTTTTTAAGACCGCCAACTATTAAAATAAATAATTGCTGGCCAAACAATAAGCTTGATAGATTTGACCGCGGGAATCAAAAATCAAACTAATACTGCTGTACACATAATTAATACAATTAATATATTAACACAATTCACATCTAGCCATGGAAGAATATATATGTACAAATCAAAGTCAAATTTCGAGAGTAACCTCGCGTACCCATTCAACTTTTTGGCTCTCCAATTCGCATCACGAATTAACAAATGTGACTAAGTTTTCCACTTCTCCATATTCCCAATTTCTTCTATAACGAACAAAAAAAAAGTGATAGATTTCACTGACTACATATGGATGCGGCGACGGCGACCGAAGATGGCGGCGACAGCGCCGGTTTCGAGTGCAATATCTGCTTCGGTTTAGCTCAAGATCCGGTGATCACCCGCTGCGGCCACCTCCATTGCTGGCCGTGCCTCTACGAATGGCTGCGATTCCACTCGCATTGCCATGAATGCCCCGTTTGCAAGGCCGTGATCCGTGATGAGGAGCTGATTCCGCTCAATGGAAGGGGCAATACGACATTTCACGTTCCTCGTCGCCCGTCGCCGCCTGATGGTCGGCGGAGCAGCAGATTTATTCCGGCGGCTACAGGAGTGACTACGGTTGTAAGGGTCCGGCTTCGTGACTTTTCTTCTGGCTTGAACGGGTATGGTGCGTTTGGTGGGGGTGGGGAGGTTGAAGAGGGGAATATTAATGGTGATAATATAAAGAAGATTATGTTTTTCATTCTTCTATTTGTAGTCTTTGATTTCTTAATAATTTGATCAACTTTTGTTTGTGTTGATACAAGAAGTTGTAGGCGTCACTCCTAATTGCTGTGATACAGAGATTAGCTTTTGATCAATTAAAAAAAATTCGAGTACTAAGATCGAAGATCATAGATTGTTAGTCCTCTACGACTATTTTATGTGTTATAAGATGTATCTGTTTGTAAATGATATTAAGTAGTTGCTTGCCTTTATTCAATCAAGTCATTTTTAGCTGGAGTTAGGTATGTCGTTAAGTTGATCGTGCATCATGGCCTAAATTTGCATTCAAAGATGACTATGATATCATCATCTAATTTAAATTTACTTCCTGTGGAGGAGATTATTAAATGATAAATAGATTTCATACACCCTTAAAAAGGGACCACTTGATTTCATATCATCACATGTAGCATTCATTATATGTGTTTCGACAAATTGCATCTTTCCACACCCTAACTTGCTAGCCAATTTTGAGATGTCGACTTTTAATTTCTCTTCCACAGCTTGTGTTTCGTGATCTCGTGAGTTTGTGTGTTCTTTATTATTAGTGTGGCATAGGTAAGTATGTTAGTTGTGTCAATCTATTTAGTTTCAGACCAGGCTTATCGATAGATCATATGCTATTATTTTCTGATCTATTCAGATCTCTCAATCTATTTCGACTTGGATTGATATTCATATATGACAAAATAAAATAGTATTTCCATCCAAACACGATTGATGCCACACTTGTTGTAATAAAATTCAAATTTTGATTTTTATTATTCAATTTGTGAATGTTATATAATGGTTCGGTATATATTATCAAATATTAAATCTACGGAAATTGTATTGCGTGAAGATGTTGTTTTGTGCTTTTACTGTTCTTATGCAGGCTTATATAATGCTCCTTATATCTATGTATTTTAAGAAGCTGACCATCATTATGATTTATGATTGAAAGCAAAAAATCACTGGAAATCCCACCAAAATGAAACATTTAGAACCGCCACTTGTTGTCGTTGTCTACTGCAGCATTTGAGTTATGGCACGCAACAAGAAATAAAGTATTTTTCACATGGTATTTCGACTAACAAAAGATATCAAAATCAAAGCTTAGTCACTTCTAATAAATTTGAGAATGATATGTGGTTGGTATGAGCCCCCATTGCTACATAAACTGGCTTGTATATAATAATATTGAAACGGAACTATCAATGACACAAAAGTAAATATTTTCTAGCTGTTTTAATGCAATTTGAAATTTGATACAAAACGATTATTCGTGGGGTGGACCCCCAGTTGTGGTGGGTTTATTCATTTATTCCAAATCTGCTAGTTATTGTTCGTGGGCGTATTTATTTATTTATTTGATTATATATTTTGTGTGATTGTTGGAGGAGCCATTTTTGGTGGTTGGGATTAGGGATGTCAACGGTGAGAACTTTCTGGACCAGAGTCTCAATAAATTAGTATTGGTTACGGTTAGGATCCGCCAAGAACACCGGATCGGACCGGATCCGGACCATCAAGTTATGGTTCCGGATCGGGTATTACCCATTGCTAACTGGTTACCCGTTGGGCCTTTAAACAATTAAGTTATTCACCTATCAATGTCTATTTGATCGATTTGATGTGTGGTATTAGCATAGGCGTGTCACGCTCCATCGTCATCTTATTTTAACTAAGTAGTATTAATTATTTGAGTTTCAATAGATTACAAGACTAATTAAATTGGCAAAATCATCCACTCGAAACATGATCATGCAGCTAATTAAATTGGTAAATAAAATGTCACAATTTCAGATATATAAGTTCATAGCCATTTATGTACAGGTGCAAAAACCTCAAAATGAATTTCGATCATGTATAATGAAAGTTAATTTATCTCAAAAATGGTTATCTGAAGCCAATTATCACATTTTTCTTCTAAATTTTCAAAATAGAAGTTCTTTGTAACTACACGATGATGCACATCATATTTGATCACGCACCATGGTGCAAAAACCTCAAAATGAAAACGTTCATGCATAAAGTATGTTAATGTATTTTAAGAATTATAGTAATTGAAAAAAAATCCATCTTCAACAATAATTGGAAACCAATTATCACGTAATTTCTCTCTTAAATTTTCAAAACAAAAGTATTTTGAGCTTTAGATCGATAGTTCCAATTTAATATATGGATATGTAATGCTCAAATTAAAAAAAAAAAAACTGACCGGGTCGGACCGAACCGGACAAAATGGGTAGTGCAGGCGAATCGTCCGGTCAGCGGTTCTAGAACCGAACCGTAACCGGAACCGTTACTTTAAAATTTAATGGGCTTTGAGCGGTTCCGGATAGGTCCGGGTAAAGACCGCCCGTTGACATCCCTAGTTGGGATGGTGGCTCGTGGTGTCTTTGCTAGCGGCCAGAAGAGTGGTGGGCGGCGTTCATATCTGGTTGTAATTTATGGTTGCGGTGGATTTTTGAGAATAAAAAACTACTATCTTCGTCATATCTAATACGACCCATTTCTTTTGGACACGATTATTTAAAAGAATGATATAAAATGATAAAAGTAGGTAGATCCCACAACTTTTGAAGAGACAATTATTTCCTAAAAATAAATAGGTCTTCTTGGATGGGATAGCTCCAAAAAAAATACAGGTCATCTTGGGTGGAACGAAGAGAGTATAAGATAACCAATCATGGAGGCATAATTACATTTTAAGTGTTCAATTTCCAATTATTTTAAATAATAAATATAATTTTAAAAACAAAATGAGAACTAACTAATAGTACTGCATAAATAAATTCGATGTGAGATATTAATAGTAGCCCAGTATCAACAACTCCTTATAACTTACGTTATAAATCTTAGAATAAAAATTAGAATAATCACTAATAACTTTCGTTTCCTTAATACTCTTCACATAAAAAAAGTTATTCTAAATGTTCATTAGCAAATTAATGCAAAAACGTTAAAAAATCTAACAAAAACATATGAAATTTAATCCATTAGTTTGAGCTAACAATTAGCAATAACTAGAAATATTTAATTGATGGATTCAATTGTTAACAAATGAAAACTTTTAATTGAGTGAATTAAAAGTTCCCATAATTTACTCTCCAACCTTACAGCTCCTATTACAAGATTAGTAATAGGAAGTGCATAGAAAGTCATATTATGACCAAGTCGTATAACTTAATGTATTCCTCTCTTTTGTATCTGTACATAAATCTTTATCCTCCCATCACCCAACTAAAAAAACAAAACAAAAAAAGAATTATATTATGGGTAAAAACTTATTGATCTTAATATAAGTTCGAGAACACATTGTTCAAATATTAATCTCTCATTCTTCAGGTGGTAACATATTGAAGAACGTAAGAAAGACTCAGCACATAAATCTTTGTAAAAGTCTCTTCAAAATAATATACTCCATTCATCCATGATAAGTGTATCACAATTGTTTTATTCGGCATCCGTGAAAAATGTATTACTTTTCTTTTAAGGACACTACTTGTCGATTCGGTTAACGGTTAATCGAATTTTAATAAAAATAAATAAATACTATTGAAATTATATCAAATATTACCGAAATTATAATATTAAATTAAATAATTTCAAATATTTAATAATTATATATATATATATATATATATAGGGGTTGGATCAAGTGAGAACTCATCTTTTTTTAGAACTTGAGAACTATGCACAGACGTATAAAGTTGATGAATAAAACCTATAAAGTTGTGCACAACGAAAACATTATAAAATTGTTGCACAACAAAATAATTTTAGAAAGTTTTCGTTATGTACAACTTTATACCGTTTTATGCATCATCTTCAACGTTTTATGCATGGTTCGCAGAGTTCGCAAAAAAGATGTGGTTCTCATTTAATCCATCCCATATATATATATATATATATATATATATATAAACTAATTAATTTAGGTTAATCGGGTATAACCGTCGGTTAATCAGTTATACCTGATAACCGATACCCGAATCGAAATCGAAAACCGAATAAGCACCCCTACTCACAATCACTCATTAATTACCAAAAAAATCATTCTTACTATTCACAACTAATATATGGTAGGACTCTTTCTCCACTCAAAACAAAATCCACCATTAATTTTATTTAAAACTTGTATCGTCCACAAATAATACACTTATTGTGAACTAAGGGAGTATTAAGTTAGGTCAGCTACTTCATTTTGATTTTCTTGTAAGGTATTATTTAGCTAGATTCCTCAATTGAAAAACACAAAACATCAAATCTAATCACTGCATGTTTGAGGATAAAAGCCACCAAATTTCAACTAAAATTAATTATTTACCAGAAAAAGATCAACGGGTATATAACAAAGGGTAGTGCTAAATGTACATAATATGTACATACATAATACCCTTAATAATTATAGCATAAAGACCACTCCCAAATTACCCCTAATTTATTTTCCTTTTTTACTCAAATAATTTTGGAAACAAAATGATTAATTTGTATCTTAAAAAATCACCACTATGAAAATATAAATATGTATCAATTATACCATTATACTGATTTTATACATATATGGATACTTATTAATTTTAACGTATTTTAATTTGAATACATTTATATTTTATCTATATTATAATGTGTTAATTTTGAATTTAAGATATTATTCGGTCTGATTTATATCATAATTTTTATTTTCATTGGTCATTTTAATGTATTTCGAATTTAATTTATAGAGTAAGATGAATAATATCAATTTTATGTATTTTACTTATTGTAACACTAATTTAATTCTAAATTATTTATTGAAACTTTTATAATTTTTATCAACTTCTATGCCGAGTTATCATATGAAATCAATAGTGTTAACATACACTAGTATTAATCGTCCTTTTATTGACAATGTAGAATATTAATATTATAATATAATGTTGAATCTATGTAATATTAATGAAATATTAAATATTGAACTAATGAAATCTTATATGCCGTTTCTCACTAAATTACAAAATATAAAATCGTTTGTTCACCTAAATATGCCGTTAAAAATATCTTAAATTAACCTTTGTAAAGGGCATAACTTCCGTGCATCTGTCTATATTGTGCTTCCCTTGTTTTTACAATGTTAACTAATTTATGCTTCAAATATTTAAAAAAGGAAAATTAGATTAGTCATAAGTAATGCACTAATTAGTTGAAATATTATTAAGGAAAGACTAAGCATTTTCCTTCTTTAAAATGAAATAGAAAATACTTGTATCCCTTCCTTAATTATCTTGAAGGGGGTAACTATGTAAAATAAAATTCAATATAAATGGAATATTCCCTTAATTTTCGAAAATGATGAAAAATGACCAAAAAGTCCAATTATGTACATACATATTATGTACATCTAGCATTTTCCTATAACAAAAGCATATAGCACAAGACAATTCAATTTTACCATCAATCAATGCGGTAGCATTTACTAGATCTCATGCATGTTTCAAGATAAGTAATGACCGCCGCAATTGCATACTCAAATTACCGGTGAATATCATGACAACGGGCCATGTGCTCCACGATGCCTCCTAATCCGACACTGTAAGTAGGTAGGATAAAGCAAGTTCACTCCCACTTCTTTCTTCATGCGAGCATTTGAGACTCGCTTTTCTGCTTTGGGGGATTTATCAGAAACAAGTGATTCTGCTCTCTCACCATATGTGTATTGTTTTCCATGGCCCGGAAGTTTTTTGTCAGCCATCTTTTTAGCAAACTCAACTACCTCCTCTCGTAAGGCGGGATCTTCATCCACTATGTTATATATCTTCCTGAGGTAAAGTAAAAGAACTAACAAGAATTATGATGAGTTGATATTTAGACTACATCCAGCTTTAATTTATTTGCTTCTGGTTTGAGTAGAAAGTTACAGAAAGAAACAAGAAAAAAAGTTTATAATACGATCTTGTTGTTGCTAACAATCCAACTAAAACATCATTCATACATCTCTATTAAATATACTCAATGTCATCATCTCTTAACCAACTCCTTTTTTTTTGGAGAATAGAATATCACTTAATGGGGGGTTTACCTCTTGTGCCTCGGAAGAGGCATTCTCTGGTTTCTTCCAGATGGCCCCGCTTGCTCCAACCGACTCTCAGTAAAGAATCAGCCCATTCTTAATTTACCCAGCAGATGGATTTAAAATACTGGCATGCAGTGATTGGCATATGTGAGCAACATGAACACGAGATGTGTAGTGTTTTAATAATCTTGCATTCTGAGTCTCTGACCCTTTGACATCAGCCCCTGCTTAAGAATGGTATCAAGCACTCGCAAACACAACAAAGATGTCAAAAATGTTAATTTCATGCCTTGAAATGCTCATCAATGTACAATCTTCTCATGGCAGCCATATCGAAGCAGAAAAAAATGGCAAATGGAGTTGAATTGCACCAAATTATCTTAATTCCTCATACTAACCTTCTACCAGGGCCATATACCTCCGAGACGATACACATGTGCTACAATACCAAGATTTTGACCAAAACATAGCCATTCTTCCTAAGCAGTTAATCTTGCTCTGGCAAGTTCTCTTCTGGTTTCACTAGATAGCGCTGGGGGATGATGCATGCTTCTAATGAGGATTTCAAGCTCCACAGGAACCAAAGCAAATAAGTTTCATATAAATGCTTACTTTTTATCTACACACACACCACCTGAGTCTCCATATACCCCTATACATCCGATAAAAGAACATTGAGATCGCAAAAATTATGCACTTATGATGCATACTTACCCAGACATAAATGAAAGAGGCACAACAAGTATGAAGGTTCTAGCAAACAAATGCTACCAAAAGATAAGCTTTTCACCTTCAAATGGAAGATCCAATTAGACATTGATATAGTGAAGAAAATGACAAGAAGTGATTTTCTAGTTTGATTTTGAATGCAACATAAAGGAGAGACTAGAATAACTACAATCATGTGATCACGTCAGACTTCTTAATTTATAAATTAGTCCCTCTTTGAATGTATTCAATATACAAATTCATAAGTTTTCTTTTTAATAACTGAGACCACAATTTCCTTAGATTTTTACCCTACATTTTGATTTTACTCCAATACTGCATGCATTCAAACATAACATGTAAAACAAGGTTTTTTCTTCAGTAACAGCATATTGCACTCAAGAATTATGCATTTATTTTAAAACAAGCTAATAGTAAAGGAAACAAGGCAGCTAAAAAACCAGTAAATTCTAAAAAAGTAAACTTGTGTATTAATTATAAATCTTTCATTTTCCACAAAAAAAAAAGGAAACGGGAGAAAAATAATGAATTGGAGAAAGAAGACGCAAATAGATAAGTCTAGCATTATGCATGTAACAGTAACATCCCCATATTGCTAGACATGTTTATGCAAGTATAAAATTGGTTAGAGAGACATACTATAAAATTGGTTAGAGAGACATGCTAGTTGATACAAGTAGGCAATCCACCTGAGTCTCCCACCTTTCAACACACTTTCTAGTAGTCCTTCACGACAAAGTATCTGCAAATTACAGTACAAACAAGAAGATGGCACAACAAGAGAAAGAGGACATAACCATCCACACAAAGAGTTTCACATGAACATCTACAAAGACACATTCAAAGAACTAGAGTACCGGATCACCAACACCCTTAAGTGGCGGAATAGATATAATCAGATGCGTATGATTTTTCATAACGTCTAGGACTTCATCCGTGCAAAATGTATTATAGCGCACATAAATACAAGATTAACCAGGAAAAAAACCAACCAGACTGAATATGAAGTTTCAACTTGGAAAAGTGTAACAAATTCATACTCCCTCTGTCCCATTATTATTGGCTCGTTTTTCTTTTTGGGCTGTTCCATTAAGTTGGCTCGTTTCCAAAAAAAGGAAACAATTTTACACTAAAAAGTGTCTCGAATTTCGTGTCACACACTATTTTACACACAAAATACAACTTTCTTAATCTACGTACAAAAAGAAAGAAACCATGATTCATCGGACGGAGGGAGTATAATTCAGCAAAGCTTTCTGTTAGAGATCAAGTAGAAGTAATGCATATGATGACAATCAAGGTACCAAGCTTCATCAGAAACCTACTATTTCCTGTCTTATAACACGTTTAAATTAAACATTGTATTTGAAAAAGTGCCAACATAATAAATGATATTATAATCTAAATGAAGTATCCCCAAAACACGCAAAGAAAGAAATAAACATCTTAATGAAGATGAGATCTCGTATAAGGAAAACATACTATGGTCATTTGCATCAAATACATATGCTGAATATCCCAATTCTTCGAGTTCTTTTTTCTTCGCAACGCCTGTACGGCTCCCGCTCACTACCCTTCACTATAAACAGATAACGGTAGCTGAATTCAAACTACACAATCAATCAAAAACTTCAGGAATCCTGCATATCATCAAATAAGAATCAACTTGTTAGACGCACACAATCCTTCTCTTTTACCATTCTTAGTTCTTCAGATTGGCAGCGAAGAATTTTTCGATGAAACCCATTCCAAGAATGAAAATTTGGTCGCCGGTTGAAAGTCTTTTGCTCCAGGAAGACATTGCATCTCATTGTTGCCGGTCGGAACGTTGAGGTTTGATCAAATCGGAGATTAATTAGCGGCAAATGCCTCAGTTAGCGGCAAATCTCCATAATTGTGGAGTGTTGGGAAGAAATTGGCATGCACTGAATTTGGGGATAAATTTAAATGGGTTCGGAGCTTATTTACCCATTTTTGTAAAAATGTGTGTTGTGTATATCCATTTATAAAAACTAAGTGTCATCTATACTCATTTGATTATTTTAATATATTTTTCATCAAAATCATCACACTATTGCAAACGAAAATTTGTGCCCCGTCTAAATAATCAGAGAATCTTTGTCCTTGTTGAGCTCCAAACCCCATGCAGTTTTCATTCAAATTTTGTTTTAAATGAACACCCAGACACAAGCTCTCTCTCACTCTCTCGGCTAAGCTCTCTTTTTCATTCAAATTTTGTTTTAAATGAACACCCAGACACAAGCTCTCTCTCACTCTCTCGGCTAAGCTCTCTCCCTCTCTCTATCACCGGCCAACCCCCTCCAATGGCCAACCCCCTCCAACGGCCAATCTCCTCCAGGCGAACCCCTCCGTGACCAACCTCTCTCTCTCTATCGTGCCAACCTCTCCCGACGGCCAATCCCGGCTAACCTCTCCCAACGCCAACCCTCCAGGTGCCAACCCTCCACCGCCAACCTCCCCAACGGCCATCCTCCTCCCTTCCTGCTGCCAACCCGTGTGACCCAGTGAAGGCAAAGGCCCCTCCCCGTGACCAACCCTCTCCGGTGATGCGGCTATGACTTCTTCTTCTTCACATGTTCTTTATTTTATTTTTGTTTGTTTATATTCTACAAAAATGCAAAATGAAAAGAGTCTCGAACTCGATTTAAACGAAATATTTCAAATTTTGAAATCAGAGGAACGAATTAAACAAAATATTCTTCACAGGAACCGAATTGTATATTTTTGTTAATTATTATGCTTTGTGAATTATAATTCGAATTATATACTTTGTTAACTATATATTGTTAATTATGTATTGTCTATACTTTGTTAACTATATATTGTCAATTATGTATTGTTGTCTATGCTTTGTGAATTAATTCGAATGTATGTGATAGGATATTAATTATGAATTCGGACATGAATTATTATGCTTTGTGAATTCGGATATTAATTCGAATCTATGCTTTGTGAATTATTATATATTGTTGTCTATGCTTTGTGAATTAATATATGTGAATTATAATTCGAATATATTGTTAATTATGTATTGGTATCAATTTCACAGTTGGAATATGATATGAAATACAACATTAGGATAAAGGTTAGCAAAATTAAATATACTCATTTCAGCCTTGCATGATATATTGACAAAAAATTATGTACATTCAAATATGCAATACATTTATTTAAATTTAGGATCATGAATTTTGCATGATATATTGACAAATATCTTTCTTTTTAGGTAGAAATATCCACCAAGTAATTTTTAGGTAGAAATTTTCAATCCTTGCATCTATGCTAACACACAAAGGTTGTCTAATGCAGTTTACTTCCCTTGTAATTTTTGTGAACTTAGAAACAAAATATATAGTGGATAATGTGTTCCATGGGTAAAGTTCTTAAGTTCAAATCCTTATATTTATACCACTACGTCGCGTGCTATTTAGGGTTTAAGTGGAAGACTTACGTTGAACTTGTAATGACGAACTCTACATTCGACCGTAATGTCATCATTCAGTCATCCATTTGACATATTTTTTAACTAAGCATAGTTTAATTTTTTTTAATAAATAGGAAATCATCGAGTTCTTAAGGCCCGAGACCATCAATCGTCCATCCACAATCAGCATGTACTTCAAGCCCAATTATTTAAGAAGGGTCATTATGAGATTGAGAGATATAGGCGGTGAAGAGCTGGTGGATAGGTTTAAGTAAGAGTGTTTCGATCACTTTGTTGGTGGGGAACCAGGATCCAAGTCAAACATGAGTTTGCACCATGTGGTATCCCGACAGATTAAGCCCCCCAGTGCTGAAGATCAGGCGATATGATTTTTTATCAATGGGAGGAGAATTTGTTTTTCCTTCTCGGATTTTGTGCTCGTGACGGGTTTGAGTTTTGGGACGTCATCTTTCGATCCTACAGCCGAGTACGATCCGCGATCCGTTGAGGTTTATCGAAGGTTTGTTGGTGGCGGAGGGACTAGTATAGAGAATCTAGGTGTGAGATTCTTTGATACGGACCGTCCGATTGATGATGATGACGGTCATCTATATCTCCGTGTGGCCCACATCTTAGTTCTTTATGCATTCGTCTTAGGTATCGACTTGCCACGACCTGTGGATCCGTGGATTTAGGTCTTAGTTGACGATCTGGACATATTTACTAGATTTTCATGGACTGCATATGCATATAAAATTCTACAATACTACATGTGGAATATGAAGACCAAGGTCAAATATCACTTCTATGGACCGTCGTGGGCATTATATATTTGGTCACTAGAGATCATTCCGGATCTTGGCACGACGGTTGTGAAGTATGTCTGAGGGGATGCGTATCGATACATGAGGTGGAAGTTCACGAAGATGATTGACGAGGATACACAGCCTATGTTCGATCGTGAGGGGCAACCGTTTTGGGGGTTAGTCCCAGACGACTATGAGAGGATCATGCCGTACTATACGTCCTCTCCATATCCGGGTGCACTAGGAATGAACTACAGGAGACCCGTTCCCATCTCATGATGGGGAACAACCCCGTCCGCGCACTGCATGACTCGTTCTAGGCGGGGCCTCTCACCGATCTTGGCGTGGGGAAGTCGGCGATCGATACGTGAATGGGGCATGTACTTGTTTGAAGAGATTGATGAGGAGCACGAGGAGCATGAGGAGCCACGACATCGATGCGTGGGGATAGGCGTGCGTCGGATGAGGGCGCCGATCTGATATAGGGGGACGCAGACAGGACACGGGAAAGCGTGCGAGATAACTATGTTCCTCTTCATCTAGCAGTGGCGGTGAGCACCACAGACGTCTAAGTCGGGGGATCGTCGTTGGATCACAGACACGATCCATGATGTGGTTAGAGAGAATATTCGAGGACTCAAGACGTGGTTTGAGTCTATCTTGAGAAGACTCGATGAAGTTCGCAGAGCACTGAGGCATATATGCCGTCCCGTTGTGGAACTACCCCACCGGCGATGCGGAGTGACGTTCAGGGACGACAACCTTCTACTCGAACTCCTACGTCGGGTTCAGATGTACCCCAGCAGACTCCTCTAGTAGATCCGACGTCTCCTGTACATCAGCCGGAGTATACACCTCATCGTCAGTCTCTACAAGAGTATGGATCTACCTCTGGATTCATTAGCCCATCACACAGTGAGGATCCAGCTCGTCATTCCATGCCAGAGATGCATATGGAACAGCCAAGACCATTGGTAAATTATCTTATTTTATATTATAGCATCATATTTGATATGTTTACTTTTTCTAACTCATTGCTTAAACAAAAATTAGCTAACTCGTAGAAGCGAGCGAGTAAGGTTATTGCGCTTTGCACCGAGGTCACCGTGACGTGAATAGCCACGTGCCTCGCCCTATCCCCGATAGTGTATTCGCTTTATGAAAATTTTCTTGAGGCGAGGACGGGTTCGGTGATTATTAGAGCGGTGGATGCCTGCGCGACCTCTGTGATTTTGTTCACATCGAAGACCCTTACATCGATCTTGAAGTGGGGTAAGTATCACTTCTATTTCTATTTCTATTTTCATATATGAAATCGTTATTTAAAAAATAAATTATTTATTGCATGATCTTGATTTGTACATGATGTATCTGAGGATCAGATTAATAAACAGGCAGGACTTGTTGGATGGGGTCAATAGTGCGAACACAATTATTTAGGACACTGATTTCTTTGTAAGTATATATTTCGTATTTCTTATAGATGTGAATATATGTGTATATATTCTATATATAAATTGAATTTCTATTTCTTGCTGAACAGTTGTACATTAATCGATCATGGCTGCATATTTTTGAGAATAATCAAACACAGCAGTCACTAGCCAATGTTATATCTACGTGGGCTCCATCTAATAATTGGTATCGGGCAATTCGTGGTAGAAGGGTGGGCCAAAGTCATAGACCATGGCTTCTTGCTGAACAGGTAACTTATTTATACAGTGACTAATTATAAAATAGATTTTTGTTTGTGCCTTTACAAAATTGAATCTCTTTTTACATATCATCATCCCTTGTTTTAGCAGAGGTCGCATCATTTTGGCTCGAATGCACATGAGGGACGGGGTGTGTGAAATTTTCGATTCGGTACATTATTCATTAGACCCCCGGCGACAAGAGGAGCGGTTGATGCATTGGTATGGCTTGAAGATGTTATGGCCACAGTTCTTACTCAGATCTCGTTGGTTTGAAGAAAACACATTCGGTGTTCGTGCCTTTCGCGTGATTTGAAGTTTACAATGGCTGCTCCCGATCTGATTCGAAAGAAGACAACACGATCTTGGAACGTACATGTGCATGTACGCCGAACGCATCATTTCAGGTTCCCCGAGCATTGAGTGGGGTAATGAGAATGTATATGCCTACCGAAAGAAAATAGCTGCTTTTATCTTTGAATTATGTGAACGAGAGTCATAGAAAGTGGTCGAAACATGTTACTAATTATTATGTAATAACCTTATTTGTATTTGAGTGTATTTTCTTGAATATTGTAATATATGAATCAATGATTGAACATATATAGCTGATTTTGTATTACATGTCATGTTTTCACTATTATTGGCTTTTATGTTACATTTTGTCACTTTGCAAATACACACATGCATAATTCTAATTGATAGCTTATGAGAAACGGAACAATAAATTAATTAGTAATACAAAAACAACACCAAAATGAAGAAATAGAACAATAGATTAATTGATAGCTAATATGAGAAACAACAAAACAAGAGAAACAACGGATCCTAAAATTCTAATTATCTCCTCTCTCGGCACACGTTATGCAGCGTATGGGGCGTTTAACGCTTGAACAAGACACTATCACATTCAATTAATGGGATGGTAAATAAGGACATGATTGTCGCGTGTGATCTCATGGAACCACACAAGCCACACCTCCTACGCACGACTTGTACTACTTGATCAATTTCTCCTCCACCGGATCTTGATGGGACGTTCGGTTGGATAGCGATGACGCCTAACTTTCGGACGACCCGCAGCCGGACCACGGTGGTGGCGATACTTCAACGCCTGCGACATCGGTAGGAAGCATCCAACTGGATTGGGACGGAACATGATTTACTCTGTATGAGTAGGCCTGTACTAGCTTCTCGGCGTGGTAGTATTCTCCCACATAGCTGAAAATTTGGTCATCTTTATGCCTGCACAAATTAAAATTCAGTATAAAAAACAATGATAAAGTTGTTAGTTATAAATTGGCATACCGTACTAAAAAAATTATATTTAGTATGTAGCTCCATACCGTATAGCTGCAACTGCATGAGAATACGGGATCAGATCCATGTCCCACTCCAAGCACGAGCACGATTCCGTCCCGAGATTGACATTGAAGGTTTGGTTTCTATCCTTGACTTTGAATGTGTCGTTACTTTTGGGCACTATAGTATATCGGCGTAATCTCTCCAGCTCCGCCCATATCTTGCGAACAGCTTCACGGGTTAGGTTAGTAGGGTATGTTCTTGCTGCTTTAAGTCTTTGATCGAACCATTTTTCTATGATATGACGAATCGCTTCAACCATAGAGCAAATGGGCAATCGTCTTGCCCACAACAACCGAGCATTGAAGGACTCGGCAATGTTGGAAGTCAAAAAGGTATAGCGCCTCACAGGGCACTTTGATCTGGCCCACTTCTCAACTCCGACCTCTGTCAACTTGACATATGCACCACCAGTAGGTCTATCTTTAGCACAAGGACTTTAACATGTTCATTGCTTTGTCAAATTTCGTCTCCGATATGCATAAGCCACCTTCCGTACAATGCCACGACGGTTTCCAAAGGCGTGATTTTTCGAGATGGTAGTAGCATAAGCCGTGGCGTTCTCGGAAAGACATTTTCACGGCATTGGATATCTTGACGTGTGCATCGATACAATCAACATCTACGAATTCGGTGGTAAGCATTCTTCACGCGTTGTACAAACCAAGTCCATGATAAATCATTCTCGATCGGACCAATTCCATAAGCGATGGAAAAACTTGCTCGTTGCCGTCGCCGTAATAAACAACAAACAACATACCCTTATGCGGCCCTTCAGTGCGTGCCATCCACAACAATGACGGGCCTCATGCACAACGTGTAACGAAGTCGGCCGGAACCGAGCGCTACAAAAGGTGGCGAAACGACCATCGATCCAATATCCAAGTCAATCAACGAACCGAGATTAGTTGTCGCAACATGTGAAGATAACCGGTAGCATCGATAGGATTGTTCATGCCCACTATATATCATCTCGATTGCCCTATTACGAGCTCTCACCATGACGGTATATGACGCCGCACGCCATACTCGTTGTAACTCGGCCATAATCGATCTCGGCAATGACTTCACCGTCCTCGCGTATTTTTGCGCTATGTATGTTGCAATCACACGGGCATTGACCTTGCGCGTTCGGTATTCACGAGATCATCTACGGTGTGTGCGGCATCAAACTTGCGCACAAATCGAAACCACCACATTGCGATGCGCGCAATAAAACGGACACCGATCACGATATCTACATTTGAGCGTAATCCGGTGCGGTCCGATCGCGGAATAACAAATTCTGCTCTTTGTTCCAAGTGCCACAACCCGACTGATATCTTAAGGTCCACCTTGTTGTCGAAGATGAAACCTTCGCTCAGCTCATCGGGGTTCGGAATAGAGTCAAGAAGACTAGTAAAAAGATTGTTCGAAGCCTCATGAGGAATAACAGGAACTAGCCAATTGCTCATCTCTTCCATTTGTTCTACCTCGAGTCCCTCGGTTACCCCTTGCGTGTTACTCTGCATAATCATCCCAAGCAACTTTTTTATTCCACCCTCTCGACGTATCCACGCATCAAATTCTACAAACGTGCCAGAGATCACATTTGCAGCAGCACGCTCCTCCTCCTCCTCATCCTCTTCATCATCAGACTCTGTTTGTTCTTCACTGTCGACGACGTATTCGCCATCATCACTGTCGTCAACGATCGCGTCAGCCACTTCGCGCACATGTTGCGGCACTTCTTGAGGTGTATCTTGCGCAAACCAATCATATGCTCCAAATTGTTGTGTGAATAACTCATCCAATGATGAGTATTGTGAAGGGTATTCATATCTGTTGGATCACGTGGTTGCTCGAATTGTGGGATATATGTTTGAGGTTCGGTTGGGGGCGGCCTCCGTATGTCACATACACTCTACGGTTGGGCATAAACCTCGTACAATCGAGCTAGGCGATCATCGATAGTCAAAAGTGATTTGATAAGTCTACCACTTGAGATCTCGATATATAATGTACTTGGTAGTCAAAAGAATTTGCTCCCGAAGGGAATTAATGTTTCTCTTAACTCCCAAATAAGTACATTATCATCCGAACATAGGTATATGATGATGCACCTTGTGATAGTTCAAACAATCATCCCAACATCCTCCATATCTAATGATAATATTCTTCCACTCCGTCATCTAATTAAATCCTACAAATGCACAATAATTAATAAAAAATTCATCTAGCATTAATTATAAAACAAATATCTAAACTAAATAATACAAATTAAATATAAAAAACAGTAACATTGATCATGAAATTTAATAATAAGAACAATAAATTATAATTCAACTAAACTTTGAAGGAATCGACAAAAAATATTATAAACTAAACTAAACTAAATGAAAAATTCAATAATGAACGTGTATAAATCATGATTCACCTAAACTAAATCAAATAATAATTCACCTAAAATAAATAAATAATACAAATACAAAATAATGAACGTGTATAAATCATCTAACATTAAGTATAAAACAAATCTCTAAACTAAATAATAATTAAATATTATAATTCATCGGGACGGATTTAAACCATAATTCACCTAAATTAAATTAAATAATAATTCACATAAACTAAACTAAATATTATAATTTGTTTTAATTCTCTATTTACATGTTACAATATTTTTATGAGAAACACGGCGATAATATTCAAAATCAAACAATTATAGGATTGCAATTTATAATTAATTAATAATAAATCGTATATTCACAAAACAGAAGATCAAAAACCATAAACACGCATAAAATGACAGCGGCTTTCAGAAAAATAGGTTGGCCACCGACGAAGTGCCGCCGGAGCGGTTAGCCGTCGTTGAGGTTTTTTATTTTTTTAAACATGTTAAAATAAATTATTAATATTATTTACATAATTTAATAACAAATTCAATAATTAAACTAAACTAAACTAAACTAAATTAAACTGCAAAACTATAATTTAATTCAACTGCAAAACTAAACTAAACTAAACTAAACTAAATAATAATTTAATATTATAATTTAATTCAACTGCATTGGGACGTATTTAATTCATCTAAAAATTCATAATACACAATAAATCATACAAATGCACAATGGTTAATTAATTATTCATCTAACAATAATTATATGATGCCCCTAAATAATTATTGATTGAAATTAATTAAAAATTCACCTAAATTCATCTAAAAATAATTAAGGAATCATATATATTATATTGAAATTAGATTTTATAATCCGCTGAGTGAGAGCGTCGATATTTGATAGAGAAAAACGATTGCAAGTATAGATATGCGCAAGATGAAAGTGAGTGCTTCAGTGAACGAAAGGAAAGAATGAATTATATAGGTAGAAGTCGGATCAAAATTTTACTGCACAAATTCATGTCATTAATGGTGAAGTAAATTCACTGCAAAAATTCATGTCTATTAAATATGAATTAAATATGAAGTAAATATGAAGTTGTTGGTTTATTTAATTTTCATCAGTATTCAAATTCACCACAGTGGTCTTCGTACTTTGTTGAATTTTACCCAAAACCCGGCGGCCAACCACCTAAACCCGGCGGCCAACCATAAACCCGACAGCCAACCTCTAAACCCGGCGGCCAACACCCAAAACCCGGCGGCCAACCCCCAACCCGGCGGCCAACCCTAAAACCGGCGGCCAACCCCCTAAAACCGACGGTCAACCCTACACGGAATCAGTTTTTAAATCAATCATATCAAATTTATGTGTTTTTAACTAATGATTGTATTAAATTCTATGCAAAGTACTCCAAAAATATATTTAAAAAAAATTTGGGTATAGGCTGCACTCCTTTTTTCAAATGGATATACACGGCACCCACTTTTAAAAAAGTAGGTATTCATATATATTTCCACAATTTAAATTATACAATCTTATAAGTTATATACTTTTATATCCACACTTTTAACTTATTTACTTTTTTAATTAAATATATTAAATTAACTCTATATTATATCGAATTTTGGTTTGTTCAATAATTTTGCAGGTTTGTCATGACTTTTGTCATATTTTGTTTTTCTTTTAATTTGGGCTGGTCGAATTTGGACTGGAAAAAAATTAAAAATTAAAATATTAATATAATTAATACATAATAACAATTATAATTAATTATTAAAAATTATATATTCAAAATAAAAATCATATTCAAGAAGAATTTGACGGCCGCTTTCTAAAAGTCTCATTAGCCTACGACGGCTTACGTTCCGAAGACTATTTTGACAATGACAATTGGTTTTTTGTTTAAAATGCCACTATAATTTTATGTTAGAATATGATTTTTATTTTTTATACTGAAAAGAAAATAAAATTCATGTTTTCGCACCTAGCATCGGTAGGGACCCTAGCTGCCTTCTCTATCGGTTCCAAGAGCGAAGAAAAAGGGGATGTACCCCAAGGCTCTCTTCTCTCCCCCATTTTTAGCTAACCAACGTATTAATTATGTTTATACTTGAAAATATGATTTTTATTTCATTATCAGTATAAAAAACAAAAATCATATTCTAACATAAAATGAAGATGACATTCTAAAAATCCCACTAGCCACCATCAAATTGGTCATCGGAGAGGTTAGCCACCGTAGTGCTCAACGACCTTAGCCTTTCCGACAACTAGTTTGACGGTGGTTAATGAAATTTTTAGAAAGTCGCCCTCAAATTCTTGTTGAATATGATTTTTATTTTGAATATATGATTTTTAATAACTAATTATGATTTTTATTATGTATTAATTATGTTTATGCTTGAATATTTTGTTTTTTCACGTTAATCCACATTAATCGTGCTTTTAATTTACTACATCCGTCCCCAAATTCCTTCTTCAAAATCTTGGATACAGTTTTAATAAATGTTGTTGAGTGTATTGTGAATGAAGTAAGAGTTCCGCATTGTTTAGTATTATATTAGTTGGTGGTAGACCATATGTGATATAAGATATAATAAGTGAGTTGTTGAGAAGAAAGAGAAATAGTGGTGGGTCATGAGTGATAAAAAATATAAATAAAAGTATTGTTGTGGACAGTGATTGAGCCAGAAATTTGAGGCAGGGGGGCCAAAAATATTTGAGATAAATTAAATTTTTTTCTTGGGATCTATGGATATAACCTCTTCTTCCTTGAGACGACATCACAGACACTCCATTACTCTAAAAGTCGACCTCAAACAGAAGTTGTATACTCAACTTATGATGATAAAAATATGATCAACACTTATATTTCTAAAATAATCCTCATATATTCAATCAATCTATATTTTGATTGCTCTACCATCAATAATATTTTTAGGGGCCTAAAATAAAAATTCAAATGATTTAGATACCTTCAGTTGGTTGTTATTTAGAATAATTTTATCAAAATCTTTTTAAAAATTGAATTAATCATATTAATTCACATATAAATTATTATTATTTGAATATATATTTTATTTTATTAATATACAATAAATTATAGAAAAAAAGCACAAAGTAAAGAGAAACAACAAATTATAGGAAAACAAAAAGAGAAAAAAAAAACAAAAACACAGAAACAACAAATTACATAAAAAGGAAAGAAATGACAAATTACAGAAAAAGAAAAGAAAAGAGAAAAACAGAAGAGAGAGAAACAAAAAATTACAGAAAAAAATGGAAAGAAATGACAAATTACAGAGAAAAAAAATGAAGGAAAGAATAAATTACAGAAAGAAAGAAAAAAAAGAGGAAAGAAAGAAACAGAACAGAGTGAAAGACAATCGATTTGAAAAAAAAACACAAAAGCAACTAAAAGTGCAAGTGCAGGGATTCGAATTGTGTCTCCATCAAAAGAAAAGAACATCCTAACCACTTAATCTACAACAAACTTTTGAACATATTATTAAACATCAAATATATAGTATGTTTTTGCAAAATAGTTGGGGCCTCCCCGGTCCCCAACGTGGCTCCGTCATTGGTTATGGATAATAAATGGAGGATAATTATCAAAAATGGAATAGGAAAGAAATTGGGAAACGTCCCAAAAAAAAATTATGAAGGAAATTGGGGACGGATGAAGTATTTTATATGGAATTATCCACGTTGAAGAAATTATTTTGTTGAATAAGTCTTTGACAATTAATAAGAAACATGTTACATCAAACATATTAGCCCCTTTGTATTCTCAGTGGTGGCTAACCGCCGATTAATATTCAACAATGGTGGACAACGACCGCCATCATGGCAAGATTAATTTTTTCATCCAAATATAAAATTTATATTTTTTATCATTGTATACTATTTAAACACATTCTTATGTTAAATATTTTAATTTTAAATAAGACTTGTCTTCATCGTAAGAATAATTAATTTAAATTTTAGAATCCGTTAAAAGTTGTCTATATTCCCATCAATTCACTTACACATAATTGACACTGTTATGTTCTCTTTGTGTTTGAAAATTACTGATACTTGAAGGGTACTTCTATCACTTCAAGTATAAATGATTAATTTTGATAGCAATTTTAAAGTTTGGGGTAAATTGAGTATGTATGTTATATTTGTAGGTTGCTTTCACCCTTAACACTAAAATTTATTTAAATCAACTGTTCTCTAGTTATGCTCTTTCTGTTACATTATCTTATCTTATCTGCAATCATCAAACACGTTCATTTAATTTTGTTTTGGTTTTAAAAAAAGTTCACTTTTTTGGAACATCAATTCAATAATTTTAATTATTCTAAATTTATACTTATTTATAAAAAAAATCACCTATTATCCATTTTTTATTTCTCATTATCTAATAATATATTCATTTATTACCTTCATGTCTACTTTTTAATCTCATTATTCATTAATTTATTTATTTATTATCTTCAATCATTTTACATTCATTATAACATATTAAAATCCGTGCTATCAAAATGAAAGAACAATTTTAGTGGACTAAGATAGTAATTTTATTTAAATTTAATTTAATTTATCTGTATGCTCAAATATAACTCTCATTTCAATTTTTGCCACCTAATAAATATTATAATGAAATGTTATAAGAAAAAACAACCCCCCCCACGCCCCTCCTTCAACGCCCACTCTCTGTCTTTCCTTTGCAAAACACCACCGCCGCATCCCCTACCCAGATCCGATGGATCACCGTAAGCACCCTTAACCTCCGCTATAAGTAGCCATGTCAATGTTGCATCAACTTTGATCTGACACTATAATTAAATCAAGATAAAACTGCAATAAATCAAAAATTTGTGTTTTTGGAGAAAAAAATAAAAATTGTGTCCAAAACCAAAAACAGGCAAAAATTTGTATATTTTAAGACAATTAACTCTATTAAAATTGGGGATATGGTAAGTTGAGTACATGTTTAACTCAGTCTGGCCAGCAGGTAACACATCACATCAAATTGTTGCCAAAAATGAAGGCATTGCTTGAAACATTATTCAACAGTAAAGCAGACTTAATTTTGGAAAGGACAACCATTGGCTACCTTGTACACTATGACTTGTCCCAAGTAAAAACATAACTTTGAGTGCACACTAGAAGCACCAACGAAATTAGTTCCAACCCTTTTTATTGTATAGGTACAACAAGAGCTCCCCATATTCAACATGGCTTCGACCGGTTGTACCTTACAACGCCTCACTTTGCTCATGATCATCATCTTCTCTGCAGCAGCCACCGCCGTTGATTTCAGCTATCCTGCAGTTTTCAACTTCGGTGACTCCAATTCCGACACCGGTAACCTAGTGGCCGGCATGGCCGACCGCCTCGACCCGCCCCATGGCCAGACTTACTTCCAAAAGCCATCAGGAAGGTTCTGCGATGGCCGCTTGATCATCGACTTTCTAAGTAAGCATTCTCCTTATGATACAAACAATATTTATCTTACTAGGAAAATGGGAGCCCATTTCGTTATAGGAAATACAGATTATATCCACTCTTATAAATGTATATAAAACTATCTGCTGTTACAAAATATTTGATCTTTCTCTGCAGTGGATGCAATGGATTTGCCCTTCTTGAATCCATATTTGGAGGCAGTTGCAGCGCCAATTTTCAGAAGAGGTGCAACTTTGCAGCTGCAGGCTCGACCACTCTACCGCCCACGGCTTACTCGGTTAGCCCGTTTTCGTTCGGGATTCAAGTAGCTCAGTTTCTGAGGTTCAAAGCAAAAGCTGTAGATATCCTCACTAAATGTATTTCAATCTTCCAATCCCATAATAACCATCCCGTTTCATATCTAATTCAATTCCTTCGTACCAATCACCTCCTCACTTCCTGTGTGTGTCAACAGCAAGGAAATACGACAAGTACCTGCCGGCTCAAGATTATTTCCAGAAGGCGCTTTACATGTTCGATATAGGCCAAAATGATCTCGCTGGCGCCTTCTACTCCAAGACGCTTGATCAAGTCCTCGCTTCAGTCCCAATAGTTTTATCAGAGTTTGAAGATGGCATTGTGGTGGCAAATCTCTTCATAGTTTGCCTTTCTTTTCACATACGTCATACCTTAAATGAAGATGATGAATCAAATCTTTCCAACTTCCTGCAGAAACTGTACAATGAAGGGGCTAGAAACTTCTGGATCCACAACACGGCCCCCCTCGGCTGCTTGCCACAAAACATTGCCAAATTCGGAGGCGACGCTTTGAAGCTAGACGAGCTCGGATGCGTCAGCTCTCACAATCAAGCTTCAAAACTTCTCAACCTGCAACTGCACGCTCTCTGCAAAAAGTTGCAGGGGCAATATCAAGATGCAAACATCACCTATGTCGACATTTTCACGATTAAGTCAAACCTCATTGCAAACTACTCTAGATATGGTGAGTACAATGAATAAGAAAATTTATCTTGGAATATTTGTCAAAATATATAATAATATTTGAACTTACAGGATTCGAGCAGGCGCTGATGGCGTGCTGTGGATACGGAGGTCCGCCACTGAACTACGACAACCGGGTTCCCTGCGGTGAGACCAAGGTTGTGAATGGAAGTCAGGTGACGGCCAAAGGTTGCAATGACACGACAGAATACATAAACTGGGATGGTATACATTACACTGAGGCTGCAAATCAGTATGTTGCATCACAGATTCTCACTGGGAAATACTCTGATCCACCGTTTGCTGACAAGATGCCTTTCCTTCTAAAGCTCAAATTCTGAACATTCTATATATTTGTTAACCTAACATAGCAATCCTGTTGATTTATTCCATCTCGACGCATCATGATGCATGAGATATTTGCATGACATTTTAGCTTTCTGGTTCATGCAGTGTATTTGTGAAACATTCCTTCAAGATCAGCATTAGCAAAGCATTTCTAAGTTAAAAGGAAATAGAAGTTTCAAAATCAATAATAGAAAATGAAAAACCAATGATTTAGCCTTATAAATTGACTTTTTTTTTTGGTAATTTAATACAGAAATTTTAAAGGCTGCGTCACGGTGGACTCGAACCCGAGACCTTTGCCCTCGGGCATTAACCACTCTACCACTAGGCCAACACACACACACAAAAAGTAAAGAATTATAGAAAATTTGAAAAGGATAAACGACTCTGCTGGGGATCAAACCCAGAATCTCTGGTTTTGACTTATAAATTGACTTAATGACAGTTTTAGTCTGAATTTTATTTAAAATTATTCAATCCTCATAAATTGGTTTAATGACAATTTTAACCCATTAGTGATTTTCGAAACCGAAAAGTCTAGTTGGCAGCCGGATATTACGTGTGACATTTCCACCCATATAAAGTTAATAACATAGAAAATTGAGACATTCCACCTCATCAAAACGACATCCATTTTACATGTTCTTCTAATATATATATATATATATATATATATATATATATATATATATATATATATATAACAATGTTGTTCGATGATTGTGGAATAACTCAATTTTCCACATCATTAAATTTATACATGTAGACATGTGATGCCTAAAATCTGGCTGCTAACTGCACTTTCCAACATCAGAAATCACGAACTGGCTAAATTGTCACTAAATCAGTTTATAGGACTTGAATAATGACCCTCACTTAGCTCAATTGGTTAAGAGTTAATAGACTTGGAGCAAGGACTTGAATAATGTATTAAATGAAGTTCGGCTTAAAATTGTCACCAAGTAAATTTATGAAGCTAAATCAATGTACTTTCAAGAATGAAAAATGTATCGCTGAGAAACGTCCAATGACAAGTGTGAAGAGAATAGAAGGCCGGCAGTCGGTTACAGTATCACATCATCATCTCTACTTCATTACAGTCACCAAATCTCAATTTAATATAGCAGTCAAGAACCGCAACTACCTAAATGTTTTGGAATTAGTCATAAATTAATTACTTTCATTTCCTTACTTTTGCAAATGTCTGTATTAGACAAGATTATATCTGTAGACAGCATCTGCTTACGATGATTTGCTCTTGCAATTCACACAGGGCATTTTCACAGATCAGATATATGAAACAGAATGTTCAGAATAAGGTCTAATTGTATTTTTGCTTCAGAAAATTCTGTTAGTAGCAATGGTTTGTATTCCTTCTGGTAATAACACATAAAGAAGAGATATCATACTTGATTCTGACTACACTAATGAAACTATAACTTAACCAATAACTAAGAACCTTTAAACCAACTTACGAGTACGCAACAGCAAGACAACAAGCTTTCAACGAGCTTCGACTGGAGTGATAACAGGGGAAACTTCGTCGGTCTCAAACTTGGAAAGCCAAGACTTCTCACTCATCTGAGGAGATGATTGAGTGAGGACACTGAGGTTGAAAACGACCTCCCCCATTGTTGGCCTCTCCAAGGAATTCTCCGACGTGCAAGCTCTAGCCAATGTTGCCAAGCTTAGAGCGTCGTCGATGGCGTAGGACCCTTTCAACGTGGGATCCATCCATCTCCAAAGCCTCTCTTTCCTTTGATCTTCAACATCCAAGATTCCCTTCACTTCTTTCCACAACATCACGACCTCGCCATCATCCTTCGTCTCCATAACTTTCTTTCCCGAGAGCAACTCCAAGAGCACGACTCCAAAAGAAAACACGTCAATGTTCAGCATGATGCGCGAAGTAGCCTGCCTTGCTGCAGATAAATTCGCTATCTTTGCTCTGAAGCTGGAATCGAGGAGTATGTTGCTCGTCCTGATATCCTTGTGGACGATGCTTGGTTGAGTATGCTCGTGCATGTAATGCAGACCGTTGGCGACATCAAGAGCTATAACCAGCCTTTGACTCCAAACGAGGGATTTGACTGCGGCCAAAGAAGGTGAAGCTTTCGGGGAGAGCCAATTGTCCAACGATCCATTCTCAACGTATTCATAGGCTATGAAGAAGTTACCATCATTATCAGAGGAAACTCCCATTAACTTCACCAAATTTGCATGGTTCACTCTCTGCAATATCTGGACTTCCTCCGTTGCATCTCGTGTTTTCTTTACAGCGAGAACCTGGTCGTTGATCGTGGCCTTGTAGACCGACCCTCCAATTCTGTACCGTTCGCTCAGGTTCATAGTGGCCTTCAGAATCACATTTAGATCATACACTATCGGCTTGCCAAGATAGCCCGACACTCCTGGAAGCAGCTTGTCCTGCACCACCTTCACCTCTAATTTCTCGTCTTTGGAGGCTTTATACATTGCAAAAAGATCTGACGTCTCCAGAGAAGAACTGTTTCTACCCAACGTCTTCTTTTTCTTGCGTGAGAGAAAGAAGTATGCCACAAAACCTGACAAAACAATCAAAGCCAGAGCACTCGAACTCGCCATTAGAATCCACCGGCGTTTTGATTTACCACGCGAAGCTGAAGAAGGAAAAGTTGCACAAGAATCGGATCCTCTCCGGAATCAACACGGGAAGACATACTGCAGCAGTGAAATTTCTATTGTTGTTCACCATCTCAATATCTGAAGCCGACGTCTGAAACATAGCACTTACTGGCTCTACGTCATCACCAGGCTGCCATATGTAAGTGGTGAGGAATTGAATTCCCTTTTCTTTGTATGAATCTCCAGGGCACTTGCAGAGTAAAGGAAAGACTACTTCCTCCCCTATTGTCAGGTTGATAGGATTCAACGACGGGTTCATGTCTTCAACCACATGATAATCGGTTAGATTCTGGAAAGCTATCACTTGAACTGAGTAGTAGTTGTCGTCCTTCTTCATCTTGTATGTAGCATTGGAGAAATAGTGCGTTCCGTTTGAAGTACAAGTGATTGGCACCAGTAACAGCTGATTTGGAATCAGTGGAGCATCCTCCGATGTTAGATTAGTGGCTGTTGCTATATCTGCTCTGCTCTTTCCAAACAGATCGGATATACTTCCAAGGTCGGCATAAGGTGGCCTAACACGATATGTGACATACGCCTCACACGATGATGGCAAGTCTGCTGATGATCTGAAGTCAGTAACAGCAGTATTATTAACAAACCCAGAAGCAGCAGGGGAAATCACAAAGATGAGAAACAGTGAAGAGATTATCAAAACGATATTATGTGAGATTGCCATCTCCTTGAAAGGTAAGATAATAAGACAGCTATTATACAATATATATGCTGAGCACAATGAAACTTTTCAGGATCAATGATTGATGCAAGTTATTGAATATGATATCTTAGACCTGTCTATCTGGTATTTGTTGATTTGTCAATATTCAGAAATTTATTTTGGAAAGGGCAAATCAACTCGATAAGAAAAAGGTGACACACCTTCTAATATTCAATGATAATATGCTGTTTCATATATTGTCACCGGAAGAATTCAAGGATGGTTTAGAAACAAGTTGAGACGGCACGGACGTGACTTTGTTTATGAATTCAAAAGCTAGCTGACAACTATAGGATTAAAGAAAAGGTGTTGATGGCTACAGAAACTATATTTGTTGAGAAATAATAATTGCTTTCAAACATAGATGATGCAAACAACTTTGTCAACTATAGCAAATAGGACAAAAAAAAGTCTCCATCAATTTTGTCTTCTTGCCAGAGGATCAATAGAACAGACAACTAAAGATGCACCCTGATTAAACTTGATATATTCCACTTTAGAAGAGGTAAAATAAGCCTCCAACATTCAAAAAAACAGTTAAAAACGCCGCAAGTGATCAAAAGATCTAAATGAGGTATAAACAAGCTCCCTCTGACTTAACAAACCTTTTAAGTGCGTCTTAAGACTCATCTCCTCATGCTGACACTAATTATCCCATCTTGCGAATTTCTTTGCTGATACATGCTGTAAAACAACCGGAGTAGAGTCTGTATACCGTTATAAGATCCGCAATGCTAACAGTGTACAAGTGTCCTGGGCAAAGCAAGTGGCAAGTTGTCACCGGCTTCCTCACTCATCTCTTCTACTCGAGCTGCCTCTCGGAGCTTCCCCTCCTTCCACAGACTCTTCACAAGTCTGTTAAGTAGCAGCATTGGGCATTAATCGTGAGTTCCTCATATCCTCAACAATCTTCAGGGCAAGAGAAGCTCTCTCGCACTTGCAATAAGCACAGATGAGAATCTTGTACATGTAAGCATCCGGCTCTAAATCACACTGTCTCACCATGCCAAAGATTCTTTGCACAGTTATAATATCTCCTTGAAGAGCATAATGATGCATCAACCGGAAAAATGTCTGCATATCCGGACAAACCCCACGCAGCATCATCTCCTCAAGTTAATCAAAGGCTTCACCATTCACTCGCACTTAGCTAACATCCTCAACAGAGAAGAATATAAAATAAACTGACTGCTTTGTAATAATGGAACACAAAAAGTTTCCACATTCCGGAAAATGTCTAAAGCTGCACCAACCCTCCTCGAGAATCCATAAAAGTCAATAATTAACGTCACGGTGCTGAACGACAACAGCATACCTTCACATTTTACCTTATACAGCAGCTGATCCATGAACTGCACGCATCCATGGTGAGCCACCTTGGCAAATCATCCTTGACACTGTGTAAATATCATGAACGAATCTAGGCTGACGAGCCACCCAGCAGAAGAACTCCCTTGCTGTTTCAAGCGATTTGAAGTTCCTAATCAATTTGCAGACTAGCCGACTTGTCCACATAAAGTTTGCATATTCTAACACAGCCACTTCTTCATCTTCCCAATGTTTCAACGCACTAGCCAAAGCAGCTGGATCCCACCAAGGTTTCAACTGAACTTCATACTTCTCGACTTCATCAACACCACTAGCTACCTCAACCTCATCATCAGCATCGTCCTTGTTGCTGACTAACGAATAGCATACACTTGTATCCTCTCATTCGGCATCATTTTCTTAGTCAGTTCATCCGCCTCATCACCATAGCCAGCCTCTTTCATTCGCTCCAACAACATCAGCATTGCTCGACCAGGCAATTTCCCATCAGCTCGCGTCTCATTGAGCAAGATCTTGACAACTTCCAACTTGTCAGCATAGGTAAAAGCTTCAACCAACACAAAATACTGCATCAACGTATGCCTAATTCTCATTAGAGGCAGAATTTTAAAGACTTTCAAAGCCGAATCCAGCTTCTCAAACTTAACCAGAAGTGCGCCTTGCTCAACCATCCTACGGAACACTTTCACAGCCTCTGCATCCATGCCCTTCTCCAGACAAAGTTTCATCACGATGTTTTAGGACTCAGTGCAAGAGTGGTTGTCCAACGTCATTCGCCACTCGTGCCAGATGCCGGTGACCTCATCCAGATCCCTGCAGCAGAGTACCAACACATTCGGTCCATGAAACTTGCGTAGCCACGTTGTGATCTTCCCAGTTATAATGGAGTCGATCACAGTTCCAAGTTTCCCGTCTGTCCGGATTTAGCAAGAATCTTGGCCAATGCATAAAGTGTCTCTTGCGTGTGAGAAGAAGTTTCGATCTTTTTAAGATTTTCGATCGAATGAAGAGCGGAAAGTGGCAACGGAATCAAGCGGAGAGCGTTGGTGACGACAAACGAGTCCAAAGGACTCCTCGATATGGTGTAAGAGATGACCCCGGTGCATTGGACCGGAGACAGTGCCTTATTGAATCAATGCTTGTCGAGTGAAATTCTTGCAGAAGGTGATACAGTGTATATCCTGCCCGAATACATTGGTAGATGATTGAAAGATTAAAAAAGAAAAAGTGATTAGGTCTTGAAAGAGATAAACGCAGGAGAGGGAAACACTATTGCTCTCAATGGAAATGAGAGAAAAGTGGAAGAACTCTTGTGGGACAAATATCAAACAGGTGGCGTGCATCAATTTTGAGAAAATTGAACTGCAAACTGATGCAGGGCTAACACATACTTAACGAATTAATTTGTGGTTATAATCCAGTTCTTGAAGCTGGAAATACCTATATTTATATTTAATAACTGTACAAGAAGAAAGGCAAATTGCTCTGGTACGTGAACTTTCTGTTCTTTTCACAAAAATGAGAATCGAAGACGAAGAGGGAGAAATATTAGGCCCAGAAATATTATTTTGGGCCTAGTAAATGGGAGGCGTCAAGAAATTATGTAGCTCTAGTTGCGTGGCTTCTATTCTAATGATCTTTTAATCAATATGTGCTAACGAAAACTTAAAACCCTTTGAACAACAAGCTATAAAATGTGCGCATGAAAAATCGTTAATTTCACCAAAATCATATTTTCACTATCGAAATTTTAAATTCGACATAAATTTTAGATTTTATAACAATTACACAAATTTTAATTACTTAACATCCCCAAATCTCTGGTGAACAGAAGCCGCCAACGTAATTGACATAATTCTTTTACGTAGAAATTACTTCCAGCAAGCTAAACCATGCTGTTTTGGAGCCAACAATTTTGAACATTAATTTTGTCATTAAAAGAACACAAAATAAACATATTTCAAATTTTCTTTTCTTTTTTTGAAAATAATTATTCAAAATTGTCTGTTCCAGTACCTTGTTTTAATTGAATAAATTAATAAAATTGTGTCTAATTACATTTTTTCCAAAATGTTGTAAAAAAAATTCCCAACAAATCTTATTCCAAAATAATATTGTTTTGCATGCCAAAAGTTCCACGTAGAAAAATTCGATCAGCCATAATAGCTTATGTTTTCCAAGGAAATTTTGGAGAAGTTAAGTAACACAAGAATTGAAAACTTATGTTATTATTGCACAGATTTAAAATGTTTCTAATTTTCAACTTCGATCAATAATTTTGATTTTTGAAGCAATTAACTCTATAAAAAATGCATTTATTGGCATATGAATCCTACATTAGTTAATTGAGCATTGAGCGTAGATATATAATGGAGGAAGCGAAACTCACCTCCCCTTCACTTGTTTTGGTACAAAACATATAATTCTCAAGATATTTACTATAAAGGTGCTTTATTTTCCAAAGTAGCCTGAACACTTGTTTTCTTTATAAATTACATTTATTTTCTGCTTCTTCCTAAGCTAAAAATATAGGAGACTAAGAATAATAGATGATCAAGGTAAAAAACCGGTGAAGCGAATGTGATCAAGAGTCCTCTTTAGGTCATACTTCTCCACTGCCTCATTTCCTTCTCTAAAACCATCTCCATATATAGGTGAAGAGCTTGTTTCAATCTGGCGCTTGAAAAACTCACCGAGTTTTCTCTCAAATTGGGACCGCTGCCCCTTCTTTGATGATGGTGAACTCGAGCTCGACGAGGACGAAGATGATGAAGATGTAGCGGAGCCACCGGCAATCTCAGAATCCAACCACATATGAGCTAGCACTTGGCAAATACCTTCTTCCACCTTTGGATCCAAATTTGGGTAGCCTAAAAGCATCCCAATTGATTACTTAGTAAGGCTACATTTTTGGAAGAAGGAATTGCTAACAGGGTTAACATCACTTTCTAGACAAAAGTTTGTCCCATTTTTTTCAGAAATAGACTACACTTTTGATATTGAATCAATAGTATCCAATAAAGTGTTTTCGTTTTCAAATCTAGACTGGACCCACTTTTCTGGTACTAAATACATAGTTGCATTGGCAACCAGAAAGCAATATTTAGTCTCGAACTAAAAGAATGGCGTGGAAAGTGGGCCCGTGGAAACGAAACCAATTTGTTAGGTATTATCAGTCTATGTTCGAAAAAGTGGGCAAGAAGTTGTGAAACGAAGGAGATAAATCACCTTTGAGGCGCAACCAAGCATGCATCATCTCGTGAGCCAGGATGGATCCGGTCAATAACCTGAAAATAACAGGAGATTGTCTATGTTTGTGGATGAAAGTGCAGAATTTGAAGAGGGAAACAACCATTACCTTGGAAGGCCATACAAAACAAGAACAGCTGTTACTTCACACTTACGAACCAGCCTATACGGCTCGGTGAACAAGTCTAAGTCTAGTATCCGGTAGTCTCTGATTCTTGGCCTCCTCGACACCTATGATCGTTGGTAAGAGATTCGAATTACATCAAGGTTTCAAGCTCACTTAGGTGAGCGCATGGTCATGGTATTATATTCTTACCATGGTAATGATTTGCTCTTCTGATAGGCAAAGCCCTCGAGTCTCGGACACATGATGATGACCCTGGCCACGGAACGAAAATAGCCAAACATCAGCTCGAAAATTAATAGAAAATCTGCTTCTTTCTCCATATATAAAGTTCCTAAACCTTTTTCTCTTCTTCGATGGCTTCGTTTAATGCCTGTCTTTCAACTAAGAGTAAAGGAATCTGCTGCTCCACCTTCATGTTTAGACCTTCATAGAAATCTTGGATCTCGAGGTAAAGAGGTTGGCACTCGTGAGTGTCCATTATCGACGAGTCCAAACACTCGAGACAGAGCTTCCTTCCATCCTCAAGATGCAAATACCTAGCATCCACCGGCTACAGGAACCACTCGGTTATTTATTTATTTATTTATTTTCTTTATTTTGGTTGTATTTTCTGAAGAACTGTTCCACTCACCTCCATTTTCTCGCAGCTGCAGCAACGAGGCGTTCCATCGTGCTCGTGTGAAGGGCAGTACTTTGAGGCCAGAATGGATGTGCTCTGTACTCAATAAGACCGGAAGCATTCATCGGAATCTACTTCAATAACATTGAGAGGCATCAAAAGCTAACTTTGGCTATACATTCTACTCCCCTAATAAGCCTAATAAACGATGCCTAATGATACTTTTCAGAAGAAAAGATATCCAAAGTTTTATAATTGGATTGATAGTTATACTTACAAAATTCTTGCAAACATCACATTTGGGATGATGCAGCTCCATGTAGCACGATTTGTGGTACGGGTGGTCATCCATCATTGAGAACTGAAACAGAAATCGAAAACACGAATGATGTTATTTTATCAAAATAATCGGAACAGATATCATGAAAGCAGATTCTAAGAACCAAAGTAAGTCTGGTATGGTAATATGAGATCAAATTATCACCTCAATTTCAGAAATCGGCTGATCACAAGCACGACAACGGAAACATTCTGGATGCCAAACAGCTCCCATGCAACTCAAGTATCGATCATGACTGATTTGGCTATTGCAACCAGCACATATTCTACAATAAAAGACCATATATTGTTCAAGTTTTCTAATAATAAAGTGGTGCAGTTTTGATTGATTGTTTGGAGGAAACGGCACATATAATATAAGTAGGCACTGCATAAACCACATTTTTCGTGTAGCTAAAAGATTCAATTCTGCATTCCCTTCAGCGAGCTGATCCTATATTTCCCAAGTTTACTATATGAATTTCACTAATGTGGTGATCAAGATATTTGATTGGCATAATAAACTTAAGAAATCATAAGATAAAGATGATACCTGTATCTTGAAGGATCGAGGAATGGAAGAGGGGCAAAAAGATTTCCATGTTCGTGTTGAGGAGGTGATGGAGGTGGAGACTCGAGATTCAAACTTTCTTGAAGTGCCTCAGCAAGCTGCTGGTCTTCCTCTAACTGAGAATCGCAATCTAATCATCACGAAAAAAGGATAAATTAGCAAGCCATCAATACATATACACATTCCATTTTCTTTAACTTCCAAATTCGTCAAATTGCACAGTGAAAATGCATGGAAGGGTACAGAAAAGATATCACAACTGCAAGAGTTTCCATATTACCTATCACTTTCTTTCCTTTCTCGTCTGCCTCAGCAATGGAAAGCGCGATTGCTCTATCAATTTCTTCTGTGTCAAAATCTGACGAGCCCTATATTCATAAGTCGCAAGAAAGAGGTCATCAGCAGCTTGGAAGATCTCACAGATACACACAAGGAATCAAAACGGTGAGGATCAACAAATAGACAACGGTTATTACCCGCGAAACACGAGCTGCTTCCCAAGTTACCTCATCATCATGATCACAATGATAATGCTCATCTGAGATTTTGTGGCTGGAGCCTTTCAAAATCTTGGTCAGCCAACCCATTGTGCCAACTGTTTGGAGATCAGTGATGGTGAATTATACCACACAAAATCTTGAATTTTTGGAGGTAAGTGAAATCTAAATAAACTTTTCCAATCAATGTCATAGTATCTATACGAAATTCAGTGATCACTGTTCAATTTATGCCAGTCAATCTAATCCTTCAAAAAAGATATATCAAGACTCATCTTTGATTAGTATTTAAGCATCCAACCATTGCACCATCAAATTTCCAACATATTTTCCCAGTAAACCATCAAAGTTGAAAAATTGAAAGTTGATCAACTTTTTCTATAGGTTTGGAAAGAGATAAATATAGCCCACAAAATCAAGAACTACAGAAAGGAACAGAGAAAGAAATACAAGTGTCAAAAAACTTTACCCCAATCAGCAGAATTTCGAGGTATATGTTGAATCCCAAATCAGACAAACCATCATAAAATTCTACCTACAAACAAGAATCATATGAGATAACAAAACACACCATATTTTCTTACATTGATAATAACGAACAAATAAGACCAGAATTATTTCAAAAGATGCAAATTTTCTTTACCACTATTTTGTGCAGAAAGATGATGTGAGGATTTGTGTCAAACAATTGAAGATAAAACCCAAAGATGATTCAGTTTCAAGATTTTATGTACTTGTATGATTTCCTCACCTTTTGGTCCCACTTTTCCACCATCAGTCTCTATGTGTCAAAACCCATTATCATTTGTAATTGACAAAAGCAAGATTAAGGAAAATGAGTCTGGTTTTGCATCCATTTTTTGTTTTATCTAAAATACTATTTCATGTTACATTTTTATATTACTGTATATGAATAAACAACTTGATCAATATAGAAAGAATGTATATTAAAGAAATAAAAAGAGGATGCATCATTTATGATTTAATTAAATCAGCTTTCGGTTCTTTATTTTGACAAAAGGATAAGAAGCAAATTCATTTATGACAACTATGTAATTTTTTTTGTTAGTATTAGCTTGACTTTTGGTTATTCCCTAAAAGTAAAACTGCAAGTTGTATGCTCTTGGATTTAGAATAAACCATCGTTTTCTTATATCATCCCACTATTATAGTGTTCCTTTTAGTCTTTTTATATTTTATGAAAATAAAATGCAATGCTATTTTTTGAAGGAAAAAAAATGACTATGGGAAACCAAATGTCTTGATGGTCATTACATATACATTAGTATTATAGTGTATATTATATCCATTGTTTAATGACAAAATTGGGATTTAAAATTTATAGTAGAAACGCTGCAACAATGAGTTGGCTTATGATTGGCCGCAGGTTGTACTTCCACATTATGCTTTTATTTTAAGACAAGTGGGTGAGAGTCAAAATAACTTATTAATTATTTTGTCCTTCTGAAAATGTACATTCGAAATTGAAACTCTTTAGTCTCTTACAGGTGAAAAATTCTTGAAATGATTGAATCTGAAAGTTTTATATTAGGCAGTATAAATTGTGATTTATGCGAGATTATTCAATTGAAAAGTCGAGCTACTTTGATATGTTTTAAAGCTAGTTGGACAATTTAATACAACGCTTCTTCACGGAATATATTTTCCACCTGTCTGATCTGTTTTCCTTCTTTGAAACTCAAAGGTGTTCCTCAATTTTAAATATTATATTTCAATTTTAAACCCTAACTTTGAATTAATAAACCATACTTGTGAATTAATAAACCCTAATTATGAATTAATAAATCTCAATTATGAATTAATAAATCATAATTATGAATTAATAAATTCTAATTTTAAATGAAAAATTATAATTAAAAATTATAATTAAAAATTAATAAATTTAATTTTACTTAATAAAATCTAATTATCCTTACTCACTATAATTAATATATAATTATTTTAACAAAAAACAAGGGTGAGCTCACGGTGAGGCGAGCTCACCCAAGTTTTTGTCTTTTAAAAATATTGTATTGATAGTAGATGTATATGTGATGATTAATGGGGTGGAGTGGCTGGAAACATCAAGATGGTGACCGTGAGCTCACTCAAGTTTTTGTCTTTTAAAAATATTGTATTGGTAGTAGAGGTATATGTGATGATTAATGGGGTGGAGTGGCTGGAAACATCAAGATGGTGTGGCTGCTCTTGAATATATCTATCACATTTGGAAAACACACAATGGTCGCATTACCGCCGCTGCACTTCTTCTGTTTTTCATAAAGCATCGTTTGCACTTCTTTATGGTGGGGGACTGGAGGTTATGAAAATTTTGGTTGGGGGCTATAGGGATAAAATTGTAAATTAATACTCTATTTGTCCCACCCAAGATTGTCTGTTTTTTTTTTTGTCGTCCCATCCAAAATGGTCTGTTTAATTTTTAGAAAATAATTATCTCTTCAAAAGTTGTGAAACCAACCTATTTTTTTATCAATTTAATCACTTTATATCCTTCTCATAAATAACAGTGCCGAAAATAAATGATTTATCTTGGATGGGACGGAGGGAGTGATAATAAAAAAAAAATCAAATAAAGAAGTTATAATGAGTAAAATGGAGACTACGTTTAGAAACACCCAAATTGAACTTTTAGAGCAACATTTTTCGGGGTCCTTTTGTTCCTGGACATCATGACTGGTGGATCTTTTATTATTATTATTATTATTATTATTATTATTATTATAAATCATGAAATACAAATCATAAAGTTACCAACGAAATAAAATTCGAGCCACATAGTATAATTAATTCATATTATAATTTTCACGTACTTAATATTCTCTGTTAAATATAAATTTTTTTTGCTATCAATTTCTTCTTCACGAAAAATCCTCAAAACTTTCGCACTCAAATTTATTATAGTTTCCAAGTAGCGATTGATCACATGCTATGTCATTTTCCACACCCTTATTTTTGTATCTCAAGATTTGTATCTGATCTACCAATAATTTAGTTTGGCCAATGAAAATCACAATTGTTTAAACAGGCGTTACTTAACAATGGAATCCGACCATTAATTAATATTGGCCTCAAAAGTTACATGTATTGAAAAACTAGTTTTAACATGGAAAATATATGATAATTCAATTTCATTTTTCACATATTCCTTCACACATTCTTATTCTTGCTAAAAACTAAAGGTAATCAATCTCTCGAGCTAATACATTTGCCAAATGCTGCAAGAAAAAGAAAAAACAAATCAAACCACCAACACATGTCTTTTAGGTCAAGCCACCCATAGTACCAACCATTACAAACGGCAATAAAATTAAATAAATAAATCGACGTCGTATCGAGAAAAGAAACTCACAAGGATCATTGACGGAAAGAGTCCCAATCTCCGAGTTGCGGACGCCGCGAGCTCGATATAATAGATTGAGAACGTAGGAAGCATAACGTATTAGGTTCATAACACGAACCACCTCGGCTAATTGCATCGCAATTTAATTGAGTGCACGTTGAGTCCAAAAATGCTTGCAGCTTATCGTTGGGTGCACCTACCGTCACCACGTACCTTGCTCTACATTATTAATTAATTATATTAATCAGATTTCAATAAAATAAGTTTTGATTTAATATATTAGAATTGGACCCTATCATCCCTTAATAAAGGGAGGAGAGGGCTATTCAATTATATAATTGACAATTCCATCCGGACAGACATGACTAGTATAATCATCGGCTATATTAGAATTGTGTCAATAATCCCTCAAAATGCCTTATAAGAGAAGAGGGTCCTACAACTTATATATTGACGGTAGAATCTTAATCAAGTCGGAATGGAGCCAATAGGATTTCAATAAAATACATAATTGTTAATTAACTTGCAAGTGTAATAGTTTATTAATTTTTTTGTAAACCTGGTGAATTATTGCATCGAGAATGTTGGAGTTTGCAGCTGGAGTTTGCAGCTGCGCAGGAAATGACAAGCCCTAAATGAAAACTGAAAATGAACGAAGAGAGCTTCATCCTTGGATTGGACATATTGTTCTGTAGTTTTAATTCAATATAATTGAGTTTTGGTGGTGTTTGAAATTGAGAATTGGTTGGGTTTTGATAGATCTGGAAAAGTTGCTATCAAATCTCGCATAATAAATTTTATTAAAGTTTGCTATCAAATCTCAATTTGCAAATTATGAAAAGGTTTATTACAAGAATATAGTATGGATTTGATGATATCGGATTGTAACGTGAAGTGATTCATGTAATTAATTTTAAATGTATTTTTATAATTTATTAACAGAGTGTGTATGAAATGTCAATCGGGTCAGTTCATTCAATTTTGGACCAACCTATTTAATTTCGGATATTTTTGGTTTCTGGCCTATACGTCAAACTAGGACATTTATGAAAAAAATTAACATGTATCCTTAACAGCCATGTTCTTATAACAAAAAAATAGGTATACAAAAGTGAGTCTTATTTTAATATCAACTTACATAATAACTAATTAATAAATTCGTGAGAGGTAAGGATGGGCACACATTTAAACTAAAAGATTATATTTTTGAAATTTTCATATCAAAATAAAATTTTGGTTAATCTAACTCACTCGATTTTGGGGTAGACCTATAGGCCTCAGGCTATTTTTAGTTAAGGTCAATCATGTTTAGGCTAGAAATTTTTACCCCTAACCTTTAGGTTAGAAATTTTCAACCTTAACATTTATCTTTCCTTGAGCATCGAAGGCCCATCATCTGCACCCCTACTGGTGCTCCTAGGAGGGGTCTAACATATTCTTTGGTCTTAGAATACTAATATCCGTCATACATGACTAACATGACGTTTCATTCTGTGCATACACCTGTCCGGGAGCGAGATGGTAGTTCTCATCGAAACTCTTCTCATTCTTCTCTCAATGTTCTCTATTTTCTCGAGGGTGTTTGTGGCCCTCGGGTCTTATGACCTTTATCCCCTGGGTCTCTTTCTAGAGTAAACATCATATTCCGGGCGCCCATTCTCGCCTCTTCTTAGTCCTCGCCTTGACGCGAGTGGCGACTCTTTCCTTTGTGTTTAGAGGGCGTGCCTCCTTCTTTTCCTTAGGGGCGCTCTTCCCAGAAAGCATCTTTCGATGCTCTAGCTTTCTCGACCAACTCTTCTTGATAGTCACTTGTTAGCCTTTCTCTTTTTCTAGTGATGTCCAATCTGATAAATCTAGTATATGTAAATAGACGATATTTATGAAAAGCAGTAAAGAACACAAGAGTTTTTACGTGGTTCGATCAAGAATGAGATCTATGTCCACGGAGGTGATGATCCTCAATACTTTCACTATAAACGGATTACAATTAGTGTATCTAAAAGACTCTAGTATTCAATAAGTTGTTAACCCTTTTACTGTCGACCTAACCTCTATTTATACATGATCGTGGATCTCATACGGGATCCCTTGATTGGTGGGATCACAATCCTTGCATAATTGACCATGATCTCCGCCATAACTGACCACGATTTCTGCCATAACTGACCACGATCTCTGCCTTTGACTTCGTCTTAATTAGGGTCTTGATTAGGGTTTAGAGGCTGGGCTTTAGGCTTAACCGCGTGGGGCCGTCATCGTCGAGCCCGGCCGCTTGGGCCGCCGGTGGGCCTAGCGGTTGGGTCAGTATCCCATCATAGCCCCCCCCCCCCAAATAGTCGAGTAACAACTATGCCGAGGTGAGGGGAAGATCGTATTCTACCGAGGCTGGTTGGTGCTCGGCTGAGGTTGTTGTCGAAGGTGCTGTCTTATTGACATTATGGCTAGATCTGACGATCTGGGTCCGAACTGAGTTGGACGGTATGTCAGCCTGGGCGTGCACTGCTTGTCGAGGACCGAACTAAGTCGTCTATCATGGGACAGAGATGTCCTGCAGGGGGATGTTGAGGTCTGACCTGGATAGCAGTATTCGTCCGAGTAATACCGAGGACCGAGCTGGCTAGCGATATCTGTCTGGATGATACCGAGGTCCGAGCTGGATAGAGATATCCATCTGGATGATGCCGATGTCCGATCTGGATAGAAATGTCCTTCTGGATGATACCGAGGATCGAGTTGGATCGTCTGACGCTGGATAGCAACGTCGCTCGGAAGGATGACTCGAGGTCCGGAGTCAGAGCGATGAGGTCCAACCCGAGACGTCTGACATTGGGTGGCGCCGTCGTTTGTAAGTACGACGCCGAAGTCCGGAGTCAGAATGATGATTGCACGATTAGACCGGTGTGTCAGGGCGTCTTTGATCACGTCACTTGCGCCAGGCGGTTGGTAGGCTCAAAAGCGTCTGCGTCTACTCTACATCAAATTGCAATCAGCCATGTGGGAAGTTGAAACGGCAATTTGGGCGCCCATTCGTACTATAAATAGGCCCTAAGGAGGAAACTGTTCACTTTCTTCTCCCCATCGTTCCGAGCAAAGAAAATGCACTGCATTTTGAGTTCTCGTAAATCTATTCCCAATTCATCGAAGAAGCAATAACCCATCACTAAAAAGTAAGTATGACTGCTTCTTCCATATCTGGTTCTGCTCGTTCTTCTTCTTCTCCTGATAGCGAGGTAGAGATTAGGGACTACATGTGCCATAATTTTACGGGTAACTCCTTAGGCATTAGCGCTAGGGTTCCGTCGATTTCTCCTGCTTGGGATGGTTATAAGGTCAGGGACGTTAGATCGTCTCTGACCGTTTTCGAAGTACTTAGCGTAGGGAGGGATTGCCATCTACCGGCGGAGGCCTGGTGGTGCCTGTCGGGATCCCGTGACCGAGCTTTGGCTCCCCCGGAGGGTTTTTTGACAGTATATGTAGATGCCCTGAGGGCGGGTCTTAGGTTCCCTTTAGCCCCCATTTTTTGCATATTCAGGAATATTTTCAAATTCCATATGCCAATTTACCCCAAACTCCATTAGGTCGGTAGTTGGGATGGGGCTTTCTTGTTCTGACATAGCGAGAAGTTTACTGAGGTTACGATGCGATTTTTCGTCAAGAGTACGGGGTGTGTACTATTTTTCACCTCGGTACCATTTAGGATTACCGCCTCGAAGGTACCGCAGTGGCAAAGTAAATATTTCTATTTGTGGTGAGGAGCACCCGAGCTACGAGTGGGGTTGGGTAGAATGAAGGATTTGAAAGTGAAACCCTTCGGCCTCAGAGGACCACTCAATATGCTCGGTGAAGTCTCCGTAGGGTTCACCGAGGACGACTGAATAAGGCCGGATGGCGTTCACGGTCAAAGGCCCAGGGTCGGGTCCGAGATGGGTGAGGCACCTCTTCTTCTTATTTCTTATAAACCGATCTCGTTGTGTTAACGCGATTTTCTTACATTGTCGGTGGAAGTCTGGTTCCGCGAGAGAAGGGCTCATCCTCACCGAGCAAGGCGCCTCCGAAGAAAAAGACGAGGCGGGCTGAATCTGCCAAGCCCCCGAAGAAGGTTGACTATCTCAGTCAACTGATGATGGGGCCTCTGCCGGGGTCGAGTCCGGCATCGGAGAAACAGACTCAGCCCCGCATCGCGTATGAGTGCCGGCCTCGGCCGGCCGTGTCCTCCCAAGGTATAAAACTCTTCCATATTTGGTTTTATACGCCTGTGATGTTTACTAACTGTATTGTTTTCGAAGCGAGCTCGGTGATCGGGGACCGCAACGTCTTGTTGGGTACATCACCGAGCTCGCTACGTCGAGGCGCTGGAGCGGAGCTCGGCTGCTGCACGGCAGATGCCGATGCCGCCATGGCCGCGAGGGCGGAGGCGATGCCGCTGAAGGCCGCCGAGGTCGCCAAGAAGAGGGCTTGGGCTGGAGGTTGCTCGGGGAGCTCGAGGAGCGCGTGAGGCGTGCGGGGCGAAGGAGCTCGCCGATGAGAGGAGTGTCGTCTTTGGCGGTCGGGGGCCAATGTTGAGGGCCTTCGCCAGCAAGCTCGCCGAGTCGGAGAGCTTCTCGCCTTCATCTCGACCGCCGCCGTGCTCAAGACCAAGGTGGTGTCGGACCACTGGAGGAGGCGGTTGCCATGCCCGACTTTGACAAGGTCAGCATGGTGGTCGAGGTCGCCCGGAACCGAATAAGACGTATGCCCGGTGATCCCCGGTCGGGTCCTTCCCTGTGTTGGAGGCTTTGGCGTCAGCTCCTCCCATCGGCGGTGAGGCCGTTGCTCGATCTGCAAGGAGGATAAAGATCCGAGCTTGGGAGCTTCCGCCGAGAGTGCGGGCGAGCGGAGGAGGAGGAGCCGATCTCCGAGCTCCCTTCTGAAGGGGGACAACCGCAGCAGCAGCAGGGGCATCAGGAGGCTGGCGAGTCCGAAAGAGCCCGAGGTCATGGACTGATGTAATAGGTTGATTTGCGGGGTCGATAGGATCTCGAGCCTTGTATTTCCACTTATGAATAATAATAGTTACAACTTTCTGAAATGTGTGTTGTCCCTTTATTTTTAGCACTCCACTTCTCAATACCTCGGACTCGATCATGATTTGTTGACCAAGCTAAAAGAGGCCCGAGGTGCCTTGGCTGAGAAGGACGAAGAGGTGCTGTTTTGGAGGAACCGGTCTGCCGAACTGACCCAGACTTTGGCCAACATGGACATCAGCTCGGCGTCGTCTACCGAGCTGAGGAAGAAGTTGCAAGAGGCCGAACGTGAGGTAGCCCGCCTCCTGGCTGAGAACGAAACTCTCAAGCTAAGGATCATACATCTCGAAGTCCAGGGGGCGGATTTATCTGCCGACGTGATTCAGGGGCGCTTAATACAATGCGAAGAGCAGCTCGCTGACGATGGAGAAGCTGGCTCGGATCTCGAGGAACACTGAATATGAAAGATGATCCACCGATCTGGTGGAGTTACCATATCAGAGGCCGATGATCGAGTGCAGAGCTTGCTCGCCGAGGGCATGGTGCTGAGGGACGAGGAGGGGCCCAATAACAAAAATTTTAAAGACTACCTCGACTCCATCGTGAAATATATTCAGATATACGAGCTCGTCTGCAGGCGACGCATGCCCCAGCCCCGCAGCGAGTCCGTCGCCGGCTCCACTGATGTAAGAATTGAAGAACTAAAGGTGGGCGGCTATGCTGACCATGCCGAAGTGCTCCGGTTGCTAGGTCCAGCCAAGAGGGGAGCAACTAGGGGCCAGTCGTCGGCAGGTGCGAGGCGCCCGAGGACCTCAGGTCGACGAGGAAGGGCGGCAGGTCGGGGGCGAGGTCGTATTCCTGGCCAGGCGTCAACCTCAAGGGGCCGAAGTGCGACCTCGGTTCTGGGAGCGCCCCCTTCAGGTCGAGACCCATCTGCGCCGGTTCAAAGTGCGGCTGGAGTAGGCCGCGGTGGTGCCGATCTTGTCGATTGGGTAGAAGGCACCGAGTTCATCCCGGGTGTTCATCGCCGACCCGGGGATTTTGTCTCGAACTGGTGTAGCTTCAGCAAGACTTGGCGAGGAGAAACTCCGAAGCCGGAGTGAGTTGTATATATAGCTTAGGACTTGGTGTATAGTAGTGAATGTATTTAGGCATTGTACCGAAGTGTATATTTTCCCCATAGAGAGGTACAAATATAGCTTAGGACTTGGTTTTAGCCGTAAATGTATTCATACTGTTTACCGAAGTGTATATCTTCCCAAATAAAGGGGTATAATTTGACGAGATCCGATCTGGACGTCGTTTGCATGTAGATTTTCAATTTAATGAGTTATCTGTATGCCTTGCATGTAGACGTTCAATTTCATGAGTGATCTGTATGCTTTGCACTTAGACGTTCAAGTTCATGAGTTGTCTGTATGTGCCATCTTCGCAAGGGCGTCCCCTTTTGAAGGTTAAATGTGGTGTATCCAAATGGATGTTCACATAGATATAAGACGAGACGAAGTGAAATACTCATTAGAAAAACAAATGTTTTATTGAATAAGTAAATAACATCGCACTTCGGCAAAGCAATAAGAGGGCTAACATGATGCCGATCTAAAATCAAAACTATGTAAAATACCTCCTCAAATGAGTGATATGCCAGGTTCGGGGAATAAGTGCACCGGATAGGTGAGCAAGCTTATAAGCCCCTTTGCCGAGGTCCTCGTGAACGCGGTATGGACCTTCCCATGTCGGATCTAGCTTGTTAAGACGCCGGCTCTCGGCTTCATTATTCCGTAGGGCGAGGTCGCCTACTTGGAGTGTGGAGGTTTTACCCTCTTGTTGTAATGCATGCGACTGGCACTTCAGCTTGGCCGTTGATGAAGCGAGCTCGTGTTTCTCCTCGAGGCGTCAAGCTTGACCCGTAGGTCCTCCCCGTTGTCGTTCGGTCGAAGTGAAAGTACGCGGGCTCGGTGCGCCGATCTCAGCTGGTATGACAGCCTCGGTCCCGTAGACCAAGCTGAAGGGGGTTTCTCCGTGCGAAGTCCGAGGTGTTGTCCTGTAGGACCAGAGGACTTGAGGAAGATTTTCAACCCAGTCTCCTTTAGCTCGGTCTAACCTCTTTTTCAATCCTTGTACGATCGTGCGGTTCGTCACCTCGGTCTGACCATTCGCCTGCGGGTGTGCGACCGAGGTGAAATGTTGCCTGATCTGGAGCTCTTCACACCATTCCTTGAAGTTTTTGTCAACGAACTGGGTGCCGTTGTCCGAGATCAAAACATGCGGTATGCCGAAGCGACAAACTATGTTTTTCCACACGGTCGAATCCTTCGCCGTGAGGCTCGAAAGTGGATCCGCTCGATCTATTTGTGAAGTAGTCTACACTACGACTAAGTATCGAAGGCGACACGGTGCTCGGTCAAATGGACCAACGATGTCGATCCCCATTGCATGAAAGCCCATGGACTCGTGAGGCTACCGAGATCGGTCAGGGTAGCTTCTGACCGTGGAGTGAAGGCGCGCCGGACACTTTTGACGAGCTCGGCCGAATCTCGGATGAGGTGGGCCAGTAATACCCTGACCTAAGTGTCTTCTTTGAGAGAGCTCGTGATCCGATGTGGCTTCCACAAGATCCCATGTGAATCTCGTTTAACACGTAGTCTGCTTCTTCCGCCCAAGGCATCTCGGGAGAGGTTGAAGATATGATTTCTATAAGAGTACCATCATGTATGAGGTACTTTTGGGATTTGACCATCATCTTTTGGCTTCGAGCCGATCACGAGGTAGTGCTCCTTCTTCCGAGATAAGCATTTATAGGAGACATCCGGTTCGGCCCGTCTCGGTGATGATACCGACGTGGGACTCGCAATGCTTCCGAATGAACTTCTCCACCGGAGATTTTGTTGATGATGAAGCCAACCATCGAGGATGTCATTTCATTGTTCTCTCCTCGTGGGATACGATAAATTGCGGAATACCCGAATGAGGTCAAGATCTCCTTTGCCTTCTCAAGGTATCGCTCATTCGATCCTCCTTGGCCTCGTGATTTGCCGGGACCGTTTATGCGACACAGGAATCTCCAAAGATCCGGATTTTTCCTCTTTCAATTCCTTTGCGAGGCGGAGTCCTGAGATCAGTGCTTCGTACTCCACCTCGTTGTTTGTGGTCGGGAAGGTAAACCGAAGTGAATAGGTCACTTCTTGTTTGTCCGGGCCAAGGAGCAAGATTCCTGCTCCGCTACCCGTTTTGCACGAAGCTCCATCCACGCACATTTGCGGCCACTCGGTATGTCGAGGTCAGGTTCCCCCGTTGTAGGAGTGGGGGTCGGAGTGACCTCTTTTGCGGGGTTGACCTCGGTAAATCTGACCTCTACCAGAAAATCAGCTAGGGCTTGCCCCTTTATGGCCGGTCTGGGTGAGTACAAAATATCGTGCTCGCCGAGCTCCAGTGCCCACTTTGCTATACGCCCTGATGATTTCGGTTTTGACAAGACTTGTCTCAGAGGTAAGTCAGTCAGTACCTGAATTGAATGGGCTTGGAAATAAGGTCGAAGACGTCGCTTGGCGTTCACCAGTGCCAACGCTAGTTTTTCGAAGCTGGTGTACCTTGTCTCCGGCCCTTTGAGAGCTCGGCTGATGAAGTAGATAGGAAGTTGTTTACCGACCTCATCTCGCACCAAGATCTGACTTGATTGCCTCGCCCGAGGCGGCTGTATAAAGAAAGGAGTTCGCCTTCTTTCGGGGCAGACAATGTGGGCAGGTCGGCGAGGTATGCTTTCAGCTGGGTGAAGGCGACATGATGTTCTTCCTTCCAAGCAAAGTCCGGGGCTCTTCTCAAGATTTTGAAGAAGGGAAGTTGCTTCTCGACAGCCCGGATAGGAATCTACTGAGGGCAGCCAGACATCCGGTGAGTTTGTGGATCTCACGGATGGTTTTTGGTACTTGCATGTCGAGTACCGTTTTGACCTTAGTGGGATTCGCTTTCAAGCCTTCTTGAGAAACCCAACATTCCAGGAATTTCCCCGTTTTCACCATGAATGTGCACTTTTGGGGGTTGAGCTTGAGGTTGGCCGATCTGAGGAGTTTGAGGATCGTTTTGAGGTCGTCAACGCAACTTTCTGTTTTTTGGCTTTTGACCACGATGTCGTCGACGTAGACCTCGACGATTTTCCCAATATGATCTTTGAATATGGCGTCCACCATCCTTTGATAGGTAGCTCCAGCGTTTTTCAGGCCGAAAGGCATTTTTCGGTATGCGAAAACACCGAAGTCAGTGATGAACGCTGTCTTTGGAGCATCCTCCAGGCTCATCAGGACTTGGTGGTACCCCTTGTATAGATCCAGGAAACTGAAGATCTCGTGGCCCACCAGTGCTTCCACCTTCTTGTCAATATCGGGGAGGGGGTAACAATCTTTTGGGCAGTGTTTGTTGAGGTCGGTATAGTCAACACACATGCGCCACCCTCCTCCTGGCTTTCGGACTACGACTGGATTAGCCATCCAGGTCGGGTATTTAACCTCGAACAGATCTTAGCCTCCGGAGTTGTGTCACTCGCTCTTATGACTGGCTGCGCTCGTCGTGAAACTTCTTCTACCGAGGCGGTTTGGTGGCGGGTCGATGTTGAGGCGATGAGTGATGAGCTCGGGTGACACTCGGTCATGTCGAGTGGGGACCACACGAATACATCTTGTATTCCCTCGAAGTCGCTTGACATTCTGTTGAATATCAGTTGGACCCTGGGTGCCGACCTTGACGACTTTGGAGGGATCGTCGTCCCATAGTTGAAGGTTCTCAGTCAGGTCGTCCCGGGGTGTCAGCTTCTGAGGGTTCTGTAATTGCTAGGCCTGAGGCAAGGCCACATCTTGGGTTGAGACTCGTAGGCATTCTTTGGCTGCCGTTTGGTCACCCTGGATGCTTAGCACTCCCACCGGGGTGGGTATCTTGATGGTGAGGTGGTACACCGAGCAGACGACTTTGGTGGCGTATAGCCAATCTCTTCCCAGAATGATGTTGTACGGAGAAGGAGCTCGAACCAGGAAAAATTGAATGGCCTTGGTGACCGACCTGGGAGCACGTCCTACGGTAACCGGAAGGGTAATGACGCCCTCGGGTTGAACCGCCTCTGAGTGAAGCTTCAGAGTCGGGTTGTTGCGGGACGATTTGAATCCCACCGACCTCGAGTTTATCCGAGCAACTCGAAAGATGATCTTGTGGAGGCACCGATGTCGATGTAGACCCGGTGGACATTCTTGTTGCCCACCACGGCTTGTATGGTGATGGCATCTTGGTGGGGCATGATCTTGGGCACGGGTCCTCTTTGGAGAACACTATGTTCTCACCGTCCCGAGTCGCTTATTTTTCGACTCCTCGGGGATCGGCCTCGAGCTTCATTTTTCAACGACGACTCGCCATTCCTATGGGCGATCCAAGAATGGCGTGACTGCTCCATCGCATTGGGACCTTCGTCCTAAATGCCTTCAGGTTGGGTCGTCGCCGAGGTCGGCCCGCATTGTTGCCACCTCCATTCTTTCCTCTGCGCTGCTTGTTCCCCGGCCCAGGTCGGCCGAGGTATTTCTTAAGCGCTCCTCCTTTGACGAGCTCGTCGATCTGTGAGCCCAAGTTTTTGTAGTCTTCGGTATTGTGACCATACCCTTGGTGATAGTCACAATACTTCTCCGTCGACCTCTTTTTGGATCCTCCTTTCATAGGAGGGGGCTTCGGGAAGAGCTCGGCGTGGAGCTCAAATATCTCCGCCTTGACGAAGAAAATGAGGCGTTGCCACTGTGGTTTGGCCGAGGTCCTAGCACTCGACTCGATCGGGTCTCTCTTGATCCTCTCGAAGGCACTTCGGCGATCAGACGATCGACCTCGGTCATCCGCTTTCTTCCGCCTCCGCTCATCCCAGATCTCTCTCTTCTTTCGATCGACTCGTCTCCCTCGACGTAGTTGTCGACTGTGAGTCCAGAGCGACTAGCCATCTTGACTTTTTCCGGTGATCTCTTTATTCAGCGCCAGTCCGATCCCGCTTGAACGCATTTATGATATAGAGATCGTTACTCTCATCAATTTTGAGAGACTCTTTGATGAACCTCGAGACGAAGTTCGACATCGCTTCGCCCCGCCTGGCGGATAGTGAGCAGGTCGGACGTTGTGCCGAGGTGGCATCTTGGTAAGCGCCACTTAAACCGATCCATAAGATCCCGGAAGTGTATGTTACGGCGGGCGAGGTGAACCAACGTCGGGCGTTGGAGATCAGCACCTCGGGAAGATTTTACACATATGAAAATCCTCCATTCCCCGGTTCGCCATGTTGGTGGTGTAAGCGAAGAGAAGTCGAGGATTCCCAAGACCATCGTAGCGGCGATGTTGGGTGCCCTGTATCGTGAGGCGGTGTATCCGCAATTTCTGGAGAAAGGAGATGATTCTCCCATACCGGTCGAACCCCGGAGATCGTGGGCCATCTCTGGAGGGTGGGAGACCGATAACGGCGTCTATCGTCTCTTGGGGAGTTCGGCCCGCCTCTCTTCTGTCCTTTCGCCGACCGGGCGGCGTGCCGAGGTGGTGGCGACTTCGCGGGCGATGGGGGCGAATGGTTGCGACCATCCCGCGAGGTGATTGACTTGGCGGTGGGGTGATGTATGCGTTCCCGCTATTGTGCCGAGGTGGCGTTGATCACGCCGGGCGAACGACCCCGGGCGCCCGTAACCACCAGTTCGGGTACTCTTGAAGTGCCCGCTCCGTTTGTCCTCTGGTTGAGGAAACTCTGGAATTGGCCGAGATTTGCGTTAAGGAACTCAGACACTGCACGGCCGAGGACCTCATGAGATCGGTTAACCGCCTGTTCACTGGTATTGAGGTCGACATCTTCCTCTTCGTTAGGGCGGCGATCCTGAGGGTGTATGGGAATGTTCTCCATGTAACCCTCAGGTGTGTTGCCGCTGGTGGCGTCCGCGACCCCCTTTCCACGGCGTTGTGTGACCACTTGATCACCTCAAGACGGTCATTACTCACTGGCGGTACTTGCGTTTGCACGAGTTCTTGCCATTGAGTTGTAGAAAACGAAACTTTTGTTCTTCTTCGTTTCCCACAGACGGCGCCAATGATAAATCTAGTATATGTAAATAGACGAGATTTATGAAAAGCAATAAAGAACACAAGAGTTTTTACGTGGTTCGATCAAGAATGAGATCTACGTCCACGGAGGTGATGATCCTCAATACTTTCACTATAAACGGATTACAATGAGTGTATCTAAAAGCTCTAGTATTCAATAAGTTGCTAACCCTTTTACTGTCGACCTAACCTCTATTTATACATGATCGTGGATCTCATACTGGATCCCTTGATTGGTGGGATCACGATCCTTGCATAACTGACCATGATCTCCGCCATAACTGACCACGATTTCCGCCATAACTGACCACGATCTCTGCCTTTGACTTCGTCTTAATTAGGGTCTTGATTAGGGTTTAGAGGCTGGGCTTTAGGCTTAACCGCGTGGGGCGTCATCGGTCGCCTAGCTCGCTGGGGCTAAGCGGTTGGACCGTATCCCATCACAATCCAATTACCCGTATGTCAGGATGGTAGTGTGCTAACCTGCGGGGGGCGTTGTTGAGGGCCTGGTTGATCGACCTTGATCAGAGGCAGTGTGATCGCCATCCTAGTATCAAGGGGAGTATCCTAATCGAAATCCTTTTTCCAGGTTCCACTACAACAAAATCCAGTTGTGGGGACGCTTATATTGGGACTCTTTAGCGACATGCGCCCTATTATTATTCTAATGGGACACTAACAGTAAAAAATTCTCAAGATGAAGCATCTCATAATACAAAGAAAAAATAAACCACCCAGAAGGTTCGAACACAGGACCTCGTAAAGGTGTCATTCTGCAGATCTTCTCATGAGACTTCAAGTTTAGTGAGATACATGTTTAGCCTCATTCATTTACATTTATATTTCGTTGTTTTGTGCCATTTGATAACTGATTGCCCATAGTTTGTATTCAAAAGTCCGAATTTTGGCAAATTAGTTTATTGCTTGTCTGAGGGTTTCGTTATTTAGCGTTATAATGTCATATTTCTTAACTTGTGAGAATGTAAGAAAATTAGCTTGCCACATTATCGCAGTCCTAAAGTAAGAAATAGGAATCTAAACCTGAATAGTAGCTTTGGAGATGAAAGAGATGCTGCTGGTGGAGCATCCGAGGCTGAAGAGCAAAGAGGTAGTGTGTTGTGCTTATCCATGCTCCTGTTCAGTTTGCAATAATTTATGTACTCTGCTTCCTTATAATATGTTTTGGTGAGCTGTTTGTCTTTATCTCAGATACATGCTTAGCTAGAAATCACCTATGAAATGAAGTTAAATCACAAGCCACATGGTTATGTCGGATTTCAATTGTGTAATGAAGTTAAATCATCAGGCACATGATTCAAAGGTTGTTACATGGGCGTCATATATGAAATGTAATATACACATGATTCAAAGCTGTATTGTTTATCTTTTGGAAGGGAGATGAAACATAAGAAATTATTCACAAAAATGAGCAATTGAAACTAGTTGAGCAAGCGATTTTCCTTCTTGCTTGTGTTGGAAAAAGTGTACGAACAAAAATAGTACAGACTTGCCGGCGTGTTACAACTTAACAGAAATGTAGAAGTAGGAGATCAAACAACAATGAACTTAAAACAGAATTGAAATACAATTGAAACTAAACCGTATACTAATGCCGAGTCGAGGAGGCCTCTTTCCGCAAGACGAGATACGCCCCGGTAGTGCTCTCGGTTCTGGCGTATCGTCCCCAAAGATAAAACGACAGCGTCTCGTGGGTGGCAGCACCGCAGACCAACGAGCTCCGACGAACTGGAACGAGGCGAGGACAGAGCTTGGACACTAGCTATGTATGCAGAGAGTGCTTTGGAATGCTGGAATGCAGATTGGCAGTAGGTGACTAATGCTGGGGAGACATGTCCTATTTATAGGCGTCGTCCCCCTCATGGGGAGCATGCTGGAGTCAACACCCGCATTGATGTCGGGTGTTACGGAGTTATGTCCCCTATTGAGTGCGCGGCGGTTTCTGGAGACAACGTGGGCACGTTTCCCGCAGAGCCATCATGTCGGAACGTTACCGACGGTTACGACGAATAACGGACAACGCGCGCCCGTGTTCATTGGACGATCCGGACATCTCTTCAAGCACAGCAGGCCCAACGGATTGGGCTTACGAGTTGGGCCTCGCACCAACTCCATCGCACGCAGCCCAACGGATTGGGCTACACGAGTTGGGCCTCGGACCAACTCCATCTTTGGGCTCGATCAAACATTGATCCAAAATATAGGGCAATGGGTCACGGAACCAGGCCCAAAGACCAATTGTCAAGATCCACGATCCACGATCCACGGAACCGGAGCGGAGCCGGGCGGGCAGCGGCGGGCACCGGCCCGGGGCGGCGGCGGCGTGCATACAAGCGCGCGTAAAGGCTTTCCGGCCCGTCACTATGCACATAATTATACTAAGTGTTCAATGAACCACTTATATAGATAATTAATGAAGGTACATTAATCAATGTGGGATAAGGATTAATTAATCCATGCTTATCCCTTAATCACATAACTCCATGTTTAAGTGACCAACTTTGATCCACTATTTCTCACCTGGAAATCGGATTTGAGAATGTAAATACAACACGATCATCTACTCAAAACGTAGATCGATCCTATGCCATTTAATTTCACAAAATTAAACGTTACGTCACTCAAAATCTTGGTCAAAGTAGCTTCGACAACTTGACCATATATATATATATATATATATATATATATATATATATATATATAGGGAGGGTTAACGTGAGAACCATCTTTATTGTGAGAACGTGAGAACAAAAATGATGAATTCACGGTGAAAGTTGATGAATCATTTGGAAAATTGATGAATCCAAAAATAGAATTTTCGCCCTCATGGGATTCGAACCGGGTGAAAATTCTAAATTTTGAATTCATTAACTTCTCAACGAATTCATCAACTTTCATAACGAATTCATTTGGTTCTTAGTTTTAGGATAAGAATGGTTCTCATTTGAACCAAACTATATATATATATATATATATATATATATATATATATATATATATATATATACACGTTGATTTCAACAGCTTGAACCATGATTATCTATTCTCATTTTTCTACCTTGTATAATACATTTGGATGTTTTGAAATTAGCATGACATTCATGAGTGTATATATATATAGCCTTTTGTGCTCTGCATCAACCTTCGATAATTTCACTATTTGAAAATTGAACTTCACTTTTGATAAAACACTTAAATTCCTTCTCAATATGACTGCATGCAGGGCTTTGATGAAGAAGTTCAAAGATAGGATGCTTGAATTTCAAGTATATTTGATTTTTTTCCAGTTTACAATCTTTATCCCTATATATCTCTTGCAAAGCACTTCTATAGATTTTAAAGGACACAGCAAGAGCATAGTAAAGTTGTTCAAAGACTTGTATCCAGATGTGATAATACTAACTTTATGATAGTACTTCTCTCGCTATTTTGATCATCTTAATGGTTTCCTATTTCTTGTGTTTTCGTAGTCACGGGAACAAGATCTAGCGAAGAGGTAGATGCTCTTTAATTACTACTTGTTTAAGCACTAAGAAAATCATTTTTTCAGATAATTAATAAATTAATAGAGACCGGGACAGTGAGCAGATCTTTCAAAAAACAATCTGTAAACAAGGCCGAGGTTAGGTATAGTTCTACTAATTGTCTTGTTTTCTTTCGTTCACCATTGCTTTCATCTAGCCTCATCAAATTTTATTTGGACAATGATTTTGTTCTGATTTCAGATGGTGGACACTCTAGCAGAAATTTAAGAACGACAAGATGCAGTTAGGGATATAATAAAAAAGCTTATGTATTGGCATCAGGTATAATAGATCAATCGTTGCTACTGATTCATCTCTCTCTCTCTCTCTCTCTCTCTCTCTCTCTCTCTCTCTCTCTCTCTCTCTCTCTCTCTCTCTCATTATTAGAAAAGCTTGTTGTGTACAAATATTATTAGATATGGCAGTATTTGTGGAGGCTCAACGGGACATGCTTAACAACATAGAATCACAGCAGTACCCAATTTAACTTCACTATATATATTTATTGGCTAAGGTTTCCTCATGAGACGTGACATATGACATTTTAGTCGTTAATTGAGATAATATAATGTAATGAAACTTGGCTTTCAAAGTATCTAGAAAGATTTTACTAGAAGTTTTGTTTGGTTTTGTGCTCAAAGGACAACATAAGTATCTGCAAGTTTTGTGCAATCTCCACTAGAGGATTGATATCTTAGAACCTAGTTGTAGAATCCATTTGCCAAGCTTCTTCATTTTATCTAATTTATGCTTAGGTTATTGATATGTGTTTAAGATTAACTTGAGAAAATTTTATTTTCTAAAGCTACAGGCTTCTTGCTTATCTTTTCTCTCGTTATTGTTTTTAATATTTTAAGAGAAGAATTTTCTTATGAGTACTGTAAGTTATGTAGTTTTCCTTCTTTGCAATTGTCATGTGTACGTATTTTATGAGTATGAATGAAGAAGATGATCGTTGTTCTCTTTATATTTTCAGGTGACCAAGATGATGATCAAGAGTGATTGACTTTGGTTGGCAGTTGATTCCCTCGTGAAATGAAGTCAAGAAATTTATTTTAAATAATTGAATTGATTTTCATGATATTATGAATTTGTCAATTTTGTTTAGTTTAAATTGATTGATTTTGGTTAGAGGATAGCAATTTGTTATATTGCTTACATATTTAATGTAAGTAGATAGTCATATTGAACTTATACATTAAGATTGTGATATAATAATTTTTGGTACATATATTATGTATTTTATAACAAATTGAAATTTTACAAATAATAAAATCCCTACTTAACATGTACAACTTTCTGAAATAGAAAAACCATCAAGCAGGCTGTAATAGGACTCTTGAGCGTCCTAAAATGTGACTTCAAACATCCTTTGATAGGATACTTCAGAACGTCCTATTATCAGGAGCGTCCTAAGCCAGCGAACGTCCTATTACATGACATAATAAGGTCCTAATAGAGTAATAGGCGATTTTTATTGTAGTGTTCCAAGTCAGTTGTTTATTCATTCCTGCAATTCATGACACGGTTGTCAGAACCAAGTTCGGGTGCTCGAACTAGAGATGTTAATGGGTGAGTTTTACTCGGATTGATTTGGAATCGCTCAAAATCTATTAAATTTTAAAGCACGGTTCGATTTCGATTCCAGATCCGCTTAGACCCGCACCGCTTAGATCTATAGTTTGATGATCCGATCTGTCTAAATCGAATTCGGTTCCAATCGTAACCGATACTTATTTATTGGTTCTTATCCGAGTAAAACCCGCTCTATTGACAAGTGTAAGTATAAATAAACTTGTTAATGAGTTAGTTTTATCCATATCGATTGAAATCACTCATAATCCATTAAATTATAAAACAACGGTTTGGTTCCAGCTTTTGTCCGGTTCTAGTTCCGCACTGCTCGATCCGAACCGCTAAGACCCATGATTGACAGTCCGTTCGGATCCATCAGATAATGGGTCGGTTCTAGAATCGAACCATTACTTATTTATTGTTTCATCCGATAAAACTCATTCATCGATATCCTAAATCGAACTAGCAATTTTCAAAATAGTATTTTTGCAATCATATAACTGCGGTGAGTACCTTATTTTTCTTAAAATAACTTTTTCATGTAGGCATTACACCAAAGCAGTATCATCAACCGGAAATATATTCCAAAGTCTGCTATTTGCAAAATAACCTCTCATGTGAATCATAAAAATGAAGCAATTACCAGCGACCAAAAACGTGGCTTTCAGCCTGCTATTTGCTATATAGCTTTTCCTTTACAATCTCCTGGTAAAGGTTCTCGCAAAAAATATGTGTGTTGTTAAGCATGCCTCTGAATCTATGCTTAGAGGGTGATACACTTACTATATTAGCAATCGACGACCCATTTGTTCATGATGATATGCAGAACACAATTCCATGACAATGCATATAACATCATTTCCTACGGGACATAGGCAGACCCAAGGGGGTACAGTGGGGTACTGGGCCCTATTGAATTTTTAAAAGAATAGGGTATATTAGTAATTTCATATTTAATAATTAAAAATAATATTCCTTTGTCCTCCATATACCTTCCTAGGAATATGGGGTGCGGGTTTTAATAAAAGTTGATGAGTGATTGTGAGTGCTTAATATAGTCCCACATTAATGTAATATTAAATTAGTTAGTGGTGGGCATAGGTGGTAAAAGGTGTAAATAAATAGGTTGTTGAGGGTAGAAAAGAGAAATAGTGGTGGGCCATAGGTGGTAAAATGTGTAATTAAAGAATATTATTGAGGGTAAAGTTGGAAAGATAGTTTTCATAAATAGATAGGAAGGAAATTGGGGACGTCCCAAAAAGAAAAACTAGGAAGGAATATGGGGGACGGAGGGAGTAATATTTTTATCAATTCTACATATATATTTCTCATTTATATTTATTTTCTATGGATATTGCTACAAAAAAAGGAATTTCTTAAAAAACAAGCTCAATAAATGAAATTCTTTTTGAATTGTGTTTGAATGCCATCGAATCCCTTGGAGACGAAAAAGTATTCACTTTTTTTATTTTTCTTTTTTTCTCCCTTTGGAGGAAGAGTGAGAGGCAATGGAGAGAAGGGAAACATCGGCAGTGGGACGATATTGGCAGGGCTGTCGTCGACTCTTGGGTTGATATGAGAGGAAGGTGAGGGAGAGAGAGAGGAGGTCGAGGCACCGGTGACGTTATTCTTGACGGCGTTGCATGAGAAATTAAAAAATGATGGAGGTGTGATGTGTGTGTTGTGTCACATAGAGAGGGAGGGAGATAGACGAGGTAAATATGGCAGCAGGGAAGTCGATGGAGATGGCGCGACCTAGGTAGGGATGCGCCAAGAATCGAGAAGGCGGAGGTAGAGATTTAGAGGAGAATAAGATAATGCATTTGTGGGTATCCAGAGAAATAAGAACGTGAGAGAAAGCGAGAAATTGGTGTTGGGCTTATTATTTTGACCCATGAGAAATCCCATGAGCTATTTTAATAGGGTAAAAGGTAGCCGCAAATACAGTAGAAGAAAAAGAAAATCGCGCAGCCTTTCTCCTCCAGTTTTTTGCAATGCACAGTTTCATAAAAACTCTGTTTCCTGGAGATTGAACCGTTAGATCGTCGTGATTTTTGGACAGTAGCTTCATAGCATCTGGGCCAATGTTTTGGATGGTGTAGATCGGATTTTGAGGTCCGTAGGTCAGGTTTCGCTATTCTGAACATAGGATATTTTTCTGGTGATATTTTTTCTTGATCTTTGCTCGCTTTTTATTCCATACATCTTGATGCTTTTCCGAGTGTATGATGCTTTGTATGCCTCTAACATAATCTGGAGAAGATTGTGTATTGCTCAATTATTGATGATAGTGAATTTAAGCTGCCTAATAGTCCGTTGTTTTTCCTCTCTTTCATTTTGAGAGGTTTTCACGCTAAAATTTTGTGTCTCCTTATTATTGCATCTAGAATACCCTATTTGTCTGTTTCCTCAAAGGTTCATATGAGTCGATAAAATTAGTCAAACGAAGATTGATTCTGCATTTGTTGTTTAACGTTTATGGCTGTGTTTTTCCCATCAGATTGGTATCAGAGCTAAGTGTTTTTATTGGGATAGACTTGTTTGAAAGATGGAAGCTAATACAAGTAGGATGGTCAATTTGAATGGTTCAAATTATCATATTTTGAAAGGCAAGATGTAAGACCTTCTTTATTTGAAGGATTATTATTTGTCTGTGTTTTCTACTGATAAACCTCAAAACAAAACAAATGCAGAGTGGAATATTTTACATAGACAGGTTTGTGGGTATATTCGGCAATGGGTTGATGATAATGTTTTGGATCATATCAACGGAGAGACTCATGCTCAAACTTTTTGGAACAAGCTTGAACAGTTGTATGCTTGAAAGACCGAGAACAATAAATTGTTCTTAATTAAACAGATGATGAGCTTGAAGTATCATGATGGAACTCTATTACTGATCATTTGAATTCCTTTCAGGGAATTATTAATCAGCTTGCAGGAATGAGTATCAGGTTTGAAGATGGGATACAAGGCTTATGGCTCCTTGGCACTTTACCGAACTCGTGGGAGACTTTTAGGACATCATTGTCCAACTCGCACTGATGGTGTCATCACCATGGAATTGGCTAAAGGCGTATTTTAAATGAAGAGATGAGAAGAAAGTCAAGGTTCCTCTTCACATTCGATATCTTAATCACGGATGTTGGATTTGTATAACGAAAGCGGTGTTGGTTGAGCTTGTATACAATGTTTCCGTTACCACTATTACAATCTCCTATCTCGAATTGATTACTTGATTGCATATATCTGTGTCCCTTATCTCATATATAAGTTAGATCATACAAGGTGTAGAAGATCACGTAAGTCCGTATGATTGGTCAAGCTTAATGAGATATAAAAGAATCACGGTGAAGAGACAACTTGAGGACGAGTTGTGGGTATAAAGCTGCAGATAGATAAAGTGACTTGACTTAGTTGCTTGTCTATGCTTTGGTGCGTCTCGACGTATTGATGGATCACTGTGAGATGAGTTCTTTTATCGACCGTCCGTGAAGAACCTAGATCTCGGTGACTTACGATGATCTAAACCTCGATAAGGTATTAGGTGAGTATGAGTTCTTGACCATCACTTTATGAGTTGTCGACCATCACTTTGACTTGTTATGGGTGAGGGTTATATGTTCTAACCCAATATTCTCCGCATCTTGGGTGGTGGCGGTGCTTGTATGTCATGCTAGTTATCTTATCGAGTCACCGTGATCCGCTTAGGATGATGACGCCCCTAAGGAGCTCAAAGGTTTATTGTACTAAACCCCGCAGGTTGAGTTAGCTCAGTACAATAATAAGGTTGTGTGGTACTACTTAAGAAATTAAAGATATTAATTATTTTAAGCAATGAATGCTCTAAATAATTAATGGACGCGATATCTTAAATACGAGGATTCAGAAGTCTAAGTGCAAGCCCGACTCAACTTCGGTAATAAAGAGGAAGTCATTTATTCTCTAGTGGCATGAATGAATGTTTATAAATTAATTTATGTTCGGGTGAACATAAGATAATTAATTTATTTGAGGTCCATCTTTATTCCTTGCATTTGATCCCCTGGCCCATCCAAAGCCGTTGCTTAGTGAAAATCGGCCCTATCTCTCTCCGGATAAAGATTTGATTCTCTTTATCCTATAAGGATATTATTATATTTATGGGATATGCATGGATCCTTTCCTTATGGGATTATAGGTAATGCATTATAAATATAAGGTAAGAGATAAAATCAATGCTAATCCTCAATTAACCTATCCATAATTTTGAGAATTCTAGTGTGCATTAGGAGATAATTTTGAAAATTGTAGAGAGAAAGAGGTTATTTTCGTAGCATTCTCCAGATTATCCTCACCGATATTGGAGATTGGGCAACCGGGATACAGTCCAGAAGGTCAAAGCACAAGTCTTGATCCGTTCATCCCCGACAGATTCGCGGTAAACACGAGAAAACTCCTACGTGTTGCAATTAATTATATAGGTGCATGCTAGGAATATAATCAATGTATGGTGAATTAAACATCCAAGATAGATCCTAGGGAGAGGTTAAAATCGATTTCTACATTGGTATCGAGCACGGATCGAATCTGGCTCTGTTGGATTAATTCACGCTTGATTATAACGCGCAATTAATTAATTGTGAATCTGTCGTTCATCGTGGTTCGTTTTATTTTTGTCGGATTTGTTTTTCACCACGAGAAAATCCGTGGTTAGATTAGATTTTTTTTCCTGTAAATCTTATCTGTAAAAGAAGAACGAAGACGAAAGCACGAAGAACGAGACGACGGAGTACATCAAGAAACCGGACGCGCGGCGCGAGGTGTGTGCGGACGACGGCACGCGCGGGCGTGCTCGGCGCCGCAGCACGCCCGCCGTGCAGTGCCGTTTCGGCAGGTCGCGAGCGCGGCGGCGGCGGCTCGGCCGCCGTGGTGCGGGCGCGCGCTTCACGCTGGGATTGCTCGGCACTGGGCCGCGCTGATCGCACGCCGACGGCCAGTGCTCGTCGCGGTTCGCGAGCCTTCGCCCGTCGAGGAGTGCGTGCATCGGCTTGAAGGAGACGGGCGCACGCTTGTCGCGCGAGATCCCGGCGTCTCGCGAAGCGCGCGAGAAGCGAGACCGCATCATGAGGCAACGAGCGCGGAGCGCGAGCATGGCCGCGACGCTAGTTTCGGCGGGTCGCGGTCGCCCGATCGCGAGGTAGCCCGCGAGGAGCATGCGAGGCGGCGACGTAGGGGCGGCGCGCGCGTGGCCGCTGTGCCCTGCTGCCAGCCCGGCCATTTTGGGCCAACCGCCTGCACCCATTTTTCCAAATTTCAAATCCGATTTTCGCCCGAATCCGCTTGACGAATCCGGTCCGTGCCCGTGCACGTGTGGCCCGTTTTGAAGTTTATGAAGATATTTACTTTGCAATTCTATGTAATAGATTAGCAGAAGTGCTGTGATCCACAGTGGGCCGCGATGAACGCGTTTATTTTATTTTATCGCTCATAGCATGTCGTGGATGTTTAAATTATGCGAAGCATGCTATGTATGTTTAAATTACGACAAACATATTATATGTTTCGTGATTGGATGCGCATAGTAAGCATGCTAGGTTTATCGTTTTCAAGCATATTTTAGAATTACTGCGAGCATGTTTTACATGTTGAGTTCTATAGAAAAGCATGCTAGGATTACGTGATGCATGGACAAACCTTTGAACAAAAGACTAAGCAAGTAAACCGGACATATTAATTTTAAATTAAACTGTCAAGACCTCCACTTTTGATCTCTAAACAAAGTGATATGCACCGTGAGTAAACGCCCACACGCTGGCTTGCTTGCATTGCTTTGTCATAAGTTTGTTAGATGAGATTTCTAAATAAAACATTTCAATCTATTGAGAAGTGGGAGTTTCATGTAAACGATCCACACGCGTGGCTTGCATATCGCGATTTTTCATAATTTCTCTAGAGATAGATTTAAAATGAGATAACAAAGGAATTTGGATTGGAAGCGGTATGGTCCTAGTAGTATGCCAATTCTAAGAATTCATTTTCATTGTTAAAATTGTGGTCATTGCTTAGACATCACCTCGAGTACAACTTCATGCCAAGTCCCTTCTTGCGATAGTGATGTGGTCAGTAAGGTCCATCTGAGATCACCCAACGCTCCATTCTTAGCCGTCTTTGGATCCTATTTAGATTGATGTGACCTAATCTAAGATGCCGAGATAATGTGGTGTCATCTTGAAGAAAACTTTCTCTTTTAAGGTTTGAAGAAGATGCAACATAGTTATAGGTATTATGTTTTGCGAAATAGTATAAAGCGAATTATATAAAGTGCCACGAGATAACTTGGTCATTTCTTATGATAGAAACACCACTATAAAAATAACTGAATATCCATGAATAAAAGTTTGAAACGAAATAAGGTTTGCGAAACTCAAGCACATATAAAACGACCTTTAAAACTAAAACATTCTATCAAAACATAAGAAACATCTCCGATTGCGGACCTCGACTTTCACGCATTGCCCATGGAGATCGTTATCTCGCCATCATGTAGCTCCTTGTCCGCAGGAACCCCGAAGGTGTAACAAACATGATCGTCGCACCGTATCTACCCATGAATGAGTAGAACAAGTCGCTAAACATGTTTCGTTACTAAAGCAAATGGCGTACCTTGAGCATGAGCATAGGGCATGGCGCTTTCAATGCCCGATCTTGCCGCAGAAGCACTTGCCCTCTCATTTGGCTTCTTTAAGCCTCTGGTGGCGACATGTTCTTGCTCCCATTACTCCACTATTTCCTCTACCACCTTTGGTGCCCTTTTCTTTTCCATTTTGCAACGGAAAATTTGGGCCCCTAGATGTGCTAGCATGTGCTCTTTTTGCCCATAACTCCTTCAGACCATGAGATCATTAAGCAACTGACTAAGTGTGTACTCGGTCTTGCTCATGATCGCATTCACGAAATTCTCAAAAGACTTGGGCGGTGTGTTGAGGATGATATGCGCCTTGGCTCAATACCTCCTCCCAACTGATCAAGACTATCCATGAGATGAGTCATGTGGAGAGCATGTTCATGAACCGAACTTCCTTCTTCCATCTTACAGCAAGATTTCTCTCATTGTGTGGGCGGAATATCGATCCGATTGCCCAAACTTACTCGAGACTTGACCATATTTGATCGCGTCTACCATCGTGATCTGCAGCTGCAAGCCTTTGGACATAGTAGTCATCATATAGCATTTGGCCATATTGTTTGACTTATGCAAAGTCACGCGACTCTCGTGCTCATTAGTCGATCGTCGATAAGGGCATCGGGTTTAGGAATAGTGAGAACAAACATATGTTCTTACGATAAGAACATATTCCATGTTTCGTTCCACTCGATAAAATTCGGACGGATAAAGGGATTTTGTGTGAGCATATTGATAATCGGTGTAAGAGACATATCGAAAGGATAATGTAAAACAAATAAGCATCCGATCGCACATAATTTGTAACAATAATATTGTAACCTTTTGATAAAACAATATTAATGAAACCTCTAATGCGAGGAATTCCACATACAAGCCAGCGTGTGGGCGTTTACACATGAACCTCTCGACTAAAATATACCTTTTAGTCGTTTAATTTCAATCCATGTCAACTTATCCTTATGACAAATGAAATTAAT